>CAJINU010000057.1:382469-454267 GCA_905178165.1 Amoebophrya sp. A25
GGCTCGGGCTCACCGGAGCCGGCTCGGGCTCAATGGGGCCGGCTCGAGCTCGCCGGGGCCGGCTTGGGCTCGCCGGGGCCGGCTTGGGCTCACCAGGGCCGCCCCAGGCTCGCTGGGCATGGTTCGGGCTCGGGCTTGGGCTTGGGCTCGCGCGGGTGCCACTGAACTCGCACGGGGCCCGTCGAGCTCGCACGGAGCCGGGCTCACACAAGGCCGGGCTCGCACGCAGCTGAGCTTGCACGGGGCCGGGCTTCCACGAAGCCCGTTTGGCTCCCGCGGTGCCCACTCGGCTCGCACGGGGCCAGCTGGACTCGCATGGAGCCACGCTCGCACGGGGCCCACTTGGCTCGCAGGGGGCCCGCTGAGCTCGCACGGGGCTGGGCTCGAAGGAACGGGGCTGGGCTCACACGGGGCCGGCTGGGCTCGCACGGAGCTGGCGGGGCCGGGTTCGCTCGGGTCCGGGCTCGCGCGGGGCTGGGCTCACACGGGGCCAGCTCAAGCTCACACGGAGCCGGCGACTCCGGCTGGGCTCACACGGGGCGGGGCACGTTATGGCCCAGGCTCGCACAGGGCCGAGCTCGCACGGAGCTGGGCTCGCACGGGGCCGGGCCCGCAAGGGGCCGCGCTCGCGAGGCCGGGCTCGGGCTCGGGTTCGCGAGGCTGAGTTGTCCTAAGCATGCAAGACGGGGCCGAATCAATCGGGCTCGCGGCTGAAGCAGCAGCGGCGAGCTCTCTCGGGTTCGTGGCCTGGCTTGCTACTCTGGCGGGCTGAGCCAGGTATGGGCTCGCTTTACTGTTCACGCGTAATTAAAGGCTTTCACACCTTAAAAAAATGCAACAGCGACGAAGAACAGCGCTCACTCTTATTCTCGTCCACGTTCGACGTTGCAACTCTTTGAACCTTTCCAGCTGCTTGAGTGTTTTCCTTCTCTCTTTCTCGTTTTCAAAATAGTCAAGGAAGCAAAAGAAATCGCGTTGCAGTAAGGAGGAACTTCCTAGCCCACTACATTTGCCACGTGGGGCCCAGAGGAGCAACTTCCCCAGTTACTCACAGCGTCAAAGCATAGACAAAGGAGGCAAAGCATTCTCTTACCCCCCCCCCCATACGCTTCCCCCTGTTGTATGCTTGCTCTCACTAATCTTCCCCATGTATGCTTCATCTTCCCCATGCATGCTTGCTCTCACTGACAATAACAACAAGCCTAATTAGGAATCTTAGATCTGATGAACAGCGAAAGTAATTGTAGAGATCCAGTACAGTTTGCCACGAAAATGTTACAACGTTGATGTCATATCTCCACTGAGCTGTGGTCTGCCTTCTTGCAAAGTATGTCCATGATGAAATCACTTACCTTTCCCCATCCTTCATATTCAACATTTGTCATGATGGCCTGAGCTGAACCTGAATAGTTTAAAGATTGCGCTTGTTATCCCATAACCTTCGAAGAATGTACAAAGAACTTAGTAGCAGACTGTCAACATGTCAATATTACTAACGAAAATGATGCCGCCTTACTGGAGAACAAGTAGGTTTCCCTTCATGTAAATATTTTCTTGTCGTGGCGTTATGTTGAACGGCCTCAGGTGGGAGGAAAGGTAATCTAAATCACAAGAAGAAGTCTCTCTTTCACAGACTTGCTTGTCCTTATTGTGTTTGCTTATAGATACCTCTTCTCCGTATCTGAGAAGACTCAATCATAACTTCTGCTGATCTGGTGCTTCATGCGCAGGGCTAAGGCGGGAACCCCTCTAAATCTAAATCTAAAGCTAAATCCGTATGGACTTTAGTTTTAGCAGAGACACACAAGAACAATAGAACTAAAAACTTAGAAGAGGTGCTGCATCAACCAGGTAGAAGTTTGTAGGTGTATTGGCTCTTCAGCAGCCAACAATGTCCGCGAGAATACTCAGCGGGCCCTAACCTAACCTAACCTAGAGGTCCCACCTGGTGCCTTGAGCGAGCCTTGGGGTGATGATTTCTGACGTCAACTAGTTGTACCCAAGAATGAAGATTACTGACAGCAACCATGACTATCTTCTTAGGAAATCAACATGAAAGGGATTCCGCTTGATGCATTTTCTTGTTAATAAATAGCTCTTCCTCTTCGCAAAGTATATACTGCGCAGCTATCCTGTTTATTTTCCTTTGGTTTTCAGTCACTGCGCCACGAAGTGTCTTAAGACTCGCGTCGCGTTAGGTCTTACGATTGGAGTGCTTGCGGGATGTGTGGCGTTTGATCCCCCACATCTGGGTCTGCCGTAGTGCATAAATTTGGGCCCGGCGCATTCTCCTCGTCCGCCGCCTGATCTCCTGCCCATTGATATAGTTCCTTGATTGCAATAGTCAGAGACAAAACTGCAGGAATTATGAGCCACTTACAAACGAAACTTCATCCCAGGGAGAGGGAGACGACCGACCAAAGCCGTGAGTGCTAAGGTTGGCGAAAAGCCCAAGGCCGTTGCGCTTGTTCATAAGACGAAGACGGGTTCGCTTATTTATTATTTTGGAAATCATGATCCAGATCCTACGCGTTGAGTGAATGCGAATGATGGCACTAGATGACATCAACAAGAGCAAACTTGTTGGATCGAAATATTTTCTTTCCCTTGTCGTCGTGCACCTGCACCACTAAATATATGCAAGAATAAAGGACGAGAGAGTGAAGGTGAACGCATGGAAAAAGATCCATCAAGAGAGGTTCTGTCTGGTTTTGCGCAAGGGCATCAGATTTTTCAGTAGATGATGAACAGAGGACGAGATCATGGCGCTACCAACAGTGGTCCTTCGGTGTCCCTGTCCGTCCTCAGCCTGTTCTATGGTTTGGCTGCGCCTCCAAAAACTACGGGAAACGAGGGCTTTTCTTCTGAGTCGACACTATGAGACGACCAATGGCGGAGATGCAAACACGACAGCTTCCTCTTCTTCTAGTCGACCCTATGAGCATGAGACGAGCGGCCCGAAAATAAATAGAAGTAGGGATTACACGAGAGACATCGTAGGAGGACGTGGCTCTCCTTCTTCCTCTAGAGCAGTAAGAAGTCACGATGTTCTTGCGCGGAGTACTTCTAGGAGTAGTTCACTTGATGCTTCTGCTGAGGACGGGGACAACATACATCATCCTGAGTTGAGCCTTATGCTGAAACAAAAAGCAGAAGCAGCATCCTCTGGCTCGGGGAACAACAGCGGGAATCATATGCTGTTGAAAGGACCAAACTGGCATAATATGCTGACATCAAGAACGAGACTTGGAGGACTGCTGGGAACCTTAGGTTCAACAGGAGACTCGAGCAGTGAGAATATTCATCTTCGAGTCCCTACTTCTAATAATTATCGTGCTTCTCAAGGTCAAGATCAAGAAGAAGCTGGTCGTGTACAAGACTCTGGTCGTGTTGTACCACATGACAAACAGAAGCATCAGACGAGTGAAATGACACGAATAGGAATAGAAGAAGAATTAGATGACACGAGTTCTACGGAAAACCAAAGAGAGCAACTCGCGTATCGGATCACGGTTGAAGTATGTGGAGAAAAAGTTGACATGATATCTTCTGGTCGCGGATTTGAAAATGGTAGTAGTTCTTCGGAAGATTTTATCTGTCTGCGAACATCCGAGATGCTTGACATGGCTGAAGAAGCAGCCCAAAAATGGAAACCGGTCATAGAAAAACTCTAACTCAAGGCGCGTGCTTATAAAAATAAATGAACAACAAGTTGTTGCGATGTCATGTGTTACTACAACTCCTGTTCTTGGTGGAGCAGCGAACTCAGGTGCTGCATCACGGCGCGATGCTGTTGTCAATCCGAATGACGCGCGAAGATATTCGTGAGAGGAGACTGTGCGACGAGATGAAGTTGTACAATTCGACGTCACCATCATGGTCTCTCATCTTGGTCGTGCATTCACAACCAGTAAGTTGAACGTCATGATAGCTTCGGTTTGCCTGCTGAAGAAGCCACCTACATCTTAGAACTCAGATGCTCAAGCATGGCAAGAAGAAGCGCTGGAGAAGACCAAGATACCGCAAAATCTATAATTTTCCCAAGACGGCTACAGCTATCGCCAGTCACCGCCGAGTGCCAATAATCATCAGGATGAAGATGGGGGTGTGAGTCTGCAATACCGCAAGGACAGCCATGATACCTGGCGTGCAGACCAGCCGATCAGAATCACAGCAGCTCAACAGACGTGTACTAGCTACTGCGTACATGACTAACGCGTTGTACACGATTACCATGTAGTACACGACTACTCCGCACACGACTACTCCGTACACGACTGCAGCTCCATCTACGCACGCAACAAGGGAAACCAACAATGTGTGCAAGAGACAACAGACTTTTGGCGGCTATGATGTGGTGTGCCAGTGTATACCAACGGTCACAACTTCTCGTCTCTTTGATTGATCCAGACATACTCCAGAGCATCCATTTCGATACATCTCAGAGTATCTTTTATGTCGCATGGTCTGTGCGACTGAAGATCACTGGGATTGCCCTCTTTACATTAAAAGATGTAACAACTACTTCCACCGGAAGTGCCATGAAGTCTAGCTAGCGTAGGACGGGATAAGTCTGGGATTATGTTGTAACTGATTTTTTTGGAGTATGCATTTATTTCATAATTTTTTGCATACGGAAAAAAATATAGACAAAAATTGATGTTTATCGGATTCCTAGTTGTATGGTTCTGGTATTTGGTAACCTGAATTTGATCCTAAGGGTTCTCTTCTTGTTTTCCGTTAGGATCAAATTCAGGTTACCAAATACCAGAACCATTCACTAGTAGGAATGCATAGAAGAAGGTAGGTTTGATTTTATTTTTGGGTCAATCTTTGCTTCACGAGCTACTTCTAGCTTTGTGCCTGAGTGACGGAGTAATGTACTACCCAGTTTCTTCTCACGTGATCTTGGCTTCCTCTACAACTAGATCCTCAACCTCTTTCACACCTGTGTACTATGGTCTCACCCCACGAGAATCATCGTTGAGAATATTCGAAAAGTATCGTTGTTGCCCATTAGTGTGTTTTTGGCAAAAGCATGCTGATGCTTCGGTCTCAATGTCTCGATTTCTTTCATTGTCTGGATTTTCTTGTGTTTTTGTTCGCCTAGGGCTCTGTTGAATTTCCCTCTCGTCGTGGACTACAGAGGACGCAAGAATTCGAATTTGTGCAGAGCATGCACGACTCTGACAAGCATCAAAAGAAATGAATGGACACTCTGACCACTCCTTGTTTGCTCGTCAGAAAAACCTATGCATTGAGGCCACGGCTGTTGACGTCGTGCAGGCCATTCGGGGTGCGCCTCGTATGGTTCTTGTATGCGACAAGCAGGAAAGACCGATTAATAATGAATAATTTATAAGAGTGTTCATCTTCACAAGTGCCGCGATTCGAATGCGCGACGTCGCTTTGGAATTTTTCGTACTCCTCTCGATGCCTCGGTGAAAATGATTACAAAGCGCTTCGGCTTCATGAATAGTAGGAAACATCGATAATGAAAATAAAGCTTTCTTGTGTTTGTGAGAGACGAGAGGTGGAAACAACGACGACGAGAAAAAGCCAGACACTCCTTCTCAACTCCAAAGCGGACGACACTGCCGCACCCTGTAATCTTTCCTTGTTATTTTCAGCAGTCGTGGCCTATCGAACAAGGGATCGACGTATCATCGTCGTCACCATCATCGTCGCAATTTGACAAGTAAGACATCATCAGCAAAGTCTATACAGTAGCTATAAGTTTCATGGACGAGAAGTAGAAGAAACATTCTTAAAGAGCAAACAGCACAATCCCAATACATGGGAAGTTCCATTTTCAAAAAGGCGCTCTCCCCGGACAGAACTGAATGCATTTCAACGAAATAGCGTGTATCAGTATCTTGAGACTAGTTTCCTCTCCCATTCGCGGGTTGAGCTATTAATTTAGAAATCATGACGAACGAGGACTCCTTCCTTAAACAAGTGTTCGACGGGCTTCATACGTACACTACGAGGAACGCAATCGTTGTCGTTACGAACAAGAAACCAGTGCGATTCTAGAAGGTCCGCAAATTATGCGGAAAAAACTATGCTAGAAATTATGCAGAGCCAGAAAGTGCTCGTGCTGCTTTTTATTTATTTTTTTTTCGACCTATCAAGAAGATCTGTCTTCGGCGACTTGTTCTGGTTTTACACTCGCGGATCCGGTTGCGGTGACTCCGGGCCCTTCGAATACGCACCCGGCTGCGCCGACTAAGGACTTTACTTATCTGATTTAAGCTTGTGAGCCTTGTCTTCTTGTAACCGCGAGTGATGCTCTTTACTGTTGCCGACGTGTTCTTCCTGATGTCGTTTGGGTGTGGTATCGACTGTTGGCGTCGTTCTCTGTCTACAGCTTATTCCAGTTCTGTCTGTTGAGTGAGTCGGTCTTTCATCGGGTTGAGGCTATTCGTAGGCGGCCTGCCAAGCCGTGATGCACTCCTTGAGGATTTACAGGCTGGCCCCTGTTCTCCTCACTGGGCTGCAGATGGTGCTTATGGCCCGGGACCCTGACCACATCCCTCACTTCATCGGCCCCAGCTAAAACCGAACAGGTCGCAACATAAAAGAACTATCTCCCCCCCCCTCCATTTCCACCCTCGGCCCCCTTTATAATCATTAAACCCGTGCAGGGGTTAGCATCCTCAGCGGCCTTCAGTCTAGTCTTTTCACCATTATCAGACGTGGCGACGGTTGTGGCGAGTTGGGTACATTTCGCGTTCAATGGATGCGGATCTGGTTGCGACGGTGTCGGGCTTCATTTTGTGGGCGTGGGTCCGCTTGTGACAAGTCTGACCTGCAGACACACCCACGCGCTGGGAGCGCTTTTCTTGTGCTTTGCGAGTGCTTTGCCTTATGCAACAGGTTACGTATACCGATAGTATGGGCCGAAGCGATGAGTCTCAAACAGCACGGGGCACACTTCCAACAATCTAAGAAAACAAAGAGGCAAGACGCTTTTTGTCAGCGGAAACGAATTGCCGGCGGCTGGCAGGCTGTGCCGGCTCGCCTCGGTCTGTCGGGTGACGCGCGCCCGCGTGTCTTGTTCGGCAGTTGGTTCCCCCTCCGTGACTGAAGAGCGCAGGCGATAGCCGGTAGGAAGCTTGGCGTGCGGCCATTCATTCTCTCGGGGGCGGCAGGTTGCTCCTTTTTTGTCCACGTAGAGCGTCGCGCTGAACTAGCAGGAGATGCGTGGCGGCCAAATAAGTGCCGCGCCTCTTTGATAATGTGGCGGCAGGTAGCAGCGTGGTGGTGTCTATTTATAACTATAAACGTGGCGTGCGCTTCGTGACTTTACTAGCAAGCCTCATCGGTTTAGCACGCTGCCAGCTTCTCCACTGAAGCGGCGCCGGGTTGGGATCTTCTACCCTCGTCAGTCATTGGTGGCGCAGGTAGCGCAGAGGCTACAGCTTCGCGAGCGCGTCGCGGAGCGTCGGTGGCTGTTGGTTTTGGCTGGGGTGAGACGCTAAAAACCCAAGCGGCGCGGTGGAAGCGAATTCAGTGCGGCTGGCATGTGCTGAGAGAGTGGCGCGCTAGTAGTAGCGCTTGCTTTGGGGCCCTTGCTCGTTTTCTTTTGTGTGGGTTTTCCATATCTGCCGCCCGTCTTGGTCTTTCTGGTTGGCGTGCTCTGGGAGCAGCAGCTCTGCCAGCAACCTTGGGCTTGGTCTTTTGCTTCTCTCTTGAGTTAGGGCAGTACGCTCACACGGCTCCGAAGCTTCTTATTCAATAAGCGACAAAGACCGACGGGCGCGGGGTGATGATAGTGCGAACCCGCATGATGAAGACATGGAAATGGATCGCCGAGAACAAACTCGCAACAGCTTGCAACGGAACCGCATAAGGCTCCGCGCTTGTTGTCTGTGGTTTTTGTGGTTTCTCTGTTCTTCTCTCCAGGCTTGGGAGGCCTCTGGCGTTGTGCATTCGTTTGAGAATTTGGCGCGAGGCTGCGCCGCGGACTGGTTCGCCGGCTTGTGATGCTCTCGGCGCAGTGGTTGGCCTGTCCGTGTGTGGGTTGTGTCGGTTTCGTTTTCGGAGCTCCTTTTGGCTTCGTTTTAATGAGACAAGGACAAGGGCCGCGCGCGTGAGCCTCGGCAACTTTTCGCCAAGATTTTCCGCCGCCGGTGATTGTCGGGCGCGGTGGTCTCCAAAAAGGGGGAAGCCAATGCTTTTAATTCTATAAGTCGGCACGCAGAGCGAGGCTGGTGGCCTAATAAATGTGGCGCACCTAATACACAGCTGGCGCCAGTCTTGACAAAGGTAGTAGGGCGCTTTTTACTTCTGGGCGGGGCGTGCTTCAAGGTCCAAGATGTAGCTTAAACGTACGGGAAGGCGTTGGACTTTGTCGAGGAAGGGCGTCAAGGTTTTTCGTATTAGTGCACTGATTACGTTACTCTCTCAGCTAATGCCACCCAGTATAGCTCTTCACGTCCTTCTTGTTCATTCTGCAGCCTTCAACTGAGTGGGGAACGCTGCTCCTTTGTTCATGCTTTTCGCTTGCTTTTCTCACTTCTCAACAGAATCGGAACACGCTCAAACAGACGGCGCAACTGATAACAACCTTGGCAGAAAGATAGGACCCTAGTCACTTCTTGGCGGGGCGTGCTTTAGGGTCCAGAATGTAGCTCGTTCAACGTATGGGAAGGCGTTAGACCTTGCCGAGAAAGAGGGCGAAGGCCTCATCCGGATGGCACCAAGCCAGAAAAAGGGATACACTTCGGCTACTTTTTGGCTATGAGCGAGGACGCGGCAGGTGGTGCGGGGAGTGTTGAGAGAGGAACAGGAGTGAGGGTTTTGAGTGTCGGGCGTCGGTGGGTCTGCGACTGCATGGGAGAGAGGTGCCTGAGCGTTCAACGGCAGGAGGGATTTTCGGTGGCGTGTTGTTGGGAGTGAATTTCTGCAAAGTGGCAAAACAAAAAGCAGAAAGCCAGTGGCAAGTTGGGAGCTATTCTCAAAAAATCCCTACTTCGGGACAAGTTTCGTCGTGTCTTTTTTATCTATCTTGGATAGGCTTAGTTACTCTATAGTATCTATTTCTATATTTTGTGGGGCGGCGTTTCTCTTAGGCTATCAATTAAACTGGGAGGAAAATGAATACTGGGCGAGACCATGACGGGTGTGGCCTTTGGCGGAGCTGGCGCTCCGCTGGTCGATTTTTGTGGAGCTGCCATGCCAGCAGCCGGCATGCGCGAGATGATGGCGCTGCCTCGCATTCCTTTACGGGCCAGTGGTGCGTATCTGGGTTATCTTCTGAAGTTTGCTCGTTATGTGGAGACCGGTGTTTGGGCGAAGGGGAGCATTGGAGCAGGAGCAGAGAAAAGCACTGGGGACGCACTTGAACGCATGAGGCACCACTTTGCTGCTTTGCTTTTGGCGTTTCTGAAGCGTGCGGAGAAGAGGCTCTTGGGGGTGGGGGAAAGCTCGCAGCAGTCGCTTATCAACGTGTTGAATTCGACTCGACGCAGATGCATACGCTTGACCTCTGGCACAAGCGTTCAGTGCCGCACGAGACGCTGCTGATGTTGAGGTGTCTCGGCAAGTATGTACTCCGAGGATGATGGCCGGTGGCAACGTCTTTGGGCATATCAGTTGTCGGCGCAGATGGTCGAGGGACACAACTCTGAGCAAGTGGCAAGGGAAGTAGTGAACCACTGTGAGCCATTGCGTGAGGCTTTGAAAAACGCTGGCCGCGACATCACTAACGTCGTCACTCTGACCCACTACGCAGGAGACGGCGCCAGCCTGAAAATCATCAGGCAGATTCTACCTGCCATGCATGAGGATGGGCGACACAGTCCCCACGAGGGCGATCCTGCGGTAGCGATGTTTGGCCTCTACGTGATAAGCAGACGCACGCCGCATGCTTATCATAGCACATTTCGTAAGAGGGATGTTGGATTGGATGGATTGCATGGCACTGCATGCATTGCATGAGCCGAGGGGGTCAGAGTGCGACCTTCTTAAGGGAGCGACACGGGAACGAAGACCCAGGGCGCGGCATAGGAGTACTTGGCTCCGTTGTGGGAGTACTTGAATAGTGCCGGCACGTACTAGCTTGCTACTGTAAGTAGCTCGACTAGGCTAGCTTGCCGGTGATCTCGACCGTCTTGCTCACTGTTCCCTGGCGCACACAGGCCACGGCGTTTGCGCTGCTCCTTGCTTGTTTCTGGGGCGAGGTCACAGCGGGGCCGTGTTTGTGTTCGTGTGTCGTAGCGTAATTCTTCGGCGGGGAAGCCCGGTATTGCGGAGAAAGTATGGCGCCCGAAGGGCGCCGCGAAAAATATATTGCTTTTTGGGTGGTCCATCCATGCAATGCATGCCATCCATGCCATGCAATCCAGAAGTTCGGAAGTTGCCCTATGTTCTATTATCATTTGGCGACTCAGTCGGGCTTGAAGATCATCGCGCCAGGTGGGGAGGAGGATGAGAAGGGGATGGTGGTTATTAGTAGGGCTTTAAATGATAGCTCCACAATAGTGCGGGACATGCTTACTCGCTGGGTGCCGCATGTCTATCACAAGCAGCCGCTTCCTGAGTCAGAAGTAGTAGAGTGCGAGCATCTCGCCGACTTTTGCGCGCAAGGCTGGCGGCCAGATTTGATCAGCCAGGTCAAGAAGCTGCAGCTGCGACACCAGAGCGGCACTCTTTTTGGCACTGGGACGGAGAGAGAAGTGCGGCACTGTTTGCAGAGCCTCTTTGTGCCTGGAGAAGTCCAGCTTGGGCGCTTTGGTGAAGCTGTCACAGCTGTTGGCAGGTATTGCTTGTTTGACATCGTCGGCCTGTTCCCCGTCCTCACAGAGTACGCCTATCAGCAGGGAGCGAAGAAGTATTACCTTAGGAGTGTCCTGGAGAGCAAGCGCCTTACACCAGCGGAATTTGTAAGCTCGATGTGGCAGATTTTATTAGGAGTAGGCGCTATAAATCTCATCGGGCGGAAAATATTGGAGGGCCCATCAAATCAATAGTAGCGCTGGGCGCCACTAGGGACGCCAGAGAAGCACAACCAGAGCAGATGTGGCGTTGCCAGATGGGTGCAGTTGCTTTTCGTTATGCCGGTGGGTGTGATGCTGAAGATGTTGAGGTCGGGCGGCAGGTTTTGGATACAACCACTGCGACCCTGCAGCTGGCGCGTTTTAATAGACTAGAAATCATGCCGTGGCGAGGAGTACTAGCGTGCACTAGTATAGACTGCAGTAGAAGCATACCAGAAGAGCAGCACGATTTTGCTTCTACGAAGAAAGTGCTAGCAGTTCGCCGCTGTTCGCCGCAGGCCATCAGGAGAAGCAAAACAGTACTAGCGGGGCATCTAGTCAGACTTCGAAAAATCGCAACAGCGATTGTGTACGCGGAGCGCCTTCACAAATTAGGGCGCGACGTCTGATCTCCCGCAAGCGTCAACTCTTCCACTGGCGTGTTCATTCATTTGTGGAGTGGCGCTGAAATTACATGCGCAGATGAATTGTCTAACGAGACGGAGGAGATCAGACGGTCGTAGTATTTTGGACACGGATGCGGCTGGAGATCTTGGGCTTGGGGTGAATATTGAAGAGGAGACGAAGCGCGTCGAGCTTCGGCGCAAGCAGGTGCGAGCAAATACCATGCTCATCAAACAAAAATCCACGAAGGGCATGCGCCCCCTTGTGCAGGGTGAGAACGTCAAAAAATGGCTGCGGACAGACTACAGCACAACTACTTGGATTCTGATGAGACAGAGGCGCTGCAGAAGAAGATAGAACCACAGCAGGAGCTACTTCGTCAGAAGGCGAGGAGAAGGCTGAAGATGTTGGCGCAGAAACAAGCAGTGGAAAAAGATGAAAAACAACAACGCCAGACGACATTCATGACGTGCAACAGTTTTGGCGTGGATTCTTGGCTGAAAGGCGACGAAGTTGCAGGCCATTTTCGTGGCCTCTCTCGAACGTATGGCGGGATGCTTGGTATGCAGGATGGGACTTTTCAGGGTGTGGGAAAGTTAAGTATCGCGCAGTACCAGCAGCACTCCACCGCCAGGAAATCAATGAGCTTCCTCTCCCGCAGGAGGTGGGCGGATCCATCTGCGAATTGATTAGGCGGGCGGCTGCAGATGGACGCGAAACCCTAATAGGAGGAGTAGTACTAAACGTCGCCGCCATCGCAGCAGATTTGTCTTCTTCTCTTCTAGTCTACAAAGTTGAAGGGATAACTTTTCGGCCTTGTCGTCTTTTCGTAACGCGTCTGGCGGTTGCTGATTATGGTTTGGAGGGAGATGGGCGTGCGGTTTTAACCAAGACGCTGAACTGCAGAGACCTCTCAACCTTGCCAGTGGGGCAGACGTGGCTCATAGCGCCTGAGCATATAACAAGCGCCGGCTTCATAATTCTTGTCGATCAGCCTCTTCGCCCTGTGCATCTAGTGGGGCCAAGTAGTTTGGCTGAGCGGATCGCCGAACCGCGAGCCAGAGTTGTCAAGAAGGAGCGTCCGTACCAAGAGAGAGAGCCTCGGCAGGAGGTTCGGCCGCAACAGGCGCAGCGTCCTGCACCAGCTAGAGTTCTTCCCAACGTCGCGCCCGATTTGGGGCCAGCACCTGCTGCAGATGTCGCTGCGCAGCAACGTAACCAACTAGATGGCTTAATCCGGCAGCATGTTGACGTCTATACTATTGCCCTGCGCCGTTCAGTTTCTCTCCTCTAACGATCGCAACTCGTGGCGGAAACTGGACAGCCCATAGTCACGGCGTTGCGGTCGACTACGTACGTCGGAGCGCGCCGGAATCAAGTGGCGCGATGAGATTGAGAGTATTGGGACTTCTCAACCCAGCACAGTCGTCCAGAGATTTTTCCCTTGCAGTCTATGGCGGTCCGCAGCTGACAGCCCGCGCAGCGTGTTTTGTGGCGAGGGTGTGCAAGTTTTTTCTATCGTGTGGCGCCACATTGGAGCCGTCTCAGCTTGGAGAGGTCGATGCTTATTCTTCAGCGCGCCGCGCTGAGTGGGATGCTGATTATGAGGAGGATTGGAGTGCTGTAGTCAACCAGCTGAAGTCTGATGGTCGTTATTTTGAAGATAGAAGAAGGGCCGCGCTCTTTTCAAAAATCAAGGAAATCAGTGGCGAGAAGTATTTGCGTAGCGTTGTCCTGTCTGATTATTATTAAACGGGACTGAAATTATGGGAAGGAAGTTGCGTTTTTTAAGTCGTTTGGTTTGGTGATAGCCCTGCGGAGTACTCGGCGTGTCGTGGGATGGTTCTGCTTCGCTGTGGGATGGCTGTTCTGTGTTCTACTTCTGGCTGGATCGTGATCTTCTGATGTCATCTCGCTTCTATGATCGTGCGCACCTGCCTGCGGCTCGTGTGGGTCTTCTCTTCTTGTTGGTAGTGTGCCGGCTTTAGTTGTACAAGTTCGGTCCTTGCTCGTGTCTTCCTTGCGTGTGTCGTCGCTACGTCACTTGATCTTATTCATCTTCTTGCTTGGCCTGCTCTGGTTTCTTGCATTTTTATCGTTTCGCCTGTGTGCTCCGCAGGGTCTATGCACGCTAGACGGATCTTCGATCCTAATGGAATAACTTCCAACTACGCTCTTATCTACGACTGCACTTCTCTAATCTCACGAGTACTACTTTCATCATGTCGGACACCCCGCCCGCCGCTCCTGTGGCGACCTTGCTCGGAGTAGAAGAGCTTCCTGCTTTGCCCGCTGTTGAAGAGCCTGCTGCTCCGATGGAAGTGGCTAGTTAGTATGGCGGGCGACCTGTTGCAGCAGGATGGACCTGAAAACACATCCAGCACTGCAAACCTGAAGGCGAAGGTGAAGCCAATGAGGAAAGTGCCGAAGCAGAAAGCTGCTGCTAAGGCCGTCGCTAGTAGTTCTTCTTCGTCTGCTGCTCCTGTTGCTGCTGGTGTTGATGATGGGAACGAGACTGAAGATGTTTCGCCGGCTAAAAAACGCGCTCGCAGTCAGACGGCGGCTCAGATGGTATATGTTAGAGCATATGTTTTGCCTTTTTTTGAAGAGCTAAGATTTAGAAAGCTGGTATACGTTGGGGTATATGTAAGGGTATACGTTTTTGCTAATGGAGTTGCTCTGGGCCTAGTTTCTACTTGGGTTTAGGATATGCCCCTACGTATGCCTATACATATACCCACACACACGCCGCAACATATGCCCCAACATATACCACCGAAATAGTTAACATATACCAAAACGCGTCCACTTTTGTCGTTTCTGATAACCTCCGAGGTTAGACAGTGGCCAAGGATGAAACGCCACAGGCTAGCAATCAACATCAGAGACATCTGGGACGATTTCAACGCAAGACACCCGCTAGCTACTGAGGCCACGAGTGTCGTGCTATCGACGTTCTTTGCTATTAGTTCTGCTAGTTCAGTCTTGGCCTCCTTATACTACAAATTCAACGTCCGTCCCTCCATCATCTTGCTCCTGCTTGCTTTTCGTCATTTTTGCTCAACCTTTCACGGCGTCACGTCGTTTCTTCGCAAGGCGGTGAGCTGCTTGGCGCTGCAGCTGACAAGAAGGCTTCCCGCAAGCCGAAGGTGGTTATGAGCATCTTGGAGACCACCGCGTCGATGTGAAACATGGCCGCGAGATCTTCGCGAAAAGTTGCCCGGGTTGGTCTTCGTTGCCTCTGTCTTTTCGAGTATGGAAAAGGAGGCGGCGCGGCCTCGGGTGCTTTGTCTTTGTGTTGTGTTTCTCTGTTGTTGACAGCCCCGGCGCCAGGTGAGTGCGGACCGCCCGCACGTCATTGGCGTCGGCGCTGCTTGGAATACAGCCGCGGCACGCCTGTGCAAGCTCCTCGAGGTGTAGAGAACCCGGGCGGAGGACTGGGGGAACGTAGGCGGGGAAGCAGTGGCAAAGCGGGGCGGCGTTGGCCATCTTTCTGCGCTTGGGCGCCTGGGTTGGCTCTTCGTTTTTTCTCTATATGAAAAAAAAAAAATCTTGGCGAAAAGTTTGCGAAATCTTTCAAAAGAATCCTTGCGGAATCTTTCCGCAAAGATAAGCGCACGAAGTTCCAACATTGTCAAAACTTGCAAACTTTCCGCAAACATTCCGCGAAGGTTTTGAAGCTTTCGGCTTCCGTGTTTTTTTGATGAAGGCATGGAAATGAGTCGCCGAGAACAAGCTCGCAACAGCTTGCAACGGAACCGCATGGGGCTCCGCGCTTGTTGTCTGTGCTTTTTGTGGTTTCTCTGTTCTTCTCTCCAGGCTTGGTAGGCCTCTGGCGTTGTGCATTCCGAATGCACAACGCCAGAGGCCTACCAAAAAAAACCAGCCAGAGACCCGACTACATTCCTACTACAGAACTGCTATAGGATTTCGGTGGGGTTGTGCGTGTTCGTCGGTGGTGTGTCTCGGATGTCATGACGCCCGTGCTGTGGTTGTTCGGTTCGTGGGTTCGTGGCAGGGTGCCTGGCTCCGTGTCGTGTTGTTTTTCTCTCTTTCGGTTCGTTGGCTTGTGGCGTCGGGGATGGCTCGGCGGTGGGGGTGTTTTCGGTGCTGGGGCTCACCTCCTCTGTGAGGGTGGCGCAGATGTTGGTGGGGGCATGGGGCGGCGTGGTTTTCGTTGGGACACCCTGAAGCCACGGTGGGTGGTGATCGGTGGTTTGGGTTCGTGGGCCTCTATATCTCTTGGCTGGTGGCTCTATATCCTTTCTGTTTGGTCTTCCATATCTTTCCGCTTTTTGTTCGGCGGACTCTTCTACAGCTTCCTCTAGAAAGTCTTCTATATTGTCTACTATATCTTTATTTTTTTCGCGCCCCCGTTGGAGCACTTCTATATCTTCTTCTTTATCTTCGGACCTCAAAAATCGCATTGAATTCCTTTGGATTGCGGTTTTTGAGGGTCGGGAAAAGATATAGAGTGAGGATATAGAAGGGCATCCTGGGGGGTAGAGATATAGTAGAGTTTATAAAAGACTTTATAGAGGAGGCTATAGAAGCGAAAGATATAGCAGGGGGGGTGGGGATCGGGGAAAGATATAGACGAAAACCGGGAAAGATATAGAAGAAGTCGCGGCGGTTGGAGTGGAGATCAGGTGGCCAGCTGTGGCTGACCTGGCCAGCTGTGGCTGACCTGGGCGCTGGGCATTGTGAGAGGCTTTGGCGTGGGCATGGGCATAGCTGTGGGGTGGTGACGGGGTGTCTTCTGTCCAGTAATGCATGGGGTTGGTGTGTCTGTTGTCATGTGCGGGCAGCCTGAGGTGGAGGATAGGGAGTCGTGGGCTCCGCGTGGAAGCTTGGTGGCTCCTTGGTGTGAAGCTGGTGCCGGGGCTCTTCAGGGGTGGAGGTGAGGTTGCGCAGATTTCCTCCTGGGGTGGATTTTTATCGCAGTTCTTTAGTAGTTATATAGATGTGCAGGCGGCTGGCCGCTTGCCGCATGGCATTCGTTTGAGAATTTGGCGCGAGGCTACGCCGCGGACTGGTTCGCCGGCTTGTGATGCTCTCGGCGCTGTGGTTGGCTTGTCTGTGTGTGGGTTGTGTCGGTTTCGTTTTCGGAGCTCCTCCTGGCTTCGTTTTAATGAGACAAGGACAAGGGCCGCGCGCGTGAGCCTCGGCAACTTTTCGCCAAGATTTTCTGCCGCCGGTGATTGTCGGGCGTGGTGGTCTCCAAAGCTTCGGCTTTACTTGGGGCCAGCTGTTGACTGTGGCGGAGACTAAGACCCGCAACAAGGCCAAGGCGAACAGCTGGGACATCCATCGAGCTGGCTATCATGTTGGCTGTGAAGGATTTGCCATTCGTGAAAATCCGAACCCGAATGCCGACAGCATCTATGAGACCCCCGCTGAGTACATCGCGCGTGAGACGCAGCGCGCTCTGGAAAGTCGCTCGATGGCCACCAAGTCGGAGAAGGATGCTCAGAACTTGCCTTTGCCTGCTGGCGTGTGGGACTTCTGCCATGATACCATGACCGGCGCGAAGTGCGCATCTCTTGGTCTGGAGTGCCGCGCCAGCTTGTTGGAGAAGATCAACAAGCCGAAAATTGGTGCATTGGAAAAAATGCGTTTGACGTGCGACTGGCTGCATAGTCATGGCGTTGCCGTACAAGGAGGCGGCTTCTGTCTTCGTCCACTGAATGATAAGGGTGAGCCGCCATACAGGATTAGTGGCGCTACTTCTCCCTCTTCTCCCGTCAACACTCCGCACGCGCAGCCCGATTTTGCAGATGGAGGCACAAGCGAGGCATGCTATTTACGTCGAGCAAGCCAACAAGGAGGCTGAGGCAGGACCCTCTTCCACAACAACAACGTCTACTACTACAAGCAGCAGTCTCCCAGTCGTGTGCGATGGAATTTCCAGCGGCGGCGATTTCTTGGCCTCGTTGTTGGGAGCTGATGACGCTGCTCTGACTGAAATGTTGAACAAGGCTCCAAAAACGAAGATCAAGCTTGACCAGCCTGGTGGAGAGGCCGACGCTGTTGCTGAAGATTTGCAGCACAAGTTGAACGATGTCGAGGCGACTCAGATTCTGCGTGCCTTTCGTGGTAAAACCGCCAGCGCCTTGGAGATCTCGAACGTCTGCGAGGCGATTCGCGCAGCGTCGTTGCATCTCACCGACATGGACTACGGTGCTCTATTTGGTTTTGCTATCGTCTTTGCCCTAGAGCTGGCAGCCGTTTCTCTGTTTGGATGAGAGAGATTCGCTCGATGGTTTTTCGCTCTGAAAAAGGGAAAGTCGTCTTATTTCAAAGCGTGGCCTTCTTTATCTTATTCCTATCTAGAGTCTTCAGGCCTCGTCTTCTCTCCCAACCATATCACAGATCGTTACGGGCACACGGCCTACACGCGCCTGGCCAAGTGGGTGAGCGATCAAATCGAGAAGAAAACGAAAAAGGCAAACGCGCGCCCGATGGCTTTCTTCGAAAAGTATAGTCTATTGGTAATCCTTTGGCACTTGTTTACTTTTTGAAAAGTTGGGCGCTCTTGTGGACAAGACTGGGAAGCATCAAAGGACTAGAAGACATAGGGAACCTAAAAAGTTTCAGACATACAATCATCAGCCACAAGCTATCCACCTGCCCACCTTCGTCATTTCATGACAACAACCTTCACACCAGGCACGAGGCGGCTCTCCAGATTACTGCTCCCGAGGTTTGCCGCGCCGCCGCTGAAATTCAGGCTCTTCGTGAACAGACAAAACTAAACAGCGACGGCAATCTTTCTGGTGGAGGAGATCTTGACGATGGTGATGGTGAAGAAAATGATGACGGTGGCCATGTGTTGACTGCTGCCCAACTGCGTAAGGCCAAGGACGCCATGGACGGGGCTGAGCTCCCTCTTTTCGCTTCGATGCGCCAGCGTGTGACGCACTTCTTTGCTGTCCCAGGAGGAGCTGGGGGCTGCTCTCAGCCAGGTGCTAGAATCTTGCATCAATTTGCTAGATTTTTTTAGTTTTTTGCTGCAGTATAGACATTCCAAGTTTTTTGCTCAAGGTTATTACTCATAGTTGTTGTAGGTTTTCGCTTTTCTGTGATAGTATCTCCGTCGTTTTGTACTTGATGACCTTGGGGATCTCACCTACCAACTTACCTCTCATGCCATAGGGAGTCTTCGCATCTACTCAACATTCTGCAGGCTTTCGACAACTTCTGCCAAGAAGATTCCCTTCTGGGTCGCGATGCTTTGGCGTTCGAGAAGGTGCTGTCTCGCGAGCGTGCTCGCGCGGAGGACCACGACCAGGCGAAGTCCTGGAAGGTCTTCGGATGACTTGCGGTGGCGCATGAAGCGATCCCCTCGGCCAAGAAGTACACGGATGGAGTGCATCTTCACCAGCGCCGAAGTGGAGGATGCCACCCTATCGAGCATTGACCTGTGTACAGTGAAGACTTTCAAGCTGTACATCGAGACGCGCCAGGAGGTCTGGGAGAAGATCAAGGAAAGCGCCAAAGTCGAAGCGAACGCGTGCTACATTTTATACGTTTTGCATTTGTGGCCAGTTTCTCTATCGGTGTGTCTTGTTTCTGATTTTATAGCAGTGAGAGAAAACGTTGCATCGAATTCTGTGCATTTCTTGAACCAATTAAGAACACACAAATTAAGACATCTAAAATGGGGATGTGTCCCTAGTGGCAACACTACCTAGAAAGGCGTGTATCTCGCGTCTTTTAAAATATGGATAATTCCGGTACAAATATTCGATGGTGACAAATGTAGCGCAAAGGCATCTCTAAAGGTTTCTCGTCGACAAATGTCGCAAATAAATGCACTTTCGGATTGTGGCTGGTCTGACCAATACACAATCAACACAAATGAGAAGTCAGACGCTATATGCGGATGACCTTGAATACAATCCTGAATCTTGAAAGTCTTTGTGGCAAATCGGCCGTGAATCATGTGTGCTTGACAAAGAAAACAATGCTTGTGAAAGACGGTCAGTTTGCCCTTGATTTATATAAATATGTAAACATGAGGCCATTTATCTTAAATGACCACTCCGTCACTCTTCTATTCACATAGCGTAGGATCCAAATGTATCTTTTCATTCGTGTGCTCCATCTTATCCGAAAGATATTAAATGAGTCAAGTGTCGATCTTTGAATCATGTTAACTTGTCGAACGAATAGGTGAGAGATCAAATGCGATTTCCATATGCGACCAAACGAATGTTACTTAGTGAAGCGATCTCGAACCTCCTTTGTTCGATAAGGTAACGACTATTTGTATTGCTTTTCTTTTTTTCAGTAGGTCCTTCTTCAATAAAGATCTGGAGCTTCTGTTTCAGATCTTGAAAACATTTTGTTTATGTATTGCTCTTTTTTTTGCACCCCTTTGGAGTGGGACGATCTTTCGCTCTCTCCTGAGCTATCTAGTCTAGCAGATCCGCACTCTCCGATCTCTAGGACGATCTCCTCTAGAATGTGATCTTGATGTGGTCTGTCGTAGATCTAGATATGTCTCTCGTACGTGCTTGATATGGCCTTATCACGCCGTAAGATTAATTAGGTCTCGGGATATGTGATGAAATCATACCCATTTCGAGTAAAATGAAAGGACTTTGATTATTTATGATTGTCAGTATGTTGGCAAACCCCCCCCTGTAATACGCGAATTAGTCGTCTCTATCAAGATAGATTAGATTAATCGTGGATTACCTATATTCCGCTGTAGTTCGGCCGGAGAGTCTGGGCCTTGAGGAGCGATTCCAAACAATAGTCTGCTAAAGACTATGTTTGGAGAACTACCAGTGAATATATAGTCTCAGCGCCTCTCTTTGTCAACATACTTGACCATTAGTTAATTGAGCGGACTTTTAGTAGTAAATATGGGTATGTATACGGAATTGTTAACGTAAATCAGTTCGTCCCTGTCCCCCTCCCGTGTTATAGATATGTTGTTCTTCGAAAATCCCTCAACTTCTTCCAAGACTCAACGCCAGTGTTGGGTCCAGAAGGTCTCTGCATCATCCCAGAGTGCCTCATGTGGGTAGTCCTCCTCCCACCATGAGTGAGTGAAGCTCAGACTGGCACGCAATCCCATAACATCTCCGTGAAGTGATGCAATTGGAAGGAACCAGCCTGACCAAGTCGCCGGACGTAGGATGAGCACCACCTTCCGCATGTATCCTGTGTGCTTGATGAGGGCAACAGGAGTCCAGCGAAAGTCAATGGTAGCTCGTCGACACACTCCGAAGTGTCTGGTCCGTACCGTCTCGAAGGCTTGACGTCCCACGAGGGCCAAAAGCACGACGTAGCGCCAAAACTTGACGAGGACTGGAGAGTGCTCTTGGAGCAAGGAGATGTGCCACGACGAATAAGGAGCAGCGCGCACATGACCGTCGACACCTTGGTCGTTCTGATGGACTCCAAAGTTTAGCATCTCCTCATTCGGCGGCATGTGTCGCCCCTGATTGTTGGGTCCATACCCCTGCACATTATTGGCACCTCGATCACAGTCCGAGTCATCCGGATCTTCCGTCATTCCGATGTAAGCTTGCGCTAGACTCGGGTAAGGTAGGCCGTAATAACTACTCCAAGTGATGACAATACGACTTGTGACAAATGGCTCTGGATTGGTCAGAGCACGTCTGCGTCCCCAAAGATTACAGCGGAGCAGGCACTCTGACGCCAGATAGCGCGGCGCACAAAAAACCCAAGTGAAAACCTTGTGAAGGAAGAGACTCAGGAGTGTCGCCGCACCGAAGTCGCGAAATGACTCGTGGAACTGGAATCCCCTATCCCATAGTTGTGTGAAGACAAACCAAAAAGCAATGGACAGAAGAGAGAAAAGCTGATGGTCAAAAAGGAGAAACAAATCCGTAATTGTCAAGAAGATAGAAGAAGGGAAATACAGAATATGTCGGAATTTCCTTTGAAATATCCCCGCCGCTAGCGCTAGAGACACAAAAGAGGCCATCCCAATAGTCACAAGCTGCGTATCCTCGTCCCACATCGTCTTACTTTCTGGTATGTTATATCTTTCTTGAATATCCCGAAGTCTAACAGAAACCTAGAAACAGTTGGGTCGATTTTTGTTCTCAATCCTGTATGATGGATATGCTATATGTGTATATCTTTTTTTTGTTGTTTTGTATTTTTTAATATTGATGTTCTGGTGATGCTCTTTCTTCGTGGAATCTTGTGTACGGTCGTGACGGGTGCAACCCCACATCATACTGTGTTATACACTATTAGTAGCGTACCAACAAACAGTAGGAGGATTACATCAGTCCATCCAAGTCAGGGCGACATAAATTTTCTTTTCGACCATGCCATGATTCTCTGGAAGTAGCGCATCAAAGGTGCAATTGATTTTGATATTACTTCGTGAAAGGCAAATCAGGCGCAGTACGATTGACAGGTCATTCCATTTCAAAGAATGTCAGAAGAACACGGTAGAGAATTAGCAGAACTGTCTGTGTGGCGAGGCCAGTTCTCTATGAACAAAGGGCCAAAACCATGCTAGCTGCAGCTCCTCATGGAGATACAGGTAACGTAGAACTACTAGAAATGTAGGTACTGCACTGCTATAAATCTACTATACTTACTGCGCCTCCTGCCAAGACAGAGCTAACGCAGTGTTATAATACAAATATAACCCCGCACACCTAAAATTCTAGGAAGTGTCTGTTTACGCTGTAAAGATATATATACTGTCACTATAAATATACTTTACCCTCTTTATAATTACCCCCTAGGAGTCTCATTTTCTTCAACACCCCCCCTCTCGCAATCAATAGAAAGAATCTGGTGGTCGAAATTTCGTCGCGTCGTTCGAAGTCGAAGGCGCAGGCCGGGAACGTGGAAAAAATGCTGTTTCTCATACGGCATTCGGATTCGTCCGGTATCGCTTTTGACGCTCTTCTCGAATTGTGTCACTGCTGCTTTATTTGCAACAAAGTAGTCAATTGTAAAACCCGTTTTGTCCGGGCAGCGGAAAGTCCAAGTGCTATCCCCTTGTGTGACGCACGCTGCCGCCCGGCCAAGTAAACTATCTTGAAGAGACTTTGTCTCACGCTTGCTACAAGACGGCGTCTCACGATCGTTACGTCTATGCAGGCAAACATGACATCGTGACAAAAGTCGGCTGAAATCTCCAAAGGCTACTGAAGGGACGACAGTATCAAACCACTGACCAAGCGCCTTATCAAAGGCTTGGGCAACGTCAAATCGGCGCAGCTCCTCCGAAGAGTTGACACTGTAGATGTTGGCGATGCGCGCCGTAATTCCAAACAAATCGAACTCGAGTACTGCAAACCGTCCTTCACGGTCTGCAAAACCCAAGATGCCTCCCGATGTTGGGATGTTACTGTAGTCCAACTGGTCACCACAATAACGGTGTCTAAAATCTCGGCGAACAAAGGTTGCAAGGCTGCTATAACCGACGCGCGTGGTTGAATTGCGAAAATAAATTGCATTCATACTTCGATCCCAAATGCTCTTCGAGTAGTTTCCGAAACTTCGTTTCTGTGGTTGCTGAAAGCTTGGTTTCCTGGATAGAAACGAAATGCGGTGAAGTGTCGAATACCGAATAAAAGTCTTGCAGTCTTTTAGAATCTTCGAAGGTTGCTGCAAGTCCGTCAATGTTGTAGCTGACCGCACTAAACGAGTCTGTAGGTGTCGGGAGACTACGATCGACTCCGGTACGGAATGATGCAAGAATACGCGCATACTGCCCTTGCGGAAATACTTCGAGCTCCTCAAGCTCTACTACACGTTTCGCCAGTTCTCGTCGGGTCAGGCATTTCGAAAGGTGCATGATGATCGCGCCATGAGACAACTCGACCGGGCGGATCATTCTGATGCTTTGCGGGTTACCTAGTTTGTGTGGTGCTCCGGACAAAAGTTGTATCGATGCACTATTAGCGCCTCGATGTGTTACAACAAAAAGTCGTGGGAGCATGCGGCTCTCGAATTTGCCCTTCTTGGCACGTAGTCGAACCACTATAGACCCCATCTGAGTGCGCAGGTCATCTTTGGCAGCTTCACGACGGAGTCCCTTATGATGGTTTCGGAGTCGGTTTGCATAGTAAATCGAGTCGACCTGTCTTCGTCGGCGAACTGCTAGCGAGACCTCGTCAGCAAGCGTCTGTGACGGTGACGATTCAAAAACCTCCTCCCTTGTAGTGATGAAGTTGGAGCCGGTATGACGCTCAAGAGTCGACGCTCCATCAAGAGAAGGCAATGGGCTGCGAGCAAGTGCTAGAGAAGCGCGATGAGCAAACTCATGCCAATTAATAGGAAGTAAAGCAACTTCTTCCTCCTGAGGGTCGTCAAGGTCTTAACCATTCTTCTTTGAACGCGCGGTGAGAGAAAAATCAGCAAACAGATCATCCTCAACAGCGTCGACAAAATCGTCCTCATGGCATCCAAGCTCTACTTCTACTTCGGATTCTTGTAAAGAGATGTCATTCTGATGAACTTCTTCTGAGTTGTTAACTGCATCATCTGGAAGAAGCATCTTGTCTTCTGGAATAGAGTCGGGCTCAATCCGATGGGTGCCGACAAGTATTCTAAATCCCTTAGGCAACTTCTTGACTTGGAGATGTCCTGAGTCTGGATCTCGTTTGAGGTGAGCCTTGAATTCCGACTGGAGGTGGAAAATCCGGATCAGGAAGTTCAAAAGTGCATGCGGATGTTCCACAATCCAACTCCCGGATGCAAGGTAGTGTGGCGAATGCCACGTGCCAACCGTGTGACTGGGGGCAACCTTTGAGGCCAGCGAGTTCAAGGTGTCAAGAAATTTCCTCAAAAAGTGCGATCCGTTATCACACCTGATAAACGAATAAAGTTGGAACGTAGAAAGCATGATGTTAAATGTCTCCCGCGCTGCTGTATCTGCAGTTGAGTCACGGGTCGGCACTGCCCAAGTGAGGTTGCTTCGGCCATCTGTGGCCGTGAAGATAGAGGTGTACTCTGACCCTCGGACCGCACCAAAACTGCTCGATCCAAGATTGGTGATGAAGTCGACAAACAGAACCGTGCCTCGGTGTTTGTACATCTCCAAACGAGGCTGCATCTGGATGTCGTAGTGAAATGCAGCTGGTGATATCGAACAGGTAAGACACGCTTCGACCACTCGTGCGCAAAGGGTGGAAAGATCCGTAGTAAAGAACCCTCTGCGCATTACTAAGCAGTGCAAAACGCCGCGGCTAGAGTGCGCGTCGTCATGAATGTGCGCAATCACTGCTACTGCAATCGATGCGTGGGTGTACTCTTTACCTTCATACTCCAATGGGTCTGCCTCAAGGAGAGTGGTAAGGAGGAATTTGCATTCCCCTGTCACTCGCTGTTGTAATGCTCCTGCGTAGATGCGATAGCGGTTTGATTCCTCAAGGAAGGCCATCGCTTTCCGTCTCGAAACCGACTCTCCCTTTTTCTGACAAGCACTGACTACATGTGCGATGGCTGCGTCAGAAGAGTCCGGATGTCGGGTCTGCGCTTCAAGTGCTGCAAACCGTGCAAAGAACTGAGACTTTTGTGTTTCTGCAAGTCGAGCAAGGAAGTTGCTTGGTATCGAAAGGAAGTCTACTGGTTTTCGGCAGAAAATCAAATAGATTGTTTCTTTTGTCCGTGCTTCTAGGAAGTCATCACCCACTATCTGGAAAAAGTGTGGTCCCCCATGTCGCCGGATACGGTATTTCCGCTTACGAGGAAGCTCCCTAAAGTCGGACTCAACTACAGGGGGTCCGCCGAACGGGTCGTCATCCGTAGGTGTATGGCTCTGATCAGCATCACCTGCATGCTCGAAGTCCTCTTGTAGCAGGCCTCCGTCTAGAGGTGTATAGCTCGATTCCCCATCCGCTACGGATGTCCGCTTCTCCTTGGCAGAGATGAAATAAAACCTACAGGCGCCTTCGCACTTGTAGGACTCCGCATCTCCTGTTCCAATAAGCGCGTGAATTGTGGTCCACGAATGTCCAAGATCTCCCGGATGAAATGATTTATCGAACTTTTCTGCTATCTCGAAGAAAGAGCCATCCGTGTTGGAATCGTCATGGAAAACGTGATCCCCTTCGAGCAAGGTGTCAAGCTTTTCAAACAGCAGTTTGGAATCGGCCTCAATTCCACCTGGAAGTATCATGTCTGGGATGTCGCATGGAGGTCCCGGTGGCGGCCCCACCTCAGGAACATCTACTGCAAGACTGCATCCACATCTGAACTGTATGTATGTATCGCATTCATATAGTTGAGCCGCTGTTGGACAGAGCGGGTTCTCTTCTGTGGATCGTGTAACTTTGCCTTCTTCGGCAAATAAGATGACCACGAATGCCAGACATCCGCCTTGCGCATCGTCTCTCGGCTCGGAAGCGCTTTGAACTCGCGCCATGAATGTTCCTTAGGATGCCCAAGGGAGTGTCCAAACATCTTGAGGACAATCTCGTAGGCGCGATCCGCTGGGCGCGGCCAATCATCTCTAAAACGCAACCACCTTGAGCCTGAAGGAGGCAAAAGGGAAGTGTCTGGGACTGTGATAACCAAATTATCACCTCGTTCGTCTGTCTTTCTTCTAACATGTAGTGAAAATCGTACGCATGGTAATCGGATCTTGGTCACTGCGTTAGGTGTTGGTGCTGCTGGGAGCAGCTTCTCTTCCTTTGCCGCACTGTCCTCGTCAGCTATGTCGCCCTCTTCTAATTGCGAATTTGAAGCAAAGGCGGCAGGCGCCATCGGAGTCCCAGACTTCTCTGGTGGCCTCGAACAGATGAAACATTGTGAGAAAGATTCGTCCACTTCTCGCCACTGTTGGATACACTCGCGATAACTCTCCCAGTCACCTCCTGCGAGGGTGCAGCCGATTCGGGCGGGGAAAACCGCAATCGCCTCCTTATCATCTGTCTTTCTGTGCGCCTTCACTAGATCACTGAGTCTAGTCAGGGAAGTCTTGAAGTGCTGGAGGCGGCGAAGTGAGTCGTCAAAGCCTTGCACCGATTTGCCAGGATAGTGTTGTCCGGCAAGTCCAGCGACACCAAATTCATCGTTCTCAGGATCCCATCTCAAATAGCAATTTCCTAATGTTCTTTTCGAGCCGTCGCTATAGATGTTTGCCCAAGGAAACAGATCGAGAATCGTCTTCGCAATGCCTTTCGCGGATTGCGTAACGCAGTTGATCTGATGCACTAAAACAACTCGAACCTCCTTGCGCTCAAGGAGGCTTCTCAAGTGGCTCAAAGCGCAAATTTCCAAATCGGTGACTCGGGTCCGAGGAGCAGCAGCAAGAGTCTGTGTCGAGTTGTCCTCTAGACAGATGGCTCCTTGTTGCTGCGGTATCTCTGTGCTGTTCGTAACAACCTCAAACCCCGTAAGCAACTCAGACCAAACTTCGGAGCATATGTTAATCGGCCATGATACTGGGAGCAATGCGCGGCTCAACGCGGCAGCGTCAACAACCAATCGCCCTAACAAAGATCCCTTTCTCTTCGCAAGGAAAATGGAGCTGAGAAACGACGGCGCGCCAATCTGTGCTGCAGACGTATGGTAAGGCGCCAGAAAGCCTTCGGCACAGCCTTCTCGTAATAGGAGCAAGATGATTGTGTCTAGTACTCCGGGAAGCGTAAACTTGCGAGCCACACCGAAAGGACTTCTAGTGTCCAACGGGTGATAGACTTTACACAACTGGACTGTAGGGAAAGGCCGTCCAGGGCCCCAAACCTGATCTCGGAATATCAGCACAATTTTGATGAACATCATACGCAGCAGGAAAGGAAGCAGCGTCAGATTCTTAGAGAGCGTCTTGAAAATGGTCTCCTCCCACTGGGCCGTGTCAATTGTGTCAGACATACTCTTTTCTCGTGCTGCGATTTCCTCTTTAATCTGCTCCTCGGTCGCATCTCCTGAAATCGCATTCCTGTATGTCTTGCACTTCAAATGCTGTGACTTGTCGGCGTCATCTTGTGTTGCCTCTGGTGCGTCCTGCGCCATTCCACTTATCTGCGTCATGCGGACACGAACGTGTTTAAGCTGGTCTCCCGTAACGGCGTCTCTCAAAACGAGCATAGGACGGAGGACCCGGCTACTCTTATCTACAAGCGTGCAGTTAAACTGGATTCCTCTCGCAAGATCCGATAGCGGAAGCACCAGCGGAGCCCCGGGTACTGAAACCATAGAGGTGAAGCTGACATCGACGGAAATATTATAGTAGGACTTGTCATTCCGTGAGCGATGGAAGACAGAGTACGGATCTACCTGAATTTCATGGAGACTCGGGATTCCTGGCGCGAGACTCGATTTCTCGATTACCCAGGACAAACCATCCGCGTGTAATAATGGATGTTCGAGTGAGAGAAGCATGAGAGTCTCTTCAAGAGTGGGGACAACGGCGACAGTCCGCAGTGGTTGTCCGACCGGGCGTACCCGGGAGAACAGGTTCTTGACAACGTCCCGCCACTCTTCAAACGTTGACTCCGGTAACTCAACACCCTCCGTGTTTTCGATGTGTCTACTACCAATATCTTCTAGGTTTGAAGATGCACCAATCCGATGAACCCGATACACAACTCGAGATGAAAGGGCGGTGTGGATTTCGCTTGCCATTGCCGCAGCAGACCGCTGAGGACGCACGTCCAATGATTCCGTGAGTAGTTCTCGGACGCCGAGTGACGAACAGTCGTAAAGCAGTGCTATCGGGGCGGCCAGCGGGATGCGTGGGAGAATTTCTCGGACAAAATACCGCAACCCGAGGAGTTCCATTCGTCCTGAGCTGTTAGCGTTCCTCGCCTGGTCCTCTGCACCAAATTTCCAATGTGAGGCGAAAGCAATTCGGTGCTTCTGCAATTGTTTCTGGACTGCAAAAACAGAGCGTCCTTCTCTGGATGAGTCAATGCCGAACCGTATGAGTCCTCCTGTCTCTTTCCAACGGATGGCTGAGTCTACATCTAACTCACAAAGCTCGACTGCTCGTATCAGATCCGAATGCGCCTGGTTGAACAGTTCTCGTGCTCGCGGGTCAGATGCGAGTTCCTTGATGGGCCTCTTGTTAGTCATGAAGTCGGTAAAGAAGTCCAGGATCTTAGGCCACTCGCGGATAGAGCATGGCATGTAGTTGACTGTGCGCACCCAGCTCTTAAGCGTTTTAAGCGTCGTAGGCATCTTCATCCTGGCCAGAGATGCAACTTTCTGCGGGTCTGGTCTCCTGCAGCGTTGCTCGTAATCTAACTCCCACCCGAGTATGTAAACTCTGATGGCGAGAGAGATTTTCTTGAGTGAAAAGTTAAATCCGGACGCACAACAACGTGCTAGAAATTGTATGAGCCGGAAAAGAAGTTGGAGCGCGTTATCTGCTCTGTAGTTACAATCGTCCATGTATGGTACACTGTAACGTCGTCCAATCGGAAGACTCTCCTGTAGTGAATTGATTACGCCCTGCATCTCGTCTGAAGGTGGATCAACGTACAAGGAGTCGTCAAAAAGATCGTCGGATCCATTAGTGCGGCAAGGCGGCAAATATGTGCTCTTGCCTATTTCGTGTCCGTATTGGTCAACGAGTGCGTCATACCCAATTGATCCTGTTGCGATTGCTGCTAGTACTTTTGAATCAAATCCAGGGTCCTGCAGGTTGAAGAAAACCAATGAGACACAAAGACAATAGACTGCCGGCGCGAAAACAAGTCCCAGGAACATCCGCAGCGGCACGCAAACGCTAGTACCATATCCCAGTGCGGTAACCTTCTGCATCTTGGGGTGAAGTAAGAACTGGAGAAATCCCTTTGCATGATCCAATCCAACAAAGCATCCGACCTTGGCGGATCGTAGCCACTCAAAGGCGCACCCCTCCACCGCTGCAATACGGAGGATAGGAGTCACCACTTTTTAAAGAAGCTGAACCACTAGAATAAGGAACTGCCAGGCCCCACAGGCTACTGAGAACTTTGGGACAAACTCGCTCCGAAGTTCATCAGTATCAGATCCGTTCCTGACGTGTTCCTCCACTGCCTTCTTGACGTGTTCTGGGACATCTTTGTCCGCCTCTTCTACAGAGCATGAACGCAGGGCACCTAAAGGCCCTGAGGTCAAATCTGGATCGTCTGTACTAATTTCAGAAAATCTGCCGTATCTCGACACTTCTAAGATGTGACTGCCCAGCCGGCAAAACACTGGCAGCGGCTCATCTGGCTGAATATACTGCGGCTGCTGCATGCTATCCAAATTCTCCTCTGTGCAGGAAGAGATCTCGCGGGTTTCGCAAAGGCCACAACCCTCCGGTGGGAAGTGGACTCGTCGGTTACTCTGGAAGACCGGATTGTCAATCCAGTGCGGGAGTCGATGCACATAGAGGGGCGCAATCTGCCTCGTCAAAGGGTTCTGAAGCCTGCTGAGCAAAATACAACCAAGCTTGTCACAAATGCCTCCAACCGGGTTAGTATCGTTTAAACAATACCCTATTCGCGCCATGTCGTTTACTCCTAAAGCAATTCGATCGCGTTCATACAACCACGGCACTAGCATCAACACAAATGTGCCTGGTACTGTCGCGTCGCCAAGATCTGCCATGTTTTCCGGTTCTTTCAGCCATGAAAATCTTGATCCATTAACAGCGTCCTCGATTGTTGCTAACGCTTTAACATATCGAAACCTTGATGGCAAAACGCTGCAAGGGGCTGAAAGCCCTTCTGAAAGGGAAATGTAGTTCTCTTCGGAGTCATACCTTGCAAAGGCAAGAGATACTTCACAATATTCGAGCACCCCTTGTTGAACACCTGCAGATGGTGAACCAAAGGCAGTATATTCGACCTTGCTCATGTCGCGTTGGATCTTAACTCCAAGGTGGTCAAAATAGTCCCGATTTCCCAAAGAGTTGCCATATAAGTGTCTGGAGACGGCACAGCCAGAGTCTGGCAAAATGCTGACAACGGAATACTCAGGGCATTCTCCATCTCGTGGTAATATTACCGCTGCTGCAATTCGATTTGGCAATGGCTCTGGGGCGATGCGCTTGCCTCCAGGTCCAATTTGACTAAGCTCAGGCGGAGCGTTCAGGGAACCTCGAAACCTCGGTCCATCACTCGTGTAAAGTCCTGTAACATCAGCAGGGCTGCAACGCAGCCCAAACCTCTCCGTAAAATGGGACTCAACATTACGGTAGTGGCGCTGGCGCTCTGCCTGGATATGAGCACATCGTCGTTGTGCTATCTTGTGCGCTACCACGTCATCTTCATCCTCGAGTGTGGTAGGTCCGACGTCCACACAAGTCTCAGCTTGAACAGCTATTCTTACCCATTCGTCCAAAACTCGTTTTTTCTGGAAGGCGAACAACATGCTGCTACCGTGTGGGTGGAAAAATTCCACTATCTCCTGGGTGTCGTTGAACAGAAACGAGACAGTAAAGATGTTACCGCGGATCTGTTGTCCAGAATCTTCTTCCACAATTTCCTCAAAAGGAGGGCTCTTTTTCAGGAATTCAAGCATGCCCTTCGTAGACAGGCTAATCTTCCAAAGGCTCTCGAAGTCGCCCGACTGTGGGGCGGGAGTCACATGTACCAAGCAGGAATCTTCTGATGTGGATCTGCTCGTCGAAAAAGGGGTAGCAACGTTTGGCAAAGTAAGTTCCGGTGAACGTGTCTCGGACCACTTTGCCGGCTACGCCCGACACAGAGTCGCCATCCTCGGTCGTGTACATGTCCTCCGGGTCGGCGCCGTCAGTCCTTGAGGCGGCTTGTTGATAACGGCCTGTGTCAAACATTCGGGCCCTCCTGGCAGATGAAGCTCCACTCGGAGGGGCCTCTCTTTCGTTCGTGTTCCCTCGCCGTTTCCGCAAGCAGCGCCTGATACAAGGGCAACGGGAGAAGAAGTTGGCGAAGGAAAATGATGATCCTGTCGTGATCGAAGGGTCGGACTCGTGGCGCCTCCTAAGGGCATCAGCATGCTCTTGGGATACCTCTAAACGCCGGTAGTTACATCCCGACGGCATAGGTGGCGGGGTGAAAAACTTCTGCAAGAAGATGGTGGAAGGAGATGATGGCCTTGTCGGGATCGAAAGGTCGGGTCCGCGGCGCTTCCTAAGGGCATCAACATGCTCTTGGGATACACCTTGACGCTGATAATTGTGCCTCGACGGTGTAGGTGGCGGGCGGGGTAAGAAACCTCTGCAAGAAGTTTGTAGACGAAGGCAGTGACCTTGTCGGGATCGAAAGGTTGGCTTCGTGGCGCCTCCTAAGGGCATCAGCATGCTCTTGGGATACCTCTAAGCGCCGATATCTGTGTCCCGACGGCATAGGTGGCGGGATCAGAAACTCTTGCTGAGATCGTGGCGTTGGTGGTGAAACCGTAGGGGAGCGGGGTGCAGCCGGAGCTTCAAACACTCTCTGAAACGACCGGGATCTTTCGGCCAAAGTCCCGTCGGTCACGCGTCCGAACGGTGTCGCTACAACAGGTTCTTGCTTGCTCTTCCGTTGGGTCAGGTCCTGACGTGGTGGTTTAGTCTCGGACTGCTGTTTCGAGACTCGAACTTTCTGATCTCGTGTCAGACTGCTATCCCATCCTCCGAGATGTCGCACCGTCTGAAGCATTTTATGTTTTAGATCTCTGACCTTGGAGCGTGCCATTCGGGGCTTGTACTGGTTTACGACGTGGTCCATAAGCCGTGCCTCGCGGAACGCTTGCGAGACTCTTTCGTTCTCAGCAAAGGTCTTATCAAACGACCACTCCTTCTCAGTAAAAGCCTGCAAAGCCTTCTTGAAAAGGTAGCCCAACTGGTTCTTGTCCACTGAGTTGAAACAAGTGCCATTTGGCATCTTAGCGCCGTTTTCAGTTCTCCATTTCGCAATCAGATCAGCACAGATCCAAACTTGATCCAACACTCCCTCGCGTCGTATCTTGATGCTGCCATGTCTTGTGCCACAAGTCGGGCAATCCACGTTCTGCGGTGTAGTAGTGTGCGCAAAACAGTGGGCAGCTGTAATAAGGTGGAATATAACACAGTCAAGTCGAGAGTGGTCACCGCCGCACTTCTTACTGTTCTTACCAGAACCCTTTCCTTTTGTTTGGTTCGGTTCTGTGGACCTCCAAAGTAGGTCTGCGACGTCGAGTTTATTTCGGGTGTCCGCACCTGAAAGGGATGGTCCTTCTAAAGTGCCACCGCGCTGATACTCGTTGTTGTAGTCCTCCTGATCGCCCTGTTCCTCATTGAGTCGGCGACTCTGGAGGTTCTTGGGTTGTCGTTCTCTATAGAATCTATCCGGGTCTATTGATTGACCCTCAAATGCGTCCTTGATGACGAATTCAAGGACCTCTGAAAGACGTCGATCCGCCTCAATATCAAAGGCACGCCCGTTTATGGCTGCGTCCTGTCGCGTTGTCTTATACATGTTTTCCATGAACATGCCCTGCTGTTGAAGTGGTCTAAGAATTGCATGAAAGACTTTACTATCGTTGCGGCTGCTCGGGTCTGAATTCGGGTAGTAGAGGCGGTTCAGCTCGGAGATGTGCCCCTTCTGTTGCTGTGCCCACTGGAGGCGGTTGGCTCTCGCATTCTCAAACCTTTGTCCAATCGGCAAGCTTCTCTGCGACTGTACTTCTCGGATGGCACCTCGGTACGTAAGTCTCCAACCCTTCTCTAGTTCCGTGAACAGTGCATACGCCTTGTTTAAGTCACCGGACACCGCATTCGCAATGTCCCACGCGTCTCTTCCTACTTTCGACTCGATTTTGACGGCCTCGAAAGCAGTCTGCGTGAAGTCGAAGTCCCTGAGGAACTTCCACAGGGCTTCGCGTTCGTTCATCATTTCTACCTGGGACATGCCTGCTTCACAGGTTATGGAGGGCGCCTGTCGCTCCAGCGGCTTGGCACCAGACCCTCCAAGTGTGGCGGCTCCGTTAAGGCGGCGAGCAATGGCTTGAAAAGTGCCGCCAGACCCAGAAACAAGTGATGAAATATGCTTACTGACCATGTTCTGGATGGTCAGTTCCAGTGGGAAAAGAGCTGAGAGGTTGTCGTCAGCGACCTCTTCCACTACTATGGGCGGCGCCGAAGGCATGTTTCTGCGATAAGGCTGCATCTTCTTGGAATTGCCCGTTGAAGGTGTGGGCACTCCTGCGGACACATCGCCCTTCGGCTGGTATGTCTCTGTAAAGGTCAGAAAGTTCTGGAACACAAGATATGCTTCGGACTTCTCAGTCTCCTTAGCGTTGATCTTGCCAATCTCCCCTAGGAACCTATGCTCCAAATTATGCCTAGTAGAAATAGGCCTCGGCGCTGGTAGGGGCGGTGTAACGGGCGGCCCACCAACTCCGATGTCAGACCGGTTTAACTCGGGTCTTGACTGGTTGACCGATAGATGAGTGTTCGCTGGCGGTCCACTCGGCTCCATTACAAATGCTGAATATCCTGCTAACTGTCCTGTCACTCCAGGGTCCGGAAGAGCGGAACTTGCACTAGCGGTTGTCGAGTGTCCGCGGATTCCTGAAGTCGAAGGTCGCGCCGGTTGATAAACCGCAGACGACGGGATGGCTGTATCTCCATGGCCTGCTCCTAAGCTCGGGACCCCGCCAGGAGGGAGTGCCGGCGCGTATATCAGGCGAGTAGACGGCGACTCAGGAGCCAGTCCTGGGGGATAGTGCGATGGTAAGCTCGTAGTGCCGAAGTGCGGAGTTCGTGAAATCGCCTCAGCTTTCGGTGCCTTCTGTGGGGCAAGACCTCGCACAGATGATACTACTGGGTCGCTCCGGCCGGCTGGCGGGGCAAAATCACTACGTAGTGCGGCGAATGAACCACCTGTAACTGGTGGGAAAGGCGCCGCTGTATGTCCAGGAATAGGCAGGCGACCACAAGATTTCCGAGGTCTGACAACACGCCATCCAAGTTCGTCAGGTTTCGTAAGTGTGTGTCGGACCCTAAATATACCTGAAGGTGCGACCGTAGGAGACAAATACTCCGATCCACTTCCGGGTGACACTAGCGTCTTGCCCTTGTAGCCAACAGAGACATGCTCAATGCAGATTGAACTGTTCTCACTACACCAAAGGTCATCTGCTCCTTGTTGTTTAAACTGGTCCCAGGCCGCTGTCCAAAGCCGGAGAGACTTTTCAGAAGGGAACTCCAAATGATGCGTCATCCTCTCACTGCGAGTAGCGCGCCCTGCGGAGAACGCAGCTCCAAGCAAGACTCCGTGCAGGCAAGTCAAGACGGACGTCGAAACAGTCCCGAACGATGTTTTCAAAATAGCGGTAGTGCGGGTCAAACACTGTTCCAGAAGTTTTCTGTTATTTTGTTGTGCATTATTCTGAGGGATGAGAAAATCAACCCGAGGTAGTGAATAGTTGTCACCGGGCTTCCCGAGCTGCGTTTCTCCTGTTATCCATACTGGAAACCCAGAGTTAACCGCATCTGAAAACAAGCCATCGCAGTCTCTCGCCGCAAAGGCATCTATTCTCCCTGAGCCTTCAACTACTACTGGTTCCAATTTAGCTTGGTGTTCTAAAGGGTCACTTCGGACGCTTCGCTCTGTGTGAAGGTCTTCGAGAAGTGTGCAAAGGCGGTCGGGATCGCCCCGGCCATCCGCACTCGGATAAACATCGACGTTAAGGTCCACCGGTCCGTGGATGTTGGGATGGTGGCCTCGAGTCGTCCTTGAACCTTGATCAGAACATTGGTTCTGTAATGGTGAGTTCGGAGGGTCAGGGAGGTCTTCAAACTCGCCGACCGGCTCCAGTCGATGATCTTGGCAAGAGCCCACCGCTGGCTCATATCCGACATTTCGGGATGGTCTTCCGCCCGCCTTTCTGGAATCCGGACTATCGTTTCGAATAACCGAATCGCCCTTCCCCGCGTGGCGGCAATCAGCACGTGCTCGAGAGGCAGAACCACCATTCTGTCCAGGATATTGTAGGGTGGAATCTATTGCAGACATTTTCGGCGCTACAGGCAGGCTTTGAGCTCCAGTAGAGGACCGGGCCTCAAGCCGTGCAGTCGCATCATCGAGAATGTCTTGTCTGCGCTGGAATTCCGCCATTTGGTCCGCAAATTTCTTTGAAAACTCGGCGCGGATCTCTCTTCGAGCCTCTTCGAGAAGAATCGTCTTCCAATCCTCCATTTGTATCTCTGGCATTTGCGTCAGATCTCTACTTCCCTGATGTTGGTTGTGACTTTGAATTTGATCCGCACCTTCACTAGATGCGCGGTAATCTGCAGCACGACTTGTCGCGCTGCCAGAAGACCTAAGGCGAGGAGCTGGGGGAGCGTATCTTCGATTTTTAACGGCGAAAATAGGCGGACTCGCCGGCTCCTGACCCGTCGGTTGCTGGTCCAATCGAACATCACACGCGGAGGCGAAAGATGTTGGATACGCAATGTCTGAATCCGGAGGAGCGCTTGGGCGCACCTCCGTTCCTTGCGAAGTTAGCACTTCAATGTCCGTAAGATCGTCACTTTCCCCAAACAAGCGCTGTCCGACTAAAGCATCTCCCTGGCCCGTTTGATGTCGGAGTGGAGGTAAGTTTGTCGAAGTGCGCAAAACAGGAGTAAGAACCGGAGACTCATCATCCCGCTCACTGATAGGAGAAAGGTTCGAAGCCGGAAGCTGCGGGGCAAACGGAGGCGGAGCTGCAGAGGGAGGATCAGCCTCAGAAGCGCCACGCGGGTTTGGAGACTCGAAAAGTCCGCTATCCTGCAAGCCGGAAGGGTCATCGGAGATACCCAGCCCTTCGAGATCAGCCGGACTTTCATCAACCCGGACCCCCTGTAAGGTCAGGCTCGGGGTGAATGGGTTCCGTACCAACCGGCCCGATGTTGTCGTCTCGTGAGTGGACATTCTTTAGGTCTATCTATAAGTTCTAATATAACGTAAAGTAGATATACTAGAGACAATAAAGTGAGAATGCAAATATTCGTATAAATGCAAACCTGGCGTGGCAGATAGTATTCTTAAGCAGAAACTATAAGCCGGCAAATAAATCAGAAATAAACCAGATTGATAAATATAAATCAACAAAGGGTGCAAACCTATATGCTGTGCCTCGAGATATCCGCTTGCCCGCCAAGACGCCCGGATAAACTCTATTACACCAGAATGCACAGGTATGTATTGCACGGTCTACGGGGTGAACTGGCTAGGATCACAACCAACGCGCGTTATGTAATACAGCGGTAAGTTCTAGGGTTTCTATAATGTAAGCACCACTATGCCATCGTTACTATAACTACATTAATACCCAAATTATGGCACTAGTTGCCAGTATCGTTCTCCACCACTTGAACCAATTAAGAACACACAAATTAAGACATCTAAAATGGGGATGTGTCCCTAGTGGCAACACTACCTAGAAAGGCGTGTATCTCGCGTCTTTTAAAATATGGATAATTCCGGTACAAATATTCGATGGTGACAAATGTAGCACAAAGGCATCTCTAAAGGTTTCTCGTCGACAAATGTCGCAAATAAATGCACTTTCGGACTGTGGCTGGTCTGACCAATACACAATCAACACAAATGAGAAGTCAAACGCTATATGCGGATGACCTTGAATACAATCCTGAATCTTGAAAGTCTTTGTGGCAAATCGGCCGTGAATCATGTGTGCTTGACAAAGAAAACAATGCTTGCGAAAGACGGCCAATTTGCCCTTGATTTATATAAATATGTAAACGTGAGGTCATTTATCTTAAATGACCACTCCGTCATTCTTCTATTCACATAGCGTAGGATCCAAATGTATCTTTTCATTCGTGTGCTCCATCTTATCCGAAAGATATTAAATGAGTCAAATGTCGATCTTTGAATCATGTTAACTTGTCGAGCGAATAGGTGAGAGATCAAATGCGATTTCCATATGCGACCAAACGAATGCTACTTAGTGAAGCGATCTCGAACCTCCTTTGTTCGATAAGATAGCGACTATTTGTATTGCTTTTCTTTTTTTCAGTAGGTCCTTCTTCAATAAAGATCTGGAACTTCTGTTTCAGATCTTGAAAACATTTTGTTTATGTATTGCTCTTTTTTTTGCACCCCTTTGGAATGGGACGATCTTTCGCTCTCTCCTGAGCTATCTAGTCTAGCAGATCCGCACTCTCCGATCTCTAGGACGATCTCCTCTAGAATGTGATCTTGATGTGGTCTGTCGTAGATCTAGATATGTCTCTCGTACGTGCTTGATATGGCCTTATCACGCCGTAAGATTAATTAGGTCTCGGAATATGTGATGAAATCATACCTATTTCGAGTAAAATGAAAGGACTTTGATTATTTATGATTGTCAGTATGTTGGCAAACCCCCCCTGTAATACGCGAATTAGTCGTCTCTATCAAGATAGATTAGATTAATCGTGGATTACCTATATTCCGCTGTAGTTCGGCCGGAGAGTCTGGGCCTTGAGGAGCGATTCCAAACAATAGTCTGCTAAAGACTATGTTTGGAGAACTACCAGTGAATATATAGTCTCACTCTGTCCTTTGTAGTAGTTTCTTTCATCATTTTCAATGCACGCAGCGAGTCGAGTCGTGTGAGTTGTTTCGTTTGGTATCTGGATTGTTTCCCAGTGCTAGTCTCTATATATATTAGACTATCTCCAATCCGAAAACGCAGGCTCTCCGTGAAGCAGCTGCTGAACGCTTCGAGCAGCTTGATGCTAGCTGCCGATCTCGATGAGCTTCAGGCGGAGCGTTTTCTGATTAATGCTCGCCAGGAGAACTTGATCAAGCAGCTCGCCGGGGGCGGTGACATCAAGAATCTGGAGCATACGCAGTGGGTTACGGGTGGAGACCACGACGCGACCAAGAAACACTTGGGGAAGCTTATCGCTGGAGACGATTTGCGGTGGGATCTGTTTCGCCCAATCTGTTCTGGGTCCATCGTGACGAGAGTGACTGCCTGGCGAAGAAGGCCATGGCGCGAATCATGAAGCAGCGCAAGATGACGGTCCAGAGTGCTGCGATGCTCATCCCGAAGATGAGACAGATGGTCGAGAAAGACGCTGGCGCTTTTGACTTCTGTGCTTGCTCCTAGTTTCTCGTCTGAAGTTTGTCGTTTTGCGTTTTGAACTTGTAGAAGAAAGTAGTGAGTTTGTCCGCAGTGTGTCGCGCTCTCTTCTCATCTTCATCAAGTTTAAGCCACTCACTCCCAGGTAGTACGCTTGTGCACCAGACGGACAAATACCCGGAGGGGCTTGCGTTTTTGCTTTCTGAGGCTGACAGCGCTGCCTTGGAGAGCCTTCGAGCCAAGGCGTTCCGCCACGGCGTGAAGATGATGGAGACCAAGGACGACAAAAAGTGAGAGGTGGAAACGGTGGCGAGAGATAGGCGGCGATGGTCGTTTGCCTTTGCGTGAGCAGCAGCAGCTGCGCGATCGTCACCCATGAAGAAACTACACGAAGACACTTAGGATTCTGGTGGTGGGACAGATCAGCAACTTTTCTTCTTCAGCTAGTAGCTCGAGGAACAGGAGGCGCCGCCTTGGTGGTGACTCATGGAGGATTTGGCTACCAGCGTGGTGGCCTACTATGAAGCTTTTTCGTCATGTCTAACTCTAACTTGTCTCTTCAAGTAAGAACTAGTAGACCTGATGGAGGCCAATCCTTATGAGCAGGCCGCGGGGTGTCGTGGTCCTGCATCTTTCGGATTTTATCGAAGTATAAAAGTACTATACTTATTTCATCCTAGTCGTTTTGTTTCTTCAGTTTATGAATGATCTAACTGAGCTCTACCGTCATATCTTATCAGCGAGTAGGATCCACACATCTAATAATTTGATTTATAGTGTCCTCGTCCTTTCTGGTTGCTGCTCCTCCACCATGTCGGCCTGGTGGGAGGAGTAGAATTGTTTAAAGCTGGGCCGACTTCAATCATCTGAGTCAAGTGATGGAATAGAGAAAGATGACCGTGGAAGAACGGCCTCCCACCCCCTACCCCCTTCAGAAAAAAGAAGGGGGAACCAATTGAATCAAGAGGAGCTTTCTGATGTTGTTAAGAAAATATGAAGAAAGGCCCAAGATTTTGATGCTGTCGCAGGTGTGGCCGCTGGCTTGTGCACTTTTTGCTGCGGTGCTGCGGTGGCGTCGGGTGCTGCCAAGTGGAGCGTCTCGGGTGTCGTGTGGTCGTGGCGATTCGGTGGGAGAGTTGAGAGCGAGGAGAGACGCTGAGAGGGGGGACAGGTGGCAGGGGTTGTGACTGGTCGGAGTTTTCTGGAGTAGTTTGGCGCGGCTGTGGGTGGGTGGGGTTGTGGTTCGCGATGGGGATTCGGTGGCTTGGCTTTTGTTGTGGGTGCCTAGTGGTGGCGTCTTTGGTTGTGGTTTGGGGTGGGTGGGTGGGTAGAGTCTGCGGCTCCCGCTGCGGTTGTCGTGTCCTTCTGGATAGCGAAAAAGTAGCCAAAAAGTAGCCAGCTTTCTCGCTTGGTGGGATCCGGATGAGAGGCCTTTCGTCGATCTTCGTGGACTGGTTACGCTTCTCAGGTAGTGCCCGCCGTCTGGTAGAACTCCCCAAGTTCTTCGTGATTACTTATTCTACAACCCTCAAAAGAGTGCAAAGCGCTGAGGCTGCAGCGTTTTCTTTTGTTCGTGCTTTGCCTTCCGTTTGCTTCTCTCACTTCTCTTCCCAACAGAATCGGACTCGGAACACGCTCAAACAGATGCCAGCATCAAGGCCCCGGGCTCTGCTCCTTGGTCGTCCTCGTGATCTCATCACGACCATCACCACCAGCCCCGTTGCAGTCACCACCGCCACCCGTATCCTGGTGGCAGCTGTGTCACCTTTCTCGCCTGCAGTCAGGTAATAAGTGCGCAGCGGCCCGAGTAGTTTCCTTGGCTTGCATGCGTGTGGTGGTGGTTTCCGTGTGTTCGTTCGATTCTAGTGGCGTAGGCGGTTGCCTGGTATCTCAGTCGGCGGGCATTGCTAGCACGGTCATACATGGGAGGCAAATCAATTGGCTGGCGCCGCTGCTTGGTGTAAAACATGGGCAGGGGGCTGGGCTGGCTTGATGTGTCTAATGAGAAACGCGGGCGGCTTGTTGAGTAGAGGCCAAGAGTAAGGGCCTGCGTGGCGTTCTCCTTCTGTTCTTACTTAAAGCAATTGGCTTGGGAGCTGTTGGCTGTCGCTGTTCAGTGCATTGCGCTGAGGTTTTCTCTTGTCTGCATTTGAAAGAAATGAGGCACCTCGGTAGACCTTATGACGCTGGTGGGCCGGTGTTTGGCGTTTGGGAGTTCTTACTGCAGGAAAGGCACGGAGAGAGGAAACCGCTCGGAGATGAAGGGGGCGGCGGGTATATTTCTCCTCGAGCCACGACTTTGAAGCAGGCACCCGCGCGCACAGTCTTCTCCACATGTTGAAAAAGCCCGCGCATCTTGGCGGAAATATGTTCCAGGGCGCGGAGCGACGGTACCCCCCCGCGCTGTGCGCCTTGGGCCCCTTTTTATTTAATTTTAAGGCGTCTGACGATCACCATGCCCCTCCCTTCTTCAGTGTGTGTGTGTTTAAGATTAGTTCTTCTAAGTGCGAGGTTAGTGAAGTTAAATGGCTTACAGTTTAATTTATATATACTCCATTAAAAATTATTTAAGGCGCCTGCCCGGGTTGGAAGGCCTCAAAAGGGGGCCAGGTCACCCCCCTCCCCCGCTCTCTTCCAGCTGCTTGGCTGTTGCTTGCAGGCCTCAAGAGGGGCCCAGGGGACCGCCTCCGCCTCCTTCCACCTCAGGCGCGTGGCTGTCCCCTAGAGGCCTCTGACGCAGGTGGAAGGCCTCAAGAGGGGCCCAAGGGGCTGCATCTGCTTCCTTTCCAGGTGCTTTGCTGTCCCCTAGAGGCCTCTGACGTAGGTGGAAGGCCTCAAGAGGGGCCCAAGGGGCCGCATCTGCTCCCTTTCCAGCTGCTTGGCTGTCCCCTGGAGGCCTCTGGCGTAGGTGCGTGGAAGGCCTCAAGAGGGGCTCAAGGGGCCGCCTCCACTTCCTTCCAGGTGCTTGGCTGTCCCAAAGGCGGCAAAAGGCCGGCGAGGGGCTGGACCCTCTGAGCCGTGCAGCTTGTACCCTCCGGGTCCTTGGTCATCGGCTTGCTTGCTTTTGCGACTGTGGCCGCCTTCGGTGGCCTTTTACCCCGGAGACCTCCCGCCGGCGAGGGTCAGCAGGGGCCAGGAGGTCCCTTAAAAAAGAACACGCTGAGAGGCCCAAGGGGAGGCCCCCCGCGCCAAGCTTGACGCCTTCCACCAGCCACTAGAATCCGCGAAAAATCAGCGCGGAAAAGAGCGCGCGCGCCACCACAGACCAGACCACAGGGGGGAGGAGGTGCTGCCCGGCTCTGAGCCATGATATACAACGGCGACAGGCTTACTGAATTAATAGCCCTGACGCCTTCTGAGTGTGCTGCTGAATGCTCTCGCTTGTGATCTCTCAGCCTTAACAGTTTCAGCCTCTCGTATAGCCGCTTTGCGGATACCCCTCCGCGCTAAGCTTGTGGGCTGGTAGTGTTCTGCGAGTCGTGGCAACTTCGAGCACCTGGGACACAGGTGAAAATGTGAAGGGTTCTCCCACGCTGATACCCATGATAAAAAAGGATCCCAATAAGAGCAATTGTGGCCCACAAATAGCGATCCCAGCCAGTCGAAGCATAGCGATCTTTTGTTTCCAAGTCTGTCGTCAGCCCTTTACGCTCTGTCTTGGCTTCGGGTCTAAGCTAATTGGTGAGGTCGTGGGCCTCTGCATACTTTCTGACGTAGTTTCTGCATATTTTTCCTTCCTAGATTGAATCGCGTTTGTATGTTTCTAAACTCCGCGCCGGCGCTCACTCGTCAGTCACGGGAATGCGTCGACTTCCTCGACGAGACATAAAATCGGCCGGAGATGCGGCCGAATTCGGCGAATACATGGGTGCACTATTCATGGACGACTTGTCGGGCCTGAGTGCGAGGGATGTGGAATCGCTGGAAAATGACTGTCATACGAAATATAATGGTGATGAAGTAGCCTCGTTCTCGTTTAAAATGGTTTTGAGGTTGGATCCATCTCACTTTAATGGAGAAGCAACCGAGATCGCCATCGATTTCTTCCTGCCTTCGTGCCACGGACGGCGGCAAAGACAGGAGGTGTTTAGAATGAGCCTTTATAGACAATTTGGAGGTGGTGGCCAAGAACTGAAGCAGGATGTTGCGTTTAGCAGTTTTCGTCCGAGCGAATATGGTTTCACCGGGGTTCACCGTCATTTCAGTCTCAGAATTTGTCGAGGAAAAAAAAACCTCTTCCAGTCCGCCCCCGGGAGTTTCATGCAAACAATCACAACACCTTCGCAGAACAACGTCAACTACGCCTCTCTCTCCGCATACAAGAACGTTCCATCTTCTGTGTACAACATCAATCCTCTAGTTGTCCTCGCCTCTGGTGGTATCATCCTTGGCGCTTTCCTGTTTTGCTCGAAGTGCGCACGTCGAACTGCATCCCAATGGCTTCGCAACGAGCGTGCACGCGAACAGTCGAACAGTGCATCCAGCAACGAGGCCACTTATGGTGCCATGGAGCGAGGTGAAGCATCTTCAGACGTGAAGGACGACAAGATCATCAAGATGTAGTAGACGCATTGTAGAAGATAGAAAACTAAAAGAAGTAGAAGAACAAGAAAGAAGTATTTCTGGAGGAGGAGGATAATACTTCTATAGGAGGAGGCCGAAGATGAAGGACGAAGAGGAACAAGTAGGAGCACTATCAAGGCGGAGGATAATTTTTAGTAGTACTTTTACTAGGAGGAGATGAAGGTAGGAGATGAAGAGCAGCAGGAGCATCATCACCATGAGCATGAAGCAATAAGTTGTCGTTTTGGAGGTGGTAAAGCGTCAACATCTATTTTCTGGAGGAGCAAACCAGGAAAATCTAACATGTTACTGTACAGGCTAGCACGACGAACGACCACGATAGGACCAGCACTATTGAACAGAACCACCAACATCATAAGAATGACATCAAGAATCAGCAAGTTGTAGTAGAACAAGTTTTTTAGCACCAGGACTATCAAGAACAAGAGCAATTCATAGTAGTGGAACAAAACGAATTATAGAACAACGAACATCATGCGAATTTTCAGCCAGTGGTAAAGCGTCAACATCTATTTTCTGGAGGAGCAAACCAGAAGAATGCCGTGTTACTGTACAGACTACACCAGTACTATTGAACAGCACCAAGACCAATTACAAAATCAACATCTGGAAGAAGAATCATATGATCATGTTAATCACGACCTCAGGACTCAGGAGCCATGATCAGCATCAACAATTTGTAGAGCAAGTATTTAGCAGCAATCATCAATATCAAGGACAAGAAGATGAACAAAACATTCATCATGCGAATTTTCAGCCAGTGGTACTAGTTGTTTGACGAGGAAGTGAGAAGTTGTAGTAGCTCGAAAGAAGAAGTTGTAGTTGGTGATTCATTGGATTCGGAAGTCAGGAACGACGAGGCGAGGCATGAACGAGGTTGGATGCACAGGACTCCCCGTCTTGGATGGTATTTTTGTTTTACGATCATCATGGACTTGGTGGAATGATTTGGAAAGTAGATTTTTGATTTGATGGATGAGTCTGCTGCATATTCTCCACCATGACGCCACGACCAGGTACATACGAAGAATGTTGACAGAGTGTCAAACTACTGACAACAAATGGACGATACTTCGGGAGGACTTTTGGTGGATTATTTCTCTGCATCCCGATAATATCGCAGTTTTGCATAGACGTATATCGGAGAGAGTGCAACTCTCTTGCAACATCAGGTGCATCCTTTGAGGACCCGGTTGGTAGAATCTAACAGAGCAGAAGGTACTTACGTCTTATTTGTTTGCACCATTTGCTTTTGCTTCGTAGTTTCAGTTACAACGGGAGTTGGTCCCGATTTATCATGTCAGTAGTTTCTGAGGATCTCTTCTCTCTCATCTTTGTTGTATTGTGACCGTTCTTGGAATCGATTTCACTCAGTCTTACTTGTAGAATCTCCATCGATCCGCCAGGTCATCTTTGCTCTAAGAAGATTGCTCCGCTTTCCGATCGTTTTCAAGGTGGACCGTGGGTGTATCATGAATGCGTTCGCACAGCTGCTGGTGTTATGTACGACAGCGAGTTCTTGGAATTGCGGGACGAAAGAAATAGATGATGATTTGTAATGCGGAGGATGAGGAAAATGGGTACAACTGATTTCTAGACTCCTTTTGCACATCCACATCCCCAATATGCACATCCTTTGAGATTTGAACAAGATCATGATCTAGAAATAGTTGAGATCGAACTTCAACAAATAAATGTTGATGACGATGCTTGATCCTTTTCTAACCTCCTTTTTCGACCAAGGTTGTACTCGACGTCTGATTCCGTATCGTCCTACTCGTGTTCAAATGATGCAAGTGCGGTCGTTGGAGTTGATCTTGATATTGGAAAAGGTAAATGCACTCGCACTGCTGGTGTACAACTGGACGATCTGACCACGAGTTGCGGGCAACCTGTAGATTTGCGATGCGGGCAGGGACGGAAGAGGAAAGCGGGTATTTTTTGGATTTCAACTGTTTCGCTGCGTCTGATGATTTGGTCTAACTGGTGATCTAGATAGTAAAGCATTTATCTTCGTAATAGAATCTTGCGATCTAAATCCTGTCTCGCTTCCAATCCGATCCTTCCCCGTTCTCAATGCCTTAAGTTCTAAAAAATTACAATCTTAAAAATCTCCCGATGATGGTACTACTATGGTAAAGGTTAGAAGATCAAAAATATAATGATGACGATCATGCCCCTGGTGCTTTAATGTTCAAAATAAAAATCTGCATGCTTCTGGTTTCTGCTCGTGTTTCTATCCAAATAAAAAATCGATGATCACGCCCCGGCAATCTTTCGAAAAATATTGGATTCCTTTGCTTTTTCTTGTTCTTGGTGCTGTTTAAAATCGTGAAAAAATGAATTGATGCATCTCGATGAATTTCCTGATTTCTATGGTGTTACTGGTATAAAGTATTGGCCTATTTTTACTTGCATGATTTTCACACTTTCCCCGCTCAAGACCCAAAACAACCCGACAGGGAAAAAGTACGAACCTGAACGACTCCGGTCACAACTTGAACGACTTCGGTCAAACCTGCACTAGCTTAGCTAAAAAGCCTGCACTAGTAATTTTTTACTGTTACAAAATATCCGGCCCGTTTCTGTTCTCCTGCCCGCTGCTACGAATACACCGGACTGACCTTGTAGTCGGTTTCTTGATGAGAGACAACACCGAGAGACCACTAAACTACAATATTACGTGGTGACCACGGTAGGACGTCCGTAGCAGCAAAAGCACAAAAAAAAAAACAACAAGGAAGATTCAAATCTTCACAACAGCACAAACAAGGTCCGTAAGCCTTCCTCAGTCTAAAAGTCATCGGGTTGCCCTCGATAGACAAGACAACAAGGAGGCAGTCCACCGCACCGACGGGGACAACAAAAAACAAAGGCTCGACAACAGTCGTGACCACAACAGCAAGCAAAGGCCACAGGCCTAACAAGAGCACCACAAAACAGCACAGGTTCGGCAACAGTCGAGTCCACCGCTCCTGTAGCGGACTTTGTCAAACAGTCCGCGCCCGCAAAACCTGTTCGCCCAGGGCGGACAAAAAATTCGGATGCATCGACCCCATCTTACTCTAACACCCTATCGGTTTTTGCACTAAAAAGTGAACCGGACTTGAACGCTGTGGGAATAAAAGCGGAAAAACGCAAAAATTTCCGATCTTTCTGCCCGACTGTGCTGCTCTTCATTGATCAAAACTTGGGGACGGTGACCGCATCTGCTCTCTTCTGAACCTTGGCTCTGAATCTTGCAACAACAACAGACCAAACCTTGCCTATCTTGTGTTCGCGCGTGGTTCACGCAGATCTACTTTCTACACTGGTGTGGCGTTCGCCTTCACCCTGCTAAAAAAAACAAAATGCCAAGCTTCGCAGATTTCGCTGCCAATCTCTCTCGCAGGCCGCCTGTGGTGCGCCGTGGACGTCAGAAGAAGGGCTTTGTGGAAGGTCTTGACCCCAAACGGGCAAGAAGCACCTGGGTCACTTGGCCAAAAGTTGAAGTCCTCCTGGGTACAAACGCTGACGGCGTTTATCTTCTAGAACGTCAGAAGAAGGCGCTTGGCGTCAGTGCTGACCTCAACACCACCAACGGAACTGTCTGCATCCGTTACTTCGAAAGAGGCCAGAAACTCGTAGTCGGTGGCCCAAAGAAGGGCGTGGACTGCCAAATCCGCGCCATCTGTAATCTTCTCGGCATCCAGTCCGAACTCGTAACTCCTGATCAGCAGTATGCCGCTGGCTTCGCTGAGAGGTACAAAAACCAGGACGCTTCATCTAGTATCAAGCGACGTCGCGAAGACACCGACGGTGAGGCCTCTCTCGTCCCCGCCGGACCCGGAGGCGGAGTTGTCAACGCTTTGCTTGCAGGGCAAGACGATGAAGAAAATGAGTGGGAAAAGTGGGACGCCGATCAGGCCGACCTCGCTGATGAATTCCTCGACTCTGATGACGCTAACGAAGGTGACGAGGAACACCGGGATGAGGCTGACCTTGCCGAGAGTGAAGCTGGTGGCGACGATCGCTTCGACGTTGCGTCATTCATTGGCAGCATCAAAGGCGGCACTACCTCAAACACAGGCGAAGCCCCCAGACCAAGGGCACTTACTAGCACCGTCCATGATCACGCGTATGTCGCTGCTGCGGCGGGTGCTCCTCGTGAGGCTGATGCGGACTTTGCTCTCACTGATGACGAGGACGGAAAAGACTCAGCTCCGCCTCTCTTTGGTCTTTCTAACGCTGTTACTGCCGGTGATGATCGAGACGATGTTTCTATCGTTCGCAGCGCTCACCTAGGTGTACATCCACTACTCACCAAGGATGACGTTTCTGCGATGGTTCATGCCATCATCAGGCTGCCGAAGGGCGTGCGTCCAATCGATATCCTTATCAGCAACTCTGTCTCCGTAGTTTGGCGGCAGGATTGCCAGAAAAAGATGTTCGAGGACAGGCGAGAAATTCTCGAAGAGGACTTCCCGGCGATACTTCGCCGCATCGCCCGTTTTTACGGCATGCGGCAACAACAAGTAAAAATCAAAAAGCGGAGTTTATACACTTCGCTGGAGGATATTGCGGACGCGATACCTACTAGCCGAAGGACAAGTCCGCAGCTGGCCACGCCTACGACATGTCAGGCCTACGTGGATTTGGTGAAGTCCCGCCCTCCCTCCTTTGCGGACGAATATTGGTTGGCTGATGTGCATAATCTTGCATGCACCGGCCGCCACATCGCTGAGCGCTCCTCTGCTAAAGGATTGACTGATGTTTTGGGTATCCTTTGGGATACCCTATCAGAAGCAGCCAAAGTACAATATGGGTACACGGGTAAACAAAAGGACATCTTTGAAAAGCAACCGCCAAACTTGGAGGGTTTCCGGCGCAAGGTCGCTCGCTCGGACGGCATGACGCGTGCCGAAAGGATGAGGGAAACGGTTGAGCGGTTCATCGATTCCATGCTTAGCGACCAACGAAACGTCAAGCGGGACCGTAATAGTGGGGAAATCGAGGACATGAAAGGTGCTATGCGAACCTATTTTGATCTCATGGCGAAACCAATTCAGCCGCATCCCAACCCCCAGATGAGCCTCTTTCGCAAATTCAACGACAAGATGAAAGAGCTGGTCGAGGCCAGGCTTGAGGTGCCGCATGCACTTGCGAAAAACCACCCATTTGCGCAGGATGAGATGGCTTGTCTACTGGATAACTACGTGCGACAATCTGAAGTCTTCGAGAAGAAAGTGGAGGAATTCTCGGCGGCCTTCCTTGACAATCATGAAGGATTTCCTAACCGTCTTCTCCTGGCAACTTTAAATCTTCTCTTTGTCGTCTTGAAGGAGATGCAAGTCAGCCGTGTTTCGGTGCATAGCCGTCCACTAGAGGCTTTCCCAGCGCGTAAGGCTGGGACTTACTTCCAACAGGGTGCTGGTCGTCTGAAGTACATCCCAACGGAGGCAACATCTGCAGCCGCGAGATTAGAAGAATTGGAAAAGATGCTGAAAAAACTTACCGATGGAAATACCAAAACCACACCGAGCACCTCCTCGGGAAGTGCTGGCTTAGGTCTTGGCGCTGGTCCCACCGTCAACGACACCCTTGGGAGCCGCAGCCGTATGACTCTGCCGGACGCTCTTCCTAGTACTAGTAAAAACGGCTTGGGAGTTACAGCAGGAAGCTCGTCGCCAGAAGTACCACTCGAACTGAGATTCCAGCACACAACATACACCAAAGAACCTTTCAACAAACACTACGAAGTGTCTTACCCACGTGACCAGTATGGTATCGCCAGAATGGTCATCAGGGACAAGTCTGGTGGCTCTGTCAAGTACTCACAGAAATCCGCTCAGCGAATCTGTGTCATGTGTGTCACAGGCTACTGACCGGGATGTACAATCAGCCGAATTCGGACGAGTGACAGTCAGCGATCGAAAATGATCCAGCTCTGAGCTAAAGTAGGAGTTTCTGAGAAGGTCCTCAAGGATATGGGACTTGTCGCTTTCAGTCGAACACGAAACCCAACTGGTACCTTCGAGGACGCATGTGCCCGTGTAGCTGCAGGCAGTTCTGCAATTCCAATCCCTCCTACAAGCGAGATTGTGAGGCATCTAAAATTTGGACTGGCTATCTCTTGCGCCAAGGACGTCGAGGTAGGTGGCACTAGTTACTCTGTCGCCACCCTACGCGATCTGCGCAACAGGGTGCGAATTCCTTGCACGGCAGATTTTTTCGAAGCAGCCTCGACGGGGAGCGGCCAGTCCGTCGGGGCGTTGACCGGAACAACGGCCTCAGAAACAGCTCCGCTGGAGTAAATATCACGACGCCAGAAGTGGTGTCATTATCAAACAAAATTGACGAAGTAAAGGGCTCTCCCTTAGTGGATCCCGAAACAGATCACGCCAATGAGTGTGACAGTAATGATAGTAAGAATGGTTATCGCTCGGGTTATCTCTCAGAGTGCACTTTGCCTCGAGTTGATAGCGTAGAGCAATTGCATCCCAGAAGCTCCACTTTTGACGAAGTTGCTTCGCTTGATTCTCTGCAATCTGAAGCTGTGCGTGACAGTGAAAACGAAGAAGAACTACCATCTGACCACCAAAACCCCAGCGACCAAGGGGCGCCTAAATCTGACATCGAAAGCGATGCAGGGACTATTTTCTCATCTCCGTCGAATCGTCCCACCCGACGGATCTGCCAGGTGTCGGAATCTTTAAACTCGCTTCAGGCGCAGTCGGTTCCTGCGTCTGTATATGCTGCGTCATGCAGTGCTACCTACGTTTACAGTGATGACCGCTCGCAGATTTCTGACGAGGAAGCTGCTGATGATGATGAGTACCTTGACGGTGAGCACTACCTGGGTGACGGGTTTGCAACTGCGACAGCAGTATCCCCGCCAGTGAAAGGATTCCAATCCACCGAAGGGTCTGCCGATAGTGTCTATGTCAACTCTGACTTCGAGAAACTTCAGGCGATGAGCCCGACAGAATATTTTGACTACTGGTTCAAAGCACTTGCCCGAGAAAAGAAGGCAGTCCAAGCAGAAGAACGCATTATCGTAACACCGCCAAGCATAGAGGTGACAGGAGGAGAGTCTGGCGAGGTTGCACTTCCTGCCTCGGGCACATTTGCATCTTGTCGCATTGAGTACGAAAGTGCTGGACAGATGCAGTCCCATGAATCACAGACAGTCAAACGGCGGAACTTCGTGTTTCCGGAACTTCTTCCCCAGACCATAATCACAACTCCGACCATAACATACTACCCGCGTACGGTAGCGATCGACCGAAGTGAATCGGCACTAAAGCGCATGCATCTTGCCGGACGCCTCGTCGCGTCTCCGCGAACAATAACGCCGGCCACCGGAACAGGAAAAGAAGTCGATCTGTATGATTCAGCCATGGAGAACCATAGAAGTTTGCTGTCTTGTGCTCTCACTCAGCCGAAGCATACCATGAAATGCGTCTGGGGTCCACCTGGAACCGGCAAGACACGCGTTAGTGCGGAACTGGCCACGCAAATATCGACGAATCGTGGGCCTGTGCTCTATGTCGCGCCAGGTAATGCAGCGTGCTCGGGGTTTTCGTACCGTGCGGAGAAGTCGGGACTTAAGGTAGTGAAGGTGCTTAGCGAGACAAGACGGGCTCAGCTGACTACTCCTGAACCTCTCGACGTCTGGACGATCATTGACATTCTACACCCTGAAGCAGCAGCTCTTTGGAAACAAATCGATAGAGCAAATGGTAAGCAAAAGCGCAAGCTTCGTGAAAAATATGACACACTAACCAAGACACTGACACAGAGAATTATCAGCCATGCTGATGTCGTCGTGGCCACCGTCGCAACTGCTGCCACACTGGAGGCAACCTTCCACACCGCGCTCATTGATGAGGCATCCCAGTTGAGCGAGCCTTATTATTGGATCGTCATCGAGCGTGCGCCCCGGTGCATCCTCATCGGCGACCATCGTCAGATGGGTCCATACCTTGACCTCGCCGGGATGGATGAAGAAAGATGCCCGAAAGTCCTCAGAAAAACTGCGGAAAAACTTGAAAACTCTGAAGGTGCGCACCTTGCAAAAGTGACGGGCAAGGAGTGGACCACGATAAGGCGCAGGCTGGTGGCCTCGTCGGTGTCTGAGATGTGAAGAGAGTGAGGGGGTGTCGGTGGTGGTTTGAGGGTCTCCAGCATGTCACAAGGCTCCTGCAGGTGGTTTCGCCCAATAGCTGGAGAGATGGACAGCAGGCCTCGGGGTTCGAGGTCCTGCGCACAGTTTGGCCATTGGAATGATGTCAGGAGAGAGAAAAGAAAGAACAAAAGGAGGAGGGAAAAAAAGGAACCAAAAAAGAGAGGGAGAGAGAAGGGCGCAAGATGTTCGGTGTCAGGTAGTAGGTGGATGGTAGGTCGGTCAGCTGAGAGAGCCCGGCACATGTCTGCGAAATGAACAGAAGCAGACCACAAAAAGGAAACAAAAAAGGACAGCAAAAACAAAACCAAAAAGGAAACCACAAAACGGCGAGGCCTGGAGTTTGTCTGGGTGGTTTTTCATCGTTTTCAGCTAGTTGATTAGATAAGGCAAGCAGTATACCCATCGGAATAAGCTGAAACACATGAAAACGATGCGGCGCGGCCCGTTGACCCTCTTCGCGGTTTTCTAGTCTTCTGGGCTCCTTTGTGGTTCTTCTAGAGGAGCGAGCCGCCCGAAGTTCGGAAAACAGCCAGCGGCCGGGCGGCCGGGCTGTCCGCCAGCAGCACCACAAGAGAAGGCGGGACAACTGCTGGCAACATGTGGTCAGCTGGTGGCATCATGGGCCCTCGCGGGTTCGTCACCTTAGTGCTGGTAGTGGTTGTGGGTCTTTTGGGCTCATTGGCTCAACCTATTGTGGCCATGGAGCTAGGTGGGAGCAGTGCCAGCACAGACACCAGCGGGAAACCATTCGCCCTCGAACCTCTGGGCAGTGATGTTCGCGCTTTCTTCGACTCGAAGGACCAGCTCCATCCTCGCAAGCTGTGGAAGCTTGGATGCATTCTAGTAGATGTAGCAAGAGACGCCGCACAAACCCGAGCAAAAAGCAACAAGATCAATGTAGTTCAATATAGAGCAGAATCCGACGGAACAACCACGCAGCAGCTGCATTTTCAGAATGATGTGGTGGGAAGGTTGCGAATCTTCGCGCGTCAGATAGTATCGTTCGCAACAGTGCAGTTCACTGTGGCAGGGGTTAACGGTGTGGGGTCATGGTTCCTACCAGCACACACGGTGCTTTACCCGAACAACGCGCAATTTGGTGAAGGAAAGAAGAACAGAAAGAGCTGCTTCCGCGGATACTCTGAGGCGTATGAGATCGCGGACCAGATCTGGGCAACACATGACCCCGAGGCTTTCTTCCATGATATTCCCGACTCTACAATAAAGATCTTCAGTCCGTCGTCGGATAGTGGAGGAAGCACCATCAGCATGCTGTTCTACCTTGGCAAGTTTCTCACCGAGTCGGCTAAACTAGCGTCGCGCGTTATCTTCTGGCCTGACAGATGCAAAAACCACCAGGCAGCCCTAGTCTGCAAGTCCACCGCCGAGATCTACCTTAGCCTCGTAGGACTCGACCCAAAAACATGGCAGAAACGGCTCTACTTACAGGTATAGTATTCTATTGGTCCTTCTAGGTCGCTCATTTTCGAGGAGGCACCGGGTAGGCCTTCCCACCTTCTAAAGCTATTCGATTCAACCGTGGAAGTGTGTCACCTTTATGGGCATCATTTCCCCAATGTGTTGAGTTTTTTTACAGTAGTAGCATAGCAGGGCCAGACATCACGACCGTCGTAGCCTAGTCCGGGAACATCTCAGACCTGCGCCATTAGGGCCAAGCTGTCACATTCTGTCTCGCCTCCAAATAATATTCTAAACCACTCAAAACACCCACCAGGCACTGTCAGTGCGGCTTCTGCAACAGAAGATACAAAGCCAGTTGGAAAGTGTCTCGCAATGGTTGACGGAATTCAGCAGCCCTGCCTTCAAACCAGAGAAGCAACCCGAGCTGGAGGCGTTCCTTAAGCGAGCAGGAGTAGACGAAAAAACCCGGGAGGCGCTCCTTGCTGGGAGAATAGAACGACAGCGGTTGGTGGTCGCATATGAAGGAACCAGAGGGATGATGCGCACGGTTCACAGCATCTACAAAGGGTGGCCGCTTCCAATATGGACCAGATGGCTCACAGTTCTGCAGGTCTGCACCCGATACATCGTCTGCATGGCTTACTTTTTGGCGCGTGTCTTCTTTGGTCTTGGGCGAAATATCAAGTTCGGGCAGGATAACCTATTGGAGCACACCTTTGGCCTCGACTGGAATGATCAGACAGACGCGCAGTTCGTTTTCTGTTTAACGATGTGGTTCATAGCGATCATCATCGCACCAGTGGAGTTGTATAATGCGACCATGTTGAGCACTGACCGCAACAAGAACAGACGGGACGCCCTGCGGCTGGAGTTCCATAAGCATTGGTGCGCGGCCATGTTGTACCTTCTCAAGGGTGACGAGGTGCTCCGAGATATGTCGTTCCTTTTCTGCACCATCGGGGGTTCCGCGTTGGTTCTGTCACCAGAGCAGATCGCGATGGTATTTTTTGCTTTTAGGGTTGTTTTATTGTTTCAATCTGATGGGTGAGGGCATGGAGCAGAAGAGAGAGCCAGAAGGGCTTGCGAATGTGTGCTCTCCTAGTAGTTCACTGCTTTCATCTCAGGCCGGTTGCGCTGTTGTGTGGATTTAGAACCCACCTGGGGGGGCTCTGGGTCTACTTGTGGACCGGGCACCCCCAAGCGATTACACCTTGCTCCTGTGTGATCTCTTCCCACCGACTCTGCCCAGGTACATTTCCACAGGCAGGTGGCGCAGATCGCTTTGTTTCACAGCATGGCGGTGCTGTGGTACCGGGATGGGCTGAGTGAGGTCCATGAGGCATGGCTATGGCGGTACACTGAGGACCCTGCAGCAGCAGAGCTCGAACTACAACAATGGGAGCCGAAATACACAGCAGGCGACCCTGGTGGTGTTGCTCTTCATTCTCTGCAACTATGGCACGCTGGGCAACCTCAGCGCCACCGGAAAAACAGGCTCAAGCGTGCGGTTACGTTTTTGCTTGGCAGGGAGCGGACCCAGAAGATGAACGAGCGCAAAATCGGAAGATTCAAAAACGAAACCCGCAGGGTAAAAGGTGGACTAAAGTCAACACCTGGCGCCGACACGGCCACCAACCGCTCGGACTTCCGGGCAGCAGAGATCCAGGTGGTGAATGAGCTGAAGCAACTAGATCGCCTTGACCTGCCATCATCAGATGGGGAGACCACATCTCGGAAACCGAAGAAGCAGTACTTCATGGCGCGGGCGATCGATTTGAAGCGCGCGGATCAGTATCATGACTCCGCTATTCCGGAGTCGAGGGACCCTTTGGAGCGTGCTCGGAAGTTGAACTCATGGAAAAGCGAGCAGGAGCGCATCAAGTACACACGGCTCGCAGACCACAAGAACAAACAAGAAGCCCAACATCTAGAGGAAGACCCATCTTCTCCCAGTAGTGAAGACGATGAGAAGAATCTTCTTCGCCCGAGGGCAATAGTGGAGGAAGAGACGCGGTTCTTTGAAACCGTTCGGGACAGCACCTCTTTGGAGTATGCTGCGCGCCGCGCTGATCATACGAAGATACTGGCACAGCGTTGCAGCAGGGTGCATCAACCAATAGCACGGCCAGACCCACCGTCCATCTCCGTACACGGAAGGCCAGTACCTGCTGCAGCCAGGATCATCACGCGGTGGTGTCGTGCCAGGCGCAAGAAGCTAAAAGCACTACGAGACGCTGACGCAGAAGCAAATCCTGGCCAACGAATAGAACAACTTATAATAGAGGAGGAGGAGGATGATGAGGAGGCCGAGATGCTAGACCAGGGCCTTGAGCCAGCAGAGGACGACGGCGTTGAGAAGGCCTTAGAGTCCACTGGAATCAACATCACGCATCTTCTTTGTCCGACATTGATCACCCGGTTTAGACGCATCGAGACAGGTCACTGGCATTGGTTTTTGATCATAGATGTTGTGCTGTCCCCTGCGTCGTTCAAAGGGCAGTGGATTCAACGGCGGGAGGCTTTGCCGAATGATGATGCTAGTTGTGGGTTTGTGATCAAGAAGAAGACGATTAACTCCGACCTGGACGGTTCGGAGTTCGATTTGAACTACATCTCACCCTTTTGGACAGTAGAAGTAAGACCTTCGGAGGAGTACACAAGGGCCGGCATTTTCTTGGGCAAGAAACTTCTTCTGCAAGCAGAGGGAACAAAGCAGCAAGAGGCGGCGAAAACCGAACATCTCAAAGAAGTGATAACAACTCTATCAGCAGCGGAGCGTGCAGAACTAGACTACAACCTTGGACAAGCTTTGAAGCCTGCTTTTGGTGGTGTGGTGAATCCTTCAGCGAAGGACAGGGTGGTGTTGATAAATCAAAGGCTAAACATCGGCCTTCCTGTCGAGAGTATCGACCCACCAGTAGAACAACCTAATAACTCATCGGCAGCAGCTTCTTCTTCTAGTTCTAGCAGCAGTGGTGATAAATGTGCAGCAGCGAAATCTGGGAAGACAGCGGAGGAGGGCATGTCTGCCCAGGAGTACAAGTCCTTCCAGAAGCAGCGGAAGAAAGCACAAGCCAAACTGCTGCCGGGGAGGATTGATGGGTTCCGCGTGGTCGAAGATACCGATCGTACAACCGCCAAGTCAACTGGTCGATCGATAGTTCGTCTCAAAGCTCGCGTCACTGATCCCCTACTGGCAAAGACATTTTGCCAACTACTGCCATCACCTTACATGGACATGCGATGTATGGCGAAAAGCAATCCAAATCGCAGCCGCCGACTCGGTAAAAGCGACACCATGTTCTACTGCGAGGCCATGCTGAATCTGTGGGCGGTGAGAACGCGATTTGTGGTGGAGCGAGGATCAACACATGTGGTGAATCCACATGTTTCACCTGGTGCCAATCAACTAGAACATCTTCGTCAGGTCTACAACTTGTACTGCGCTGACATCAAAGATTATGCACTTGAGCTGGCGAATGGCGACCCCAAAAAAATCAAGGAAGTAGAGGAAGAACTGAGCATCCCAGACTCTATGCTCGAGAAGCTTACTCCTATGCCTGTTGGACACCAGTGGCACGACTTCCCGGACTCAGAAGACTCGGATCCGGAAGAAGATGATGGCAAAATAGTGAGAAAACAGCGTGGGGATACGAACTACAACGTCCCACCTGGAAAGGCTGACGAAGGTGGTGCATTGGCCGAAGAAGTGGAACGTTTGTTGGCGTAGTTGGCGCATAAATGTGGCAACTTGACGCGTCGGATGGTGGATGTTAAGCTAGGGATCTAGATGAGAACTGTCGCACTTCTAGCTCGGTAATAATTAGAAGACAGCGGCTTTTTACTTCAGTAGCAACTTATTTACCCATTGAAATCAGTAGAATTATTTCACTTATATCACGTTTCTAGGTATCTTCGGACGAGGAGTGTAGTTGGGCTTTCAGTGGCAGGCATTTCTCAGAAGGGCCCCAGAAGAAGAGGACCCCATGGGGTCGTCTTCGGCGGGTCCGACTGGCGCGTTGGCGCAGGCTTGGTCGGTCGGGACCAAGCCTGCAGGAAAGTCTATTGAAAGACCTTCAACAAGGCTTTTGAAAGTCTTTTGAAAGTCTTTTGAAAGTCTCCACAGCCCTCCTCAGGAGGGCTTTTGAAAGTCTCATTTTTGTCTCGGTATGCGCAGACCCTTCTGCCCGAGGGTCTGCCATATAGGGAGACTTTCAAAAGCCCTCCTGCTGAGGGCTTTTGGAGACTTTCAAAAGACTTTCAAACGTGTCTTTGGGAAGCTCTTTTGGACTTTCAAAAGAACTTCAAACAAAGTTCTGAAGACCTTCCCACGCCTCTTGGATGAGGCGTGGGAAGATCTTCAAAAGACTTTCAAAGGACTACTCAGGGAAGAACATGGCGACGGATGCGAAGGCTCGCCAGGAGAGCACAGTGGCATGGGCAGCAGATGTGGCTCAGCTGGCGAGCGCTCGCGCCGAGCATGGCAAGCGGCGTCTGCGAGGTTCTTGAGGACCTTCCGAGGATCTGGCGAAGGCTCAGCGCAGAGTCTTCACAAGATCTTCAGGGCTTTGCGAGAACCTCCTTGCTGGTTGTCCAGCGGCGCGCTCCTCGTCCGAAAGTCTAAAGAGGTCATAGCGTATTTCTTATTTATAACGACCTGTTTTGATCTTGATGGCTATGGTAATTCGTTTGACAAGTACTAGAAATTAAATAATAGGGGTTGACATCACAAGAGGCAGCTGAAACTGCTCAAAGGAACTAGGTAAAATGTAACGAACTACTTGAAAGAAACACGACCGATGTGAATTATTATTTTGATTATTTCTGTAGGAATTGATTAACGCTCATCACCTTCTCACTATTGCAACGGAAAGCGGAAAACTCTGACAATATCTAGTAGCATGCCAGACAATATCACAAGAAGACAGCGCTTTCAGAGCACAAGAGCAAGCAGGTGAAGCACATCTGGTAGAGGATGAGAAGACTTGAGAAGTGTGGCAAGCTCGCTGCATTTCACAGAAACGCACGGAGATCTGACTTGTGCATCTGCTTGTTCGCCGTCTCTGGTCCACAACTCCAACGACAACCCGGAAAGCCGCCAGCCTTGAAAAAGAGAGGATGAGAGACAACTTAAAAGAGAGCAGGCCGCCCTTGAGTCGGATAGCTTTTCACTAGGATCTTCTCTGAATTTCAACAACGTGACTGGCTTTTTGTGGTGGACGTGATGACTCTTGACAACTTTCCCACGCAAGTTGCAACAGATAAGAATAAAACAGTCTGACCATCACGCTTGCGCTTTTTGGGAACAAGAGCACCTTCTTATCCAAACACCTAATAGCCGCTTAAAGTCTATCAAAACTTGTCTCGGCAAGTACTAGTAGACAGAACTCACATGAGGCCATCTGCTCCAGACGTTGTGGTTTCCTGCTAGCTTACCGCGGGATCAATTTAGATCACCAACAGCTTGCAAACAGTGGACGCCTCATCATCTGCGCCTCATGAGTTCCGGCACATGTTTATGCTAACTATGATGAAAAAATAAGTGCATGATTGAAAAAGTATCTTTCTTCTACATATTCTCTCAGTAAATGAATGGATAAAATTTAATACAACACAGAAAAAAAATTCTAATCTAAATCAAGAGTTCTATACCGTCATCTATTTGGATAATCATCAAAATTATACGCGATGCCCGGTAACGCTGCAAGTGGAGGAGCGACCACAAAGGCGCGCCGCCTACAACGTCACAATACAGACGATGTCGCAGCTGAAATTCGCGCAAAAACAGGGATTCCGGTACTTATTTTATCTCTCATTATTAACTATATTCTTCTATTTAAGTACCATCTTCAGGCTCTCTACTCTGTTATAGTTTTCTTGAATTGAGTAGATTCCAACTGTTAGCTTATTCTTGTAGCCCAAGCAGATTACAGAAACCAGCTGGACTAACAACAAGCATCAAATGAACCTTCCCTCCACTCAAATCAAAAACAAGCCGCCTCTTTTTTCACATTCTAAAAAATCTAAATTTAAACTAAACAGAACACCGCGACCATGATTTCCTGTACTAAGACGCTATGCAACGATCAGCAAAACGTCAAAGCGAGAGTCTTGGGTCGTATTGAGAGGCTTGCGGAAGTGGATGAGGCGAAGATTGAGGTTGAGCTTTTCTTGGAGCACGAAAAGTCGATTGCTAAAGCTCTCAAGAAGATTCCAGGACCTATTCGCAGCATCGTCACGGCTGTCCGTACTGACAAAGTGTCCGCCCAGGTCCTCTTACTCAAGAGAGGCACGTTCGAGGGCACGGACGACGAGACGAACAAGCGAGTCGTGGTATTGATAGTGTTTTTTAATTATAAGATGATGGTAACTCTAACGATGATCTTAGGGGTAGCCAAGACTTCAGTGATGTTGTTGAGTTTGGGTTCCTTATGCAGTATGAGCCACATTCTTGCAGTAGCACAAGTTATAGCTTCATCATCTTCAGTTCTTGCAAACCCGCCCGCATTTTTCTAAATCTAACCCAACAGAATCACCTTGTCGACCGGTACAAAGGGATCACCGATGAGCACAACTGCTCACGCGCTTTGGCAGCTTGCTCGTATCTGTTGCCGCTATTGCCGGACACGAACTGCAAGGTCATATGCGAGGTTGCTGCTGCTCATGCCTACGTTGAGGGAGCTGCGAAGAGCTACAAGTCGGCTAAGGAGGCACGCGCGAAGAACTTGACGCAGCTGGACGTTTGGAACACTGGCAAAGGGCGGGCGTTCTGCATGAACGCGACGTCAAACCTCCGCCAGCTTGTGCAGAACTGCACGCTCATCAACACGGCCATCAAGGAGCAAAAAGTTGGCAAGTTGGAGGAGAAGCTCTTGAAGCTTGTCGACGGTGAGCCGAAGCCACTCAGCCCGCAATACGTTTTCTTCTATGGCATCAAAACGGTAATTTCTCTCAGCTAGGCTCTCCAGCTTACTTATTTCTCAGCTAAATGCTTGCATTTACTTCAAGTTTTTAATTACTGCGAAACTCTTCGACTGAAAAACACAAAGTCAAACATCTTCCTCCCCTAGCTGATCCCCAGACGTTTGCAAATTTCAAAAACTTGCAACTTTCCCAGGCCTTGGCCACGGCAGCAACCGACGAACGCGTTCTGTTTGTGCAGATCGGCATCACGAACTGGCTGAACATGAACACCGAGGAGGAACCGGAGCTGCCCACACTTGGCGAGGTCAACCGTGCTCTTGATGATTCCGAGTGCGCGGAGATGATGTTGTGGAAGAGTGTCGCCGGCCATGTGTACCCGAACTGGTCTGGTGAACCGAAAATGAAAGACCTGGTATATTTTTTGATTGATTTCCGTAATGTCGTAGTGGGAATGTGGTGGCTTTTTTTGAGGATGGATGAGGAAGTGAAAACTTAGAAAAGTCCTTGAATTACTGAGAGCAAAATCAAGTGCATCTACATCCATAATAATCCTATACCTCTACCACCCAGATGAATGGCGGCATGTCCTCGAAGGTGAAGAAGTGCAGCAAGGCGTTTGGTGGCACCCAGCCCCATGCGGCTTTCAAGAGCCTCGAGGGGTTGATCACTCGCGTTCGTACTTGCGGCCAGCGTCCATACGCGAAGATGCCTGGGAATGTGACAGAGGGTTTGCCAAATAATTGCAGAAATATCGTGCTTCGGTTGGATCAAGAGCGAGTTGACAACGACGTACAGAATTTGATCAATTCTCTGAAGCAAATCGGTGAGATCTGGGATAACTACGACGAGAACAACTACCATCAGCAAATCAATCAAGTGAAAGGGCTACGTGATGGCTGTTGCTCCACGGCGGTCAAGGATAACGACGTCATGGCCCCTCTGCTGGAGACTGTGCGCCGTGTGACCAACATTTTCCTCTTGGACGACCTTGATGAAGAAGCAGAGGCCAAGGCCGTCCTCACTCACCTGGAGTTGTCCAACTCTCGCACGCTCATCGCGTTTCCAGAGGTTGCTGATGCTTTTAAAGCATTCTGCGAGTCGTATCGAGGCTTCGACTTGAGGGAGACCAAGAAGCTGATTGACTCGGCCATTTCTACCAGTATATATAAACATTTATTTTTGTGTTTGTGAGTGGTGTATTTAGTGCTATGCCTGTGCCCGTAGTTGTGGCCCTTATCTGATAGACAGCATTTCCATCCTTTTAATCCTCAGAAAGATTCAAGATTTAGACTTCTCGCAGCTCCATCCAAGGACGGCAATGCGACTTATATGACCTGCATTTTCATCGGATTTTCATGATCAAACCTCTCTCACAATCTTCCAGGTAACTACGCGGATTCGATCAAGGCCTACAACGAGGCAGACGAGAACTGGGAGTTCTTGTCCCCGGAGCCAAGATCGCGACTGTACGCCCGTATCAAGAAGAAATTCCCCAACCAGCCCGGCGGCCACAATAATGGCAACGGTGCGGCCAACAACTTGCAGATGGCGGCGGTCGAGATCAATCTCGACGACTAAGCAGAGCAAGATGCGCCTTTGCAGCGGGTGGGGATAGGCGTGTGGCATGAAGAGAAGAGTCACAGAATTTTCTAAATGAACCACCACAGTCATGACGTTGATATTTATTGGGATGAAGAAGGTAGAACTACACGGACTTTATGCCGAAATATGAAGACTGACGACGATCCCTTGCTGTACTACGCTCTTGATTCATGATCTTGGTAGTATTTTCAAATATTTCATCTTCTTGTCTGTTTTAAATCATGGTGTAAATCAATTTATTTCTGTTGGATTTGTGTTGCCTTCGTCGACTCGTTGCGTGAATAACGAGGACAAGGCTAAAATTTAAAGACCTACACATGATGAATTTGATTCTGATCTAAAAACGAACGCGCGCCATCCTATACATATTGACTAATATGAGAGAAAGATGTAGAGTCTGTTCATTTATCGCTCCGAGATTTGACGCCGTTCCTCTGGCTTAAGGTCAGAATGTGGGATTTGGTTATCGACTTATCGGAGCAAGAATCAACTTGCACAGAAGTCGGCCGTTAGTGCTTCATCATGACACTTTTGGAACGACCTAACAGAGCTACTATCGATGTGAATTGTGTCAGTCATCATAGCGCATTCTACTACAGCTGTGCAATGAACTGATGCAAAAAAATGCGAAATTATACAACTGTGCGAAAAGGATTAGCGTGGGGGCGCCAGTGGGTGTTTGAGTGTACAAAAATCGGTCATCGGTTGTCGGCGACGGCTCAGCCTGATGCTAGTCGGAAGCCGGAAGAGACGGAAAGCACGGAGCAAGAAGAAACTATTACAGAAAACAACGAGGTCGGTCTTCTAGGTAGGAGAAGCATCGGGGGGGTGCTCGCGTGGGGATGTGGGATCGGTTTGGCGTGCTTCTGTGGCACAAGCAGCAGCAATGGCCATGCGCAAGCGCAGAGTGCCGCCGGAGGTGTGAGCGTAACAAGACGCTCAACAGAGCGAGGCCAGCAGAGCAAGAAGGTCACGAGTAAAGAAGTCTGTTATTTCTCTCGGTGTTGTCTTCTGGGTCGGTTCGTAATTTCGCTCAATGTGTTGCATCGGTTATTTCTCTCAGCTGATCAGACAGAAAAGGAACACAAAAGCCAAGGCCTGCGCTTGGTGGGAACACTTTGATGATGGTGTGCATCTGGTGCTCCTGCCTGCAGATGCACTTCCATCGGTCGCGCCTTGATTTGCGCTGTGTGATCTGTCAAGATGAGCATCAAAGGCACCACCGGGGGCAGACGAGCAGACCACGCGTTGATCGGTGTGAGCTGCTGAGTCTGTCCCGGAGTGGAGGAGGAGCGCACACACCCAGGGCAGAACCTTCGCGAGGTTGTCGGGGTGTGGCTCAGAAGCTTGAGCCAAGGAACACGTTGAGGCTAGGGGCAAGGGTGGGGGTGTGGTGTGGGTTTTCGCGAGAAATTCTGGAGAAATTCTGGGGATAATCACGCCGCGAAGTCCATCCCGGGCCGGCGAGGTCAACATACCATGGCAAAGGGGTCAACTCTGTCAAGGAGATCGGGATCTCGCTTCTCACTCGACTGGTCACTCGGGCAGAGGACTCCGTCTACATCTTAGGTGAACAGTTTCGCGGGCATCCAGATTTGATGTTCCCATATAGACACTTCTATCGAGGTCGTGTAGCAGCCGCGGCAGCAGCACCGACTGAGGCTCTCTATGAGCTCAACCCAAAAGAAGGGTGGATAACCACTCCTGACAGTGGCACTGCAAGTAGCGAAGCTAGTGTCGTGGCTGCTCTTGTCCAGCGATTCACATCGCAAGGCGTCGACCCTAAACATATCCTCGTCCTCGCGCCGTTCTGCGCGCAGGTGGACCTACTAAAGAACCTCCTGGGAGAGTCTGTGAGCGTCTCTACATTTGCTGCTTGTCAGGGGATGGAGCGCCAGATCCTCATCGTGTCGCTCTGTGCCACAGGTGGGAACTCGCTGAACCCGCTTCAGAAATGCCCGAAACAATGCAACGTCGCACTGACGCGGGCACAGGTGGCCAGATTTGTTGTTGGGAACTTATCTCGTCTTTCGGGGACATGGGCCACCTATGCTGATTATCTCATCGACAAGAAAGCGGCATATCCGGCGTCATCGCCTCCGAGTTTCACTGTAACGAAACTGGCTGACCCTGCAAAACTCACCAGTTCTGGAGCACTCCTCACAGCAAACATCGCATGCGACCAGCTTGGCATGAAGCCGCTGAATTGTGCTTACATCTTACAGAAAAACCGGGCGACAATCCCTACAGCAGCTACGCTACTGACGAGCATTAGCGACAGCGATGACGAGGGAGATCGCCTCCTCTCGCAGGTGCATGCTATCCACGACGTCGATGACGACGAACGATTCGACAATCTTGAAATCTTCGACGCCGCTTGCTCTTCTGTGGGCAACCACACCGGTGGAGACTCCGGCAACGACCGGGATTCTGGTAACCCGGTGCCCTTTGATAAAGTCGGGAGCACTTGCTCCGCGCATCAACAAGTCACCAGTGACTACGACACGGACGACGATGAGCGCTTCGACGATCAAGCAACCTCTGGGGCATCTGCTGAGCCGGCGTGTATACATGTCGCCAGGAAGGCCGATAGTAACAACGTCCCAGACGAGTCCTCTGCCTTTGATGAGGAGGATGGCGGAAAATCATCAGACAACATAAACAGTGTTCAGCAGACGTGGGTCAGTGACGGCACTCCGCAGCCGGATGCCATAACACACCAAGAAGACCTTCTTGGGGGCTTTAGCTCTGACATCGACAAAGTTACACCGCCTTGCCTTTCGGCTGAACAAACGGCGCTGCCCTTAGTAGCATCCTCGACCGGTCCCTCATTCGACACGGATGTGGCAACTCTAGACACAGGCGGACCAAGAAGCCACACTCCTGAGACAGAAACCGCATACCTTCAGCAGGGCCCCGCAGTCGAGTACTCGGATGCGAAAGTGCCGCCCACCCGGCGTGGATTTCGCGACTTGATACCATCAGCCTCGGGGCGAGTAGAAGTCCCTGCAACTTCGCTTGGGTGGGATTTCAACTTGCGGATCTTGAGCCACAACATTGCGAGTCTTCGGGTCGCTCTGGAAGAATATCCGAAGTCCTTACTGCAAATGGCAGAAATGGAACCTGATCTGCTAGTACTTCTCGAAACGTTTCTAACTCCGAAAACGACAGCGAAATACTTACCAGCTCTCGAGAAATTGTTGCCAGACTATCTCCCATTGACTGCTGGCGCTGACGAGGGACAGAAAGGGAGAGGGATTGTCGTGCTATTACGGGTCAAGGGGCACTTGCCACGTGAATTTGCTCCGTCGATGATGCCGCCTGAATTGTCTGGCAGGATGTGCACACTCTGGTATGGTTCCACGTGTGTCATACCAGTATACGCCGTCCATAGGTCACCTGAAAGTAAAGACTTAGTCGACAAATTTGACGCAGCACTGGTAGAACATGTCGCGAGCGTGGCTACTCAGGCAAAAAGTGTTGTCATCGTTGGCGACGTCAATGTCTCGCTCGGACATCATGAACTCACGAAAGACAAACCAGGAACAACTGAAATCGACAAGACGCTGCTCCAGCGGCTCGGCATGGTTGATACATTTTCGCTCGAGGACAGCAGTGGCCATTACACAGCCTTCTACCAGGATCGTGGCGGGTGGTATGTCAATAACAACATAGGCCTCCGGCTCGATGGCGCACTCACCAATCGGCGAGACGTCGTTCGCTACAGTGGGATACTATACCACATCCATAAGCCGTCGGGTGACCATTGTCCGATCTGGGTCGACCTCAAGGTGGATGAGTTGGAGACTCTCCCGCCTAAGACCCCTTCTGGGGTGGACAGTCTGTCTTTTGATGATGAGAACGACGACTATGATCGATATGACGGCTCTGAACACGTTTTCGATGGAATCGATGCTGAGGCTGAAGACATCGCTGCAGCCCGACGAGACACGCTCGCGCCTGGCCTTCCACTCCTCCCGTATCCAACAGTCCGCGTACCTGTTTGCCGACTCGGGTCGGACAGTGATGGGCCTGTCTTGATAGTAGCCAACGCAGATGGTATGAGACAAAGTAGCGACATTGCACACAACTGCTTGCGAGTCGACTGCCTCGCCTACCCACAGCCACAGGCGCCAAGCTTCGCCCAGGTCATCGAGATAAGCTTTCGTGGTGACAAGAATAACCTCCGGCATCGTGTCAAGAAGTGTCTTGGACAGATCATCGAGGCGACCAAAAAGGAACGCTTCGCGTATATACTCGTCCATTGCCAGCATGGCGTCCACCGGGCACCTTGTATTGCGACCTGTGTCGTCATTGCTTTCAACAGACTTGGTCGCACACACGCGCGTGAGACAGTCGAGAAGGCTAGACCACAAGCCATGGACATTCATCTTCAGCCACTTAGAAGAGTATGCCCAGTCCCTCTATCCACCACACCGGCGCGAACTTCGCGAGGACACAGCGAGCACAACGTCAGCTCCTGCTGCAGTACTCACCGTGGGGGCACCAATCGCTCAAACAAAGAGCGAAGTTCACGCATCAGCTGACGCCGTTTTCCACAAGAACACATCACCGACAACAGCTGAACGCCTTGCGGCTATACCTGAGAAGTTTCCCTTTGGAGGAAGTGAGTTCCTCGTGACCGCTGAGAATGGCGACGTCAACATCAAATGCACCAAAGAAGTAGATCCTCACTTCGAACGGGCTGCAAGACGTTGCATCTCTAGGGCGCTTGGCATAGAAACAGAACCGGACCACGGGAGACCGGAATCGACAGAGCAGCAACTCTCAGACGCTGAGTCAGAGTTCTTAAAACGGTTGCAGGCTGTTGAGAAGGGGCAGTCTGAGGTTGTCAAAGCCATCAAAGAGTACTCCGATCCTGAGAAGCACAGTAGTAAGACCGGGAAGAAATTCACAAAACTCCACGTGGATGATCTCGCTTATGCCATCTACAGTCTGCGCGACGCTCTCCTGAAGCCGGTTCTATCTCTCGGGCAAGCTGCTGAAGTTGGGTGCTGCCTTGGTCTTCGAAAAGATCGGTGGCTACAGCGAGAAGTAGAATCTTTGGGGTCTACCATCATGCGTGGCGGTGAGATTGTTCCCTCTGAAGCTGCCATGGTCAAACTGAGTAAGTGGGTCGGCATTCCCGCGACACAGGAGCTAATGCGCTCTCTCATCGGACTCATGATTTATTACACACGCTCCTGGGGCATTCACTACCGCCGGATAATCTGCCGACTCCGTGTAGCCGCATACTGCAAAGCGTCACTCTATCGCGAGACAGTCCTAACAGACGACTGCCTCGGGGCGCTCGCTGACTTGCGTCGTTACATGAGTATCGGAAAACTTCAACCACCTGACTACCAAGCCATCTTGCGTGGTGATGTTCTTCTCATTGTCTTTATCGACGCTTGCCTTCGCGGGTGTGGGTTCGTTGTCGCCACCGTCAGCCGCCAGGTCAAGAAGGACTGGAGGGCGAAGGATATGGATTTGCCGAGTACCTTGCGCTCGCTCGCCCAGACGATCACCCTCTGCGAAGTACAATCAATGCCATTTCCTAAGGGCATGAAATGCCTGGCGTCTTGGATGGCTGAAGTTGTTGGCACCTGCTACTACAAACGGACGGGCGATCGCCAGTTCAAGTACCTCCCGCGGGGAATCCTGAACGACCATTCGAATCTCGTCGATCCAAATACACAGTTCCACCCCGCAACAATGGAGGCAATGGTCAGGCGACTCTATGAGTTAAAAGCTTGGTATCGTCAGCCTGGTGTCTACACTGTCCCGATCCGGCGCGAAGTGAATTGGCCGGCGGACTTTGTCAGTTATTGCTCTGTGCCTGCGGGTGAGCATGCCGCTGATGAGTGGACGGAGTCCATACACACGCATCTAAAACATTTATTGTTGGACCTATGGCCACAAGTGAACGAATATGACATCACCTCGGAAGTGGACAAGTTCAAGGCGCAGGCTGATGGTGCCTCAGTGTCTTCGGCAGCCGGAACGCGTTTCAAAGGGAATGCTCACGGGTCGGTTACTGTCGACGCCGCTCCTGGACTCGATGAACTCCTTGCTTCCGAGCCGGCACTACGTGGAATCTTTGAGCAGTGCCGTCATGATTCTGGTGACGTCAGTGACGCTGTCGTGATGGACTTGACAGAGGACTTTCGCGACTCTCCTGAAGAGGGTGCTGAGGATCCAGGTGGCGAGCTCCTTCCTGAACCTCCTCTACCTATTGAAGATGACTCACTTGCCCGCGAGCGCTGGTTCTCATTGCCTGGGCCTGATTCGTGGGCATCCATCTTAATGACACTTAGAACTGACACGGTCGAGCCAAGCCGTAGCGTATCTGAAGACACCTACTACGACACTGACGCAGGCGATCTTCTTAGTGATGCCACACTCGCTCGCGAGCGTTCCGGCGATGAGACTGGCGGACTCCGTTTCTTTCGGAAAAATGGCTCGACTCTCACAAGCATCAACCGCAAGGCGCCGCCTGGTCTCAAAGAGGTCTTCACAGTAAGACGCGTTCGCGAGACCGTCGTGGTCGGTTCTGTCTCTTTATCCCGTGAATCTGTTACCTTTTCTCCACGGCCGAAGGCAGACGTCGAGTCAGGGTTATACCTGCGGCATATCTTACGACTGCGATTTCCGGAACCCTCTGACCTCATTACGTTATCAGACGACGTCTTGGACACCGTCGACTTATTGGATTCTTCGTCGCATCCTGCTCTCACTTGGTTTCGCGCCGAAGGCGTTGCTGCCGTTGCCAGTTTTGGCGAAGTTCTCCCGTTCGTGTCCGTCCGAGAAGAGCAGGCTGATGACGAGACTGCGCTGTGCATGCCCGTTCGATCTGTCCGCGAACGTATGGATGACTTCATCGATGAGACTGCACCCCAGGGGCAGGATTCAAAGCGCAAACCTGTGAAGTACTTAGGTGAGAGCCTCGAGCTCGGCTACGTCTCCACTGTCCGTGATCTCCTTGCTGGGATTATCTTGGGTAAGAAGAAAGGCGTCAAGCTGTCCATTGTGGACTGCCGCGACCTTCATGAAAAGAGTAACTGCGGCCATTTCGAACTCTTGTGGCCTCTGCTTTCTCGCGCTGGCTATGATGTCACCATGGAAACCTTGGAAAAAGGTATCGCGGCTTGCCGTATCTGCTTTGGGAACTTATGCAAAATGCGCAAAGTCTTCAGCAGTTTCGCAGCTCCTGAACCCGCCACTTGGGAAATTGATATAATGTTTCTGGAACCTGGTGTCTCCCTCATACGCTCCCCGCGACTCGTCCCTAATTGGGAGTCGCTCTACAAATGGGAGTATGCGTCTGAGACGGCCGTCGGCGTGCGTGTCATATCGTCACAAGTCGGCCCTCTGCATGCTGTCGAAGCCAGCAAGATGACCTGCATGGAACAGATTCTCGCTTGCTGGAACCTCTGGGGCAGGCCTCGCAAGATCACTGCCACTGACAAAGAGGCCCTAGGAGAAGCACTAGTCCGGCTCTCACAGTTGCAGGTGGAGACCCCAGTCCTCCCGCGGAAGGCTCCGAACGCGCAAAGCCGTCTCTGTCTGCGGCAGTTGGTGCTACGTATAGACTACTACAGAACCGACTCCACTTGGAAGTTCTCGCAACGGCTTGCGGATGCTGTGCGTCTCACCAATGAGCGCTCACAGCATGGCATCGATATCCGATACCTCCTACCTGGAACCTCTGCGGCTTTCCTCAAGAATATGGCGAAGGCAGCGATATTAACTGAAGACTTGATCAGCACGATCTGCGCCGGCCGAGTGCAGGCAGCGCTGAAGCATCGCAACTATTTCCGGACAACTATCACAAAACCAGACTTGAGCAAAACTCCGAACCCAACTGTCTGCTTCTGGCATCAAAAGTACCACTATGCGTGGGGCACCTATGTCGGCATCTCTCCGGATGGTTCTGTCTGTGCTGTCGCCTGCGCTGGAGAGTTCTTGCGGGTCTCTGTTTATCACATGGCCTTCGCGAAGACGCAGTTTATGGACCCTCCTGAACCTTTTGAGAGTCTCTGTGACATGGCTCCCGTCCACAAGGTCGCCTCCCTCTCCGCAGCAAGGGGCAACAGGTATAGTATCGCTGTGACCCGTCTCACACAAGAGCCCAATGGTGCTATCGACACCTCGAACATTGACGTCGACAACGATGTTGCCGCGCGTGCAGTCGGTTACTTACGATGCTCCGCTGTTGATGCTGACTGCCTTGCGAGCTTCTACCGACCTGGATCTGAAGGCGCTGGCTTGAATTGTGACTGCCTTGGTCGCGTAAAGGTCAACAGTATCAAGAAACTACTTCGGCTCTGCCTCGAGGACATGTCTAACCCCTCTGCTGGTAATGAGTTGAGATATCACGGTCGTGAACTTACAATCTCTGGCCGAAACTGTGTCTACTGGAACTCCGATGTCAGTCAGGCGTCTTTCATCTGGGTCCGTACTGACGACGGTCCTGAGCAGGCTGTCCCTGCGATGACTGAAGCACGCGCTGCTCAACAAGACGGAGGTGCGTCGGTCTCTTCTGCTATTCAATGGAACAGGTGTTCTGGTATTGACGTCGCCTCTGAAGCTGCCCAGGACATGATGGCGATCCTTGATACTGCCACGAAAGGGGCAGAAATGATTGGCGCCGTCTTCAACTGTCGAAACATCACAGACAAGTGCCGCTATGTCGGTATCTCGTCGCGGGGCTTATATGTCGCAGCTGTCGGAGGGCATAGAGTTTTACTGCGTGCAGACATAATCGAGTGGACTCGACGGCGTGGCCTCTTCAGTGGGCATGATGATTCTGAAGTTCTTGACTTCGGCGCTACGAAGCTCTTGCCTGCTTCTACACCAGGTGACTTCCAGGCAGTTAATCTCTCTCGATCTGATGGCCGCTGCTTCCCTGCCGCCACTGCTCTGATGGACTATGTGCGCCGGTATGGTATGCGATCCACCGTCGAACCTTCTCTCGGCTCTTTCGATTGTGTCAACGGTTCCCTCTCATCAGAGTCAGAGGGCGCTGCCAGTTCTCTTGGAGGTGTCTTCGAAATTTGTCCTCGGTTCGGAACTGTCTCCAAAGATAGGAGCGAGAGTCTTTCTCTGGTCGAGCAGCACTGCTACTTCGGCAAAGAAACGCATGGGCGTGACAACTCAAGGCCTTTCTTAACGTGGATGATGGTGTCGGTGCAGATCGCTGACGAACCAGGAATCTCCGCGGAAGAGGACCGCGATCGAAAATGTTACTTGTCAATGTTAGACACAATGTGCCAAGGTGGACCTGCCGACGACGATGCGCCAAGTGCTGTCCTCCGTCGAGCAAAAGAGACGTCTGGCGTCGCGCATGAACTCGACCGCTGGTGCCATAGTATCTGCACTCTCGACTTCTTCAACGATGCAGTAGACGCGGGATGCTCGGTTCGCGATTATAATATTGTCCATGGCGTCAGCGGTGTCAACGGTTTCTCGGAGGACTCCGCTCCCCGTGTTGTTGAATGCTACCTCTCGTTCATGAGTACAAGCGGCGCTGTCGTTACTCCGGACCACCTATTCTGCTTGTATTGCTTCCCAGCGTGGAAGAGTGCCCGCGGGTGTCAAGTTGGTATTGGTACCAGTGACCTTCATGTCTTGGGAATGAGGATCGACGAGCCGCATCATGGAACAGTTACCTTCGATCGGGTTTCACTCCCGAATCCATCCACTACAACCAGTGTCACCATCTCGAAGATCGTTTCGCGACCGGTCCGGCGGCGTCCTTCCGTCAGCAGTATTGAAGATGACTCCATTCCTTTTGCGGGTGCTGTCGCTCTCGGAGTCGTCCAAGGAACTGTCCAGCGACCTGCCCCGCGAACATTGACGGTAGACCTGCCTTATCCTATTGGAACCCTCGTCGCGTTATCGCTCGACCGCGAAGAATCTAAACGTCTCACGATTTTAGTCGGGGTCGAAGATGGCTGCTCGGTGCCAATGTTCAGAATCCCTCCAGACCACTGCGTAGTCCTCTGGGTCCAAGCTAAGGCGGGCTGTCGTTATCCCGATCGGGTGAAGGTGTTCGTCAGAGAAGTCGGGCGCCTCGCCAGATGCACTGTCACGAAGGGAACGGTTACCAAAGAAACCAGCACTACCGCCGAGACAGACCCTGCGCCGTATGTCTATGAACCGCGACAAACGCGAACTTTCCCGGTCTCAGATAACTTCGACCTTGGTCACCCATCTCTTCGGAGTCTCGGAGTCAGCAGTAGCGGGCGCCACTTCTACTTCTTCGACGACGAGGCTGATCCTGCGACCGTAGTTCTGTCCGGGAATGATCTGGAAATCTCGGGTGATGGCGTCAACGCTCAGAGGGTCTTTGACAAGTTGACGGGGGTTGGTGTTGTCTGTGAGAGCAAGTATAAACGTGATGAGAAGAAGCAGGTCGACCTGGGCTCTGAGATTATACATCTGGCAGAGTGCTATGCTGAAGATGATGCTTTCTACAACAAAACGGTAGTCCACAGAACAGACCCGATTTGGAAACTCCGCATCGCGCAGCACTTCGTGAAACACAGCGGCGTCTTGCTGCTCAATGAACTTGCCGCTGAGGATTCTCTCCCAGCCAGTACCGTTCAGAAGGTCCTTGGTCGGTTCATCGACGGAATTTGCATTGTCTTTTTCCTGCAGTATTTCATGGATGGACAGGCACTGCCGCGACTGAACGTCGCAGAATTCGGAACCAACCTCATCGACTTCACAAGGCCGCTACCGCGTCGTAAAGT
>CAJINU010000057.1:455273-591759 GCA_905178165.1 Amoebophrya sp. A25
GGGCGTGGTGTCGTGGGGTTCCAACGATTAAACCAGATGCTAATTGATGTCGCTGTTCCTACTTCGCTCCTACCTGAACTTCACGGATTACTTCGCGATCCTCGCGCCAAGGCGTTCGGCAGTTCGGATGTCTCTCGATGTTTTCCCAGCATACCGACCTCGCGTGACTTCGGTACATGGTGCGCTATCAAAGCCGGAGACCTCGTTCTCGTTCCTGTTCGGGCATATCTTGGCGTCAGTGTCTGGCCTGGAATCTGGCAGCAGATCGCTTATCCGCGATGGAACAATCTGCGATGTTGTCCGGAGGTCAGTACGCAGTTTCTTAAAGAACTACTCCGGGCTGCCACCGCCGATGAGGCTCGTGGTCTTCCTTGTGCCACTGACGCACTCTTAACTGATGACTTCTGGAATGTGAAGGGGAATTAGAACTGCTCTGAAAGTAAGTTCAATTATCGCTATCTCTGAAATCAATTTGACTCGTTTGCGTGTAAGTAACTGGTAGAGCTACCTGATATCAATGTTCTGCAGGGCCTACCATCGTTCATCCATTTCAATCACCCTCGTGACGGTTGTCCGATTCCTAGACTGGATCAGAAGCCTATACTCGGACACTTTAGACTCTATATGGGTGGGCGGTACCTACTAGGTTTGGCGACGTCGCTTCATTTCGTCTCATATCTGCATGTGTCAAGCTTTGAGTCTCTGAAGGTCTCTTTTCGTATCGTTGTTCGTAAGTACTTATCTGATCTTGGTAGTCAGTTTCTTTTCATTCCTAGGTGGTTCTGATGATCTTCAGGAGAATGCGAATCCCCATACCGACGACGCTATCTTCTGGATCTTGAGTTCTTTTAGGATGGCCTGCTAGTCTTTTGTGCTATATTTCTTCTTAGATTTCCGTCGCGCGCATATGGTGCCACTGGTGCTTGTGTGAGCTCGTCTCTCTCCAAAGTCTTCAACAGGTTTCTGTGTGTCATTTCCTCCCTTTTTACCCTAGTAATCTGTGTTCTTTATCTGACTATCTGCATGTGTTCAAACTTGTGCTCTCCCGCCGGATATTTTGCACACTATTGCCACTAATTATTCTACCACGTCACGTATATTATATATACTTAGGATAAATATACAAAAAACGACATTCAACAAAATGCCGGCTTCTAGTAGTTCCCTGGCTCCTCCGGCCCAAACTCACAGAAGTGGGCCCGAATGGGTGCAGTCGATGACTGCCATCGCAAAAAGAGGATCTGTCTGCTCTGCGGTACGTCCTCCGTATCCAACCCTTCCAGAGTCGGCAACAGTAAAGACCGAAATCTTTAACGACATCGCCTCTCAGCAAATCCGATGCCTCAGGGCTGTGACGACGGACACTCAATTTGCGCAGGCCTATGGTCTCCCTATTGCCTGTCACGTCGCTCAGGTCGAAACCGTGTGGACAGCCTGGTATGGTGCGAATATCAATTCAGCATCTGACCACTACCGCCGCGAAATCGACAAAGCTGCTGGCACCGTGAAGACGTTATTCTGGGATTATGGGGCTCTCGTCCACAAAGAGGGTGGCTGGGCCATGTTCTTCCATCGTATGCTCTTGCGGATAACTGGTGGGCGCGATTTGCCTCGTGAGGAGAACAAAACCGCGGCCATCTTGTCGCCTAGTCCGTTCTATGGTCAAAACAGACGCTGGCACCCTTACCAGGAACCAGCCTCCAGCAGCAGCAGCAGCAGCAGCACCGCCAAGGGAGTCAAGAAGGGGAACGACAAGAGGAAAAACAGCAAAGGCGACAAGAGCTACAGCAAAGCCAAAGGTGACAAGGGTAAGGACGCAACCAAAGGAGACAGCGGCAAGGACGCAGCCAAAGGCGACAAGGGTAAGCTAGGCGGAAAGGGAGAGAAAGGCAAAGGAAAGGAAGGCGAAGGGAAGCCGGCGGGAAAAGGGCCACTAGTACCACCACCGCCACCAGCCGAGCAAGGAGGGGCGCAAGGAGGAGAGCAAGAAGAGGAAGAAGCAGCAGAAGAAGAAAGTATCCCGCCAGAATACCAGGATCAGGAGGGCCTGGATTTTGGGGGTATATAATTTGTTCATTTTCTATAGCACCAGGGGCATCAGATTACACATCCGCTTTATTTCTCGTTCTATATCTATTTATATGCATCAAATTATTTTTACCTCCGTTCTTCCGTCTTTTATTCGATATATCTTAGTTTCACACACTTGCGCCATTCTCTTGCATATTTATAAATCGATCGCTCTCGTCTTCTCGTTGTTTATTTTTACCTTCATATGCATCCTATTTTTATCTATGGTCGTTGTAGTAGTTATTTGGGTTGTGGTCGTGGTTGGAAGCTCGACAGGCATGGGGCACGTAATAGAATCTTGCGATCTAAATCCTGTCTCGCTTCCAATCCGATCCTTCCCCGTTCTCAATGCCTTAAGTTCTAAAAAATTACAATCTTAAAAATCTCCCGATGATGGTACTACTATGGTAAAGGTTAGAAGTTCAAAAATATCATGATGACGATCATGCCCCTGGTGCTTTAATGTTCAAAATAAAAATCTGCATGCTTCTGGTTTCTGCTCGTGTTTCTATCCAAATAAAAAATCGATGATCACGCCCCGGCAATCTTTCGAAAAATATTGGATTCCTTTGCTTTTTCTTGTTCCTGGTGCTGTTTAAAATCGTGAAAAAATGAATTGATGCATCTCGATGAATTTCCTGATTTCTATGGTGTTACTGGTATAAAATATTGGCCTATTTTTACTTGCATGATTTTCACACTTTCCCCGCTCAAGACCCAAAACAACCCGACAGGGAAAAAGTACGAACCTGAACGACTCCGGTCACAACTTGAACGACTTCGGTCAAACCTGCACTGGCTTAGCTAAAAAGCCTGCACTAGTAATTTTCTACTGTTACAAAATATCCGGCCCGTTTCTGTTCTCCTGCCCGCTGCTACGAATACACCGGACTGACCTTGTAGGCGGTTTCTTGATGAGAGACAACACCGAGAGACCACTAAACTACAATATTACGATTCGTCTCGTCCTAGAAGGATGCTGACGCACAAACGAATATTTTTATAGTCAATACTTCGATGCCCATGCCCGCGATGAACGTGATGCTTTTGGAACCCATTTTTTCATCCAGGTGTTTCTTGTCGGAAGATTTGGACTCCGCATAAAAATGAGAACAAGTGGTGGCTTCGTGAATGCGCTGCTGGCAGTGACGAGTTCTTGCGACGAGGAAAAATCCCTGTCATGCAGTAGTCTTTGGGGACTCGTTTAGTAGAACTCGCAACTCTAGTGTGGCCTGCAACCTAGCGCGAGCACCAAGGGAGTAGCCGCGGTGCACTCGTACTTTCAGCGCATGTTTGTCCCTGGACGATACCTGCTGTCTCAATCTATTTCTTCTGGCTGAACCAACTTCCTGCAACTACGACTACAAGAACTACCAACAAGAACGAGCTACTTCTTTCTACAACTACATCTTCTTACAGAGACCTATTCTTGCTGAAATGAGCACTTTTTGAATTATGTTTATCTGAAGCATTCAACGTAACAACTGCATTATAATATTCTCATAACATCACGTCAGCATTCCATTAGAATTCAATCTATCACCACAGCATGTTGTTGCCTCGATGCTAAGTAACCCACAAGAAGACTTGCGCAATTCATCACAACTACATTCATTAAAACTGTAATTAGAAGAATCAATGAGCACGTAGAGAAACAAAAATTACGTAACCACACCAAATCGCAGACCCTCTTGAAACGATTGTATTTGTCATCCTCATCCCCACAACTTGAACTTGTCATAGTTTTCATACTTGTTATCGTTATCATTTTTATCAGCGTACTCTTCACGACAGACTAGCACTGACCATAATTAGATAGAATTATTCACAGCAAAGCATAGACAAAGGAGGCAAAGCATTTTCTTACGCCTCCCCATACGCAGCTCTTGCTTCTTCCCCATGCATGCTTGCTCTCACTGACAATAACAACAAGAAGCCTAATTAGGAAACTTAGATCTGATGAACAGCGAAAGTAATTGTAGAGATCCATTACAGTTTGCCACGAAAATGTTACAACGTTGATGTCATATCTTCACTGAGCTGTGGTCTGCCTTCTTGCAAAGTATGTCCATGATGAAATCACTTACCTTTCCCCATCCTTCATATTCAATATTTGTCATGATGACCTGAGCTGAACCTGAATAGTTCAAATGTTGCACTTGTTATCCCATATTAACCTTCGAAGAATGTACGAAGAACTAGCAGACTGTGAACATTTCAATATTACTAACGAAAATGATGCCCCCTTACTGAAGAACAAGTAGGTTTCCCTTCATGTAAATATTTTCTTGTCGTGGCGTTATGTTGAACGGCCTCAGGTGGGAGGAAAGGTAATCTCAATCACTACAAGAAGAAGTCTCTCTTTCAGAGACTTGCTTGTCCTTATCGTGTTTGCTTATACCTCTTCTCCGTATCTGATAAGACTCAATCATAACTTCTGCTGATCTGGTACTTCATGCGCAGGGGTAAGGCGGGAACCCCTCTAAATCTAAATCCGTATGGACTTTAGTTTTAGTAGAGACACACAAGAACAATAGAACTAAAAACTTAGAAGAGGTCCCACCTGGTGCCTTGAGCGATTCTTGGGGTGATGATTTCTGACGTCAACTAGTTGTACTCAAGAATGACTACTGACAGCAACCATGACTATCTTCTTAGGAAATCAACATGAAAGGGATTCCGCTTGATACATTTTCTTGTTAATAGCTCTTCCTCTTCGCTAAGTATATATTGCGCAGCTATCTTGTTTATTTTCCTTTGGTTTTCAGTCACTGCGTCACGGAGTGTCTTAAGACTCGCGTCGCGATAGGTCTTACGATTGGAGTGCTTGCGGGATGTGTGGCGTTTGATCCCCCACATCTGGGTCTGCCGTAGTGCATAAATTTGGGCCCGGCGCATTCTCCTCGTCCGCAGCCTGATCTCCTGCCCATTAATGTAGTTCCTTGATAGATTGCAATAGTCAGACAAAACTGAAGAAATTACGAGCCACTTACAAGTGAAACTTCATTCCAGGGAAAGGGAGACGACCGACCAAAGCCGCGAGTGCTAAGGTTGGTGAAAAGCCCAAAGCCGTTACGCTTGTTCATAAGACGGGTTCGCCTTTATTTATTATTTTGGAAATTATGATCCTACTCGTTGAGTGAATGTGAATGATGGCACTAGATGACATCAACAAGAGCAAACTTGTTGGATCGAAATATTTTCTTTCCCTTGTCGTCGTGCACCTGCACCACTAAATATATGCAAGAATAAAGGACGAGAGAGCGAATGTGAACGCATGGAAAAAGATCCATCAAGAGAGGTTCTGTCTGGTTTTGCGCAAGGGCATCAGATTTTTCAGTAGATGATGTTGAACAGAGGACGAGAGAATGAGAAAAGTTGTTTTACTCATCTTCCACCAGTTGGCAGTTATTCATTGTGCATCAGAAGCTACCGGAGATCGCCACATGATCATGTTCATGATCACACATGAAAATCTAAAACAAGAAAGAAACGTCGAATGCACTAGTAGACGAAGCTCTATATCTATCTTTCACTTTCATCTTCCTTGTCTTTCTCCTTGCATGATGTGCTTGAAGATGTAGTTCTTGTGCCTCGTCTTGTCGTTTAAGTATAAAAATGTTCCTGACCATGAGAATGAGTGGAAGTACGTAGCTCCTCTCCGATCACATGCTCGTCTTGATTTGCATAGTATATATAAAATTATGTTTTTGATACGGAGGTGGTTTATACGAGCAACAAGTAGACGTAACGTGATTAGGAACAAACACACATGAATCTCAGGAGGTTCAAAATTTGGTCAGATCATGCAGAAAATTTGGCGAAAAATCGAATATTTACTAGATTTTTGGGTCTTGTTTATGAGGGTAGAACTACTAAAATCTTACTTTCATTTCTCATGCTGGATTTATAACTTCATTTTATAAAACTTGACTATTGATTACGAGAAGCAGTTTTCGTTTTTCAAGTCATGATTTGAGTACTCATAATCTCATCGTTAAAAACATTTTCTGAAGTCTATTTGACGACTTCAGACAGGTAAGCATTTTTGTATTTTTAGTTTTTCATTTATTGTTACGATTTTAAGTAATGTTTCGAAACATCCACAAGACTAGGCTGCGAGGACAAAGGCGAGGAACGATGAAACGACGCAAGCACTTGGTTTCCGTTTTTTGGAAGGAGAATTTTAAATTTTTTAAAGTAGGTATTTAACGTTTTATAAATCAAGCGCGCAAGCAGTCTGTTTCCCATGAGAATGTCCAATTTTCAGACGCGCTATCGGTTATAGAAAAGGATGGTCGGTTGGAAATGTTTTTGTTTTTAATAAGTAGTTAAAAACAGTTTCGGTGCAGTTTCTCGACAAGCGGGAGGAAATGGTCTACAGCATTGCAGACGCGTGCTGGAAGAGATGTTAAGAATTGGTTATAAACGCGCGTGCTACAAGACTGTCAATAACCGTATCTCAAAGTAAATTATCAGAACAGTAATGATTTAGGTTCTAAGTAAAGATCTAGTAGCGCTTCGTCGTCCTGCAACAACACCAGGAAACAATGGTCACGAGTGACGTGATCAGAATCTACTTGCTGGGGCTTATTCCTTACTTGTTGCATTTTTCATCATGGCCTTTCTTTGTTCTAATTTGTTCTACTTCTACCTTGTTCGGCTGGCCGAATCTGACGACGACGAGGACAAGCCTTTCATCTTCTTGCACAAGTTGGTGCGCCTTTCTCCTTCAATTCGGCTGTGCATCTTCTTCTCATCTAGGTGGTGAGCGAGTTTTATTTCAGGTGGGCAGCTACGAGAGTGTCGCACTTGGTGGAGTTGGACGCGTAGTCACTTACGACTACCGGCGCGACTTTTAGGGGAGATGGATGGAAGATGGAAAATTTTTGAGGCGTTGGGTCTATGTGTTGGCTTTCTATTCATCAAGCGATTGTCTTTATTTTATCGCATTTTTATTTCTAATTACTTCCAGAGAAATATCATTCTACTTCGTCATTTACTCCTTGTGCATTGCAGCAGACATGATTTCTGATGAGCTTTTTGATCTTTCATGTTTTACATTTATTCCCAAAGAAACGAACGAGAGCAAGATGCTTCATATCGTGAGCCCAAAAGATGAGTGCAAAGCTCTTTTAGGAAGTGGAATTGTGACGCAAAAGTTTGGGTTCAAAAACAAGGAGTACAACGAAGCACGATGTGGCCCGCTTGTGAAAGAGCAAACTCGTCGAACACGTTCAAAAAAAGTCTTCCTCTGAATCAGCAACATCTTGAAAAATTATTGATTGCTGTTGAAGCTGATGCGGGCAGTGTAGTGTCCGATCATATAACTTGAGCACGCTGGAAGAACGATCTTACTCATCAAATAAATGGCACTGGGTGGAATTTTTCTGAGATGTCTCTATCGTGGAGTGTGTTGGTCTAATTGAGGAGGAGCAGAAGGAGACAAAGACTCTGAGTAGAAGTTCGTGCCGCTAATGTTCATGCAAGACCATGAAGAAAAACATCGAGCAAGAAGTGAATTAGAGCAAGCACTTCTACCATCGTCCTCATCTGTAAATAAAGATATGTGCTTTTTTTATTTGTGGTTTAGCGAATAAGACATGATGTTGGGAAGCTTAGCGTGTAGTTACTTTCACATAGGTTCAGAGGTAGCTTTTCTCTCTAGTAGTTAATCTTATTTCGTTACTACTTACTAGAAGAAAGTGGCGGCCGCGATCGCTTTTGCCAGTTGTTGGCCTGGTTCTGACGCTTCCGGGCGTCGGAGGCGGAGGTGCGAGAGAGGCTCAGTTGTTAGTAGAGTGAGGCATCAGAGCCGATTCCGCACTGAGGTCTCTCTCCAAGACGCAAGATGGGAGCACTGCGCGGGCCTGGAATGTAATTGCAGCCTCGTTACAAGGCTGCAATACAAGTTCCAGGCGCGGCCTTCCCTACGGGTTTTTGCCAGGGCAGGGTTGACATCGGGACTGGGCTTGTTGATTTGTTCTTGCAGCAAGCACCGGTTGCGCCATACGGTAAGCCCGACAACAAACCGTATCAAATTCATGAGTAATTTATTTACATACCAGGCATGAATGATCAACATACTTTTTTTAAGCAGACGCGCCGTTCAGCTTGTTATAATAGAAGAAAAGTGCACTGATTTGCGCGCTTAGTCTATTTGACACTGTTTATAATTCATCTCGTAGTTGTAGAAAGGACTGTAGGAAGAGAGTAGAAGAAGAAAAAAGTAGAAGTAGAGTAGTACAGTTGTAGGAAACACCTGCAGCGGCGATAAGATGTTTGGCGCGTTGCAGAGAAGGGAAAAGGAGCGGATACACCTGCTTCGAGTGAAACGATCCCTGACCGTTGCACAGGATGACGCGCGACAGAGGCAGGCCCATTCAACAGTCAGAAAAATTAAGGTGGTTAGTAATTCACAGCTCAAGTCATTTCTGAAGTACAGCTTTAAAAATATGTTTGATGTAGTTTTGCAGTGCAGCATGAGTCGTGGCTTCCGAAGAAGTAGGAAGTAGTTACTTTTTTCCCCTTATTCTTTCTTCTAAAAGAGGCACGACGAAGAAAGTGCCGAATTGGTCCCTGGGATATTCGAGGCGGACGAACTCCTTTATATTAACGCCGACACACAGTACTAGTACGCCGCTCGGCAGTGCAACTAGTAGGAGTAGTAAGAGTAACGGCGGTTCTTCATCACAAGCAGCAACTTCCTCGAGCAGACTGCCGCGTATAGATGAAGACCGGGTGCTAGAACAGCCAACACCAAGAGCAGCAGTAATTTTTAATATTATTACTGATTTTCGTTTGTCTTTGGTCGTGGACTCGTTGTAGCACCAGTTGCACGCGACAAGAAAAGTAGTAATATCATTTAGTAACATAGTTTTACTTATGTTCTTGAAGAAAAGGGCAGCGTCATGATGTTGCTGGTGATGGTGATCATTTTCTACTACCCCTGGTGGTGACCATGAGTATCGTGCTACTGAAAAACAAATACCAGGTGGAGGCAACCGCAGAAAATTGCGCAGTTGTTTTCGGGGATGAAGTGTTGTCGAGGCCAGTTCTCAGAGAGCAGCCTTTTCGAGTGACGCAGGCAAATTTGCCAATATATGTCAAAGGGAAATGCAAGTAGTTTCGGCTGGGCGAGGAGCCCGGGGGCCTTAGGTATTTGCTTTTACTTTTGTGGATGGAGCATAATTCTAATATAATCCTACTTTATTCAACATCGTCCTGATCTCACGTTAGTGCTTCTGCTCTACTACTTCTTGGTCAGAGTCACCTGCTCCACATGAAATTGAGAAATTTTGACACAAGCAAGGACAAGCATACAACTCTAGCTGCATGCTTGTGCGGCCTACTAACTTGAGCAACATTGTTATCTTTAATGTACATCAATTTTTATTTTTATCACAGGTGGCCGGTAGTTGTTGCTTGTAGTTTGTTCTTTGGAGATGAATCGAAGCAATTATTTTGGTGGTGACGCAACAGCTTCGGGATACTTCTTTACGCAGTAAGGTATTTTGTTACTTTTTTGAAAAGTTTCAAACAGCGGCGAGCAGTAGCGCTCGTGCATGAAGTTGGGAGGTGCTCACTCGTGAACGGAGCCCGTTCAATTACCGAGGGGGGGCGCAATCTAGCAGGCGGCGCATCGCCTTGTCGCGCGCGCGTCGCTGTCTCTGGCTAGCGGTGTGATGGTGATGGGAGGCGAGTGCGTTTTTCTTGTTGATTGCTCCGCGGAGAGGTGAGCCTTCTGCGATGGTGAGGCGGCCGCCGTCGCCCCTCCTCATCATTTACAGCGCCCTCGAGTGAGGGCGAGCATCGACGCGATAGGAGCACGCCGCGGGTGAAGGCTTTGGGGGAGAGTTTGGCTTGGAGAGGCGCCAACGCTTGGGGAGGCATTCGCAAGGGAGAAGGCGCGCAGCCTCCAAAGACAGTCGCGCACGCCTGCAGCGTACGGGTCCGCGAGTCTCGGAGAACAGTCCGCCCTCCGGCAAGCCTCAGAGTGGTGCAGAAAGTTGACGACGACGCTAATCGGCCAAAAAGAAGGCGGGCTCTGCCGCAGCAGGGACGTGCGCCGGGATGGTTCTCGCTACTCGGAAAGAGTCGCCAAGTTCTCTGATGCTTGTGCTTTCGCCTACGTCTACGTCGTTACCATAATAAGTCTGGTTACACGAAAACGGTGGGAGGCCTTACGGAGTTCAGATCTGCAGCGGCAGCCAAATGGGAAAGCTATCAGCAACAAGGCCACTGCGTGGCAACGGTCAAGACGCTCCAGCTGGTGGGCAAGAAGTAAGGAGAAGGACGCCTGCGGCTACAGTGGCAGGAGGTGCAGCAGGAGCCGAGCCTAGTCGCCGGAGAACTGTCGAAGATTGCAGTCGTAGAGGTTACTCGCCCGGGATGCGTACGCGGCGGCTGCCATGTCGTTGCTGCTGTGAACAAAGCAAACGCATGAAACTTTCAGAAAGAACGAGGCGCCGCGCGTGTTGTCGTCAGACAGTTTGCGCGCCCTCTTCGGGGGTGTGTCAGCCATGCATAGCAATGGGCAGGGGGTTCGTCTCGTTCTTTGAGACATCGCAGCGAGCGCCGCAGAAGTTGCTGGCTTGGCTGCGTCTCTATGGGGGATCTGTAGGGTTGTGCGAGGCTTGGGGCCTTCGTTGTCGCGGATTTTCTGCGTTAGGTTTCTTTTGGGTGCGGCGTCGCCGTGGTGTTGGAACTTTGTCATACTATATCGGTACTATTGAGACAGAGGGCTGCGCAGTTTGTTTGAGATCTTTCTCGTTCTTCTTCTGTCTCAAAGAGACGAGGCCAGCGGCGTTTCTATTTCTCGCCGTCTTCTCGTGGTCTCTCTGAGACTTGAGCGATGTCATTTGAGACATCTCCCAGACTCCTCCTGTCTCTCTGAGACTTGACCGATGTCGTTTGAGATCTGGCACAGGCGTCCTGTGTCTCTCTGAGACAGTGAGGGGCGCCGGCTGAGATATCTCCCAGGCCCCTCGTGTCTCTTTGAGACTTGAGCGATGTCGTTTGAGATCTCTTACGGACTTCAGTGCCTCTCTGAGACAGTGAGGGACGCCGGGTGAGATCTCTCCCGCGCTCCTTGTGTCTCTCTGAGACTTGGGCGATGTCGTTTAAGCTCTCGCCTGGGCTTCCCGTGTCTCTCTGAGACTCCCGCAAGTGCCTCGTGTCTGTCTGTGACTTCAGCGACGTCGTTTGAGATCTCTCGCAGGCTTCCTTTGTCTCTCTGAGACTTAAGCGATGTCGTTTGAGATGTCTCACAGGCTTCCTGTGTCTCTCTGAGACTTTGGCGATGTCGTTTGAGATCTCTGGCTGTCTCTCTGAGACATAACGCGACGCCTGCTGGGATCTTTCTCAGGCTTCTCGTGTCTCTCTGAGACAGTGAGGGAGGCTCGCTGGTATCTCTTTCAGGGTCTTTGTGTCTCTCTGAGACTTGAGCAATGTCGTTTGAGATCCCTCACACGCTTCCAGTGTCTCTCTGAGACTTGCGCGATGTCGTTTGAGATCCCTCACAGGCTTCCCGCGTCTCTCTGAGACTTGCGCGATGTCGTTTGAGATCTCTAGCAAGCTTCTCGTGTCTCTCTGAGACAGTGGAGGATACTCGCTGAGATCTCTCTCAGCATTCTCGAGCTTCTCTGAGACTTGAGCGATGTCGTTTGAGATCTCTCGCAGCCTCCTCGTGTCTCTCTGAGACGGTCGGCGACGTCTTCTGAGATTTCTCTCAGACTCCTCGCGTCTCTCTGAGACTTCTTCCCGGGTTTTCTTTGATCCTCAGAGACATGGGCGATGCCTCTCGCTGGCTTCTCGGGTCTCTCTGAGACTTGAGCGATGTCGTTTGAGATCTCTCGCAGGCCTCTCGTGTCTCTCTGAGATTTGAGCGATGTCGTTTGAGATCTCTCGGGTCTCTCTGAGACTTGAGCGATGTCATTTGAGACATCTCCGCGACTTCTCGTGTCTCTCTGAGACTTGAGCGATGTCGTTTGAGATCTCTCGCAGGCCTCTCGTGTCTCTCTGAGACTGTGAGCGACGCCGTTCGAGATGTCTCTGAGACTTCTCGCGTCTCTCTGAGACTTGAGCGCTGTCATTTGAGACTTCTCTGAGGCTTCTCGTGCGTCTCTGAGACTTGAGCGCTGTCGTTTGAGATCTCTCGCAGGCGTCTCGTGTCTCTCTGAGACAATTCGCGACGTTGTTTGAGATGTCTCCGAGGTTTCTCGTGTGTCTCTGAGACTTGAGCGATGTCGTTTGAGATATCTCTGAGACGGAAGCGATGCATTTTGAGACGGCTAGCAGGTTTCTCGTGTCTCTCTGAGACGAATGCGATGCGTTTGAGATATCTCTGAGGCTTCCCCTGTCTCACTGAGATAAAAGCGATCCTGTTTGAGATAGTTCTCAGGTTTTTGCTTGTCTCTTTGAGATTTGTTGGGTTTGGTTTGGGACATCTCAGAGATGACTGGCTGCGTCTCTCTGAGGTGTGGAAAGATGTGGCGTGAAGTATTTCGCGGAGTTCGTGTCTCAGATGTTTGCCTGAAAGATTCTAGATGGGACGCGCATGCGTTGCGCAAGGTTTTTGTTTGCTTATCCTCTGACGCGTAGTAATAGTTTTCTGATCATTAATGTATAAACTTCACCCAAGGTATTGCGTTGCTGCGGCTGATATATTTTGCAAATGGTGAGCTGTCTTCTTCAGCTAGTGCTTCGTGGTGGCGCTGAGGTGGATGAGGACTCTTGTTGTCGGATTGGGTTCGGTTCTTCTGCTGATCACTTACGGGAGGTATTTTGGTTACATATTTTTTCGCGTCGTGAATGGTTAGCTTTGCTGTCTTCTATTTATTTCGCGAGGACGATGCTGGCGGCCGGCAGCAGGAGCGGAGGGCCTCTCTGGCAGCAGTAGCGAGCACGTCGGAGACTGCGGCGGCCCCTTCGTCTGATGTTGGAGGAGTTTATCAACCAAGGGGCGGAACAAGCTGCGTCGCGGGTTGTTTGCGTAGTAATTGCCTCGGCCGCGACATGCGTCGCGTCACTATGGGAAAGGGCGCCGGACTGCCTTGCGGTGGGTGCAAAGGGAGAGGCGCTTCGGATAAAGCAGCGCGGGGGTGGGGTGACAAGCTAGCCTAAACCTACGCGAGAAGCCCAGATGGAGCGGCTGGGTCTGCTGACGTTGCTGCAGGAGAGGACGGGCAGAGCCCACACCTAAGGCGAAAAAAGGAGCCAACAAGCCAGCAAGAAAGCGCGCTGCCGTCCAGGTCAGCAGGAGGAGGAATAGGAACCCAGTCGCGGCCTGTCAGCGCGTACCTGAGAAGGATTGGTCGTGGAAGGAGCTGCAAAAAAGGCATCCAGCCAAGCCGCCGGGGTGGAATGTTCGGGATGGCCGTGCGCTTATTTGACTGGCTGCAGGCTGAAGCTTTAGGCGCAAAGACAACAGTTTGGCCGCGAACCGCACCGATGCCCGGGAGCGCTTGCGAGCCGCCGTCGTCTGGTACTACGTGGGTGGCGCAGCTGCTGCAACAGTCGAGACACGCCAAGAGTGAGAAGATGCAAAAGGAGAGCCCGCTTGTCTGGCAAGGGAAAAAGCGCGGGACTTCTGGAGGATTAACGCGCTGCGATCTAATGAAGAACGACACGGCAAGGCGCGGCGTAGTAACTTACGACGCCGACGCGATGGAGGCAAAGCTTGCGGCGTTACTTATGCAGGAGCAGGCTGCAGCTTCTGGAACCAGTGAAAGCGGTGGCTGCAGGCATTGGCATGGAACGGAGTCGGAAGCCGTTGCCAACGTGTTGACGCATTTACGCCGCTGCGATCGGCGTGCGTCTGGATAGTTTCGGAGAAGGTAGGGCCGCTTCCGTGCGCTGGGGTGTTGGCCTTGCTGCCGGGCCCATCTGGCTGGGCTTGGGGAGCCTCTTCGCCTTTGTGTGAGGGCTTTTCTGGGAGAAGGGCTAGGGCTTTTGGCTCTCCTTACATGTTTCGCATGAGGTAGCGGAGGCACCTTGACAAGGGTGAGGGTGTCGCAGCTCTTTGGTTTTCTGGTCATTTTTTTTCATTATTATGCACCTGCGTGGTTTGCTGATCATGTTCTTTGCTCTGATGGGTAGTGCTGGATGGTGATGTTGCACCGGGCTGCTGCTCCTTGTTTTTAAGGGCTTTGCTTTTTATATATAGAGGGGAATACATTACGAAGAAATCAGTTCACGAATATTCATGACATCGTTATCGAATTCGTCGCACTCAGGTCAGCTGCAGCGCTGTCGCGGTTCCCTACACAGCATCGATGAAACATATGAAGGTGAGAACCACAGTGGACCTTTTTTTATGGCATGCAGTTACATGTTGAACGAAGAAAGCTGATTACTGTAGTGGCAGAGATTCAATCAATTTAGTTCATTATCGAGCGTGAAGAATTCTTATGCTGGCAGTACTTTCTTCTTAGCAGAGTGACAATGACAAACTCAACGATGGTTGTGAATACGTCTGACGTGGCGTTACTTATTTGTTTTCATTTCTTCTTGCACTTTAGCCATATGCTATTTTTCCTCTAATCGAGCAGTGACACGGCCCACCAGCGTAGTAGAAGTACAGCTCCCGGGGAGAAAAACAAACTACAGCTATCATCTGTAGTGGGTACTGCGATACCCTGCTGATAGATCATGAAGAACGAGGGAGACTAAGCTAGAAGAAATTAGACCCTTACTCTGTTGCTCTTTGTGATAAACACCAGCGAAGTCGATGAGCAGTTGTGTAGTTTATAACTTAGTAGCTTTCTTGTTCAGCGTTCACGACGTGTTCCTACTCGTGCCCATGAGTCCGATGCTGTGGTGGGCTACTATTTGGTGGCTATTAGTATACTAATTCTTGTCTTGCGTCTATACGATGAACGGCAAGCATTTCTCACTCATTTACTTGTATGATTCGCACCAGAAGTTGTAGAGCTTTCGTATTATTTCTTATATTGGACACTACATACAGCTAAAGCTTATGATTTACGTATTGGATTGGTGACGTGCTACGTTCTTTTATGTTTTTTGGTAACGTGCAACCGCAACTAAAAATTAAATATTTCTATTCTATATTCACAAAAATTATCAAAAAATAGATGAAAATGAAAATAATTATTCCGAGCCATTGTAATTATCTAACGTTGAACAAGAAGAAGGGCAAGGGAGGTGACGCAGCAACAATACACGACAAGGATCTTCGTCACCTGTGCCATCAATATTTGATCGAAGATGTAACGAGGATAGAAATTAGTCATACAAATTTGCTTCAAAGCTTCACGGGATCAGTTGGTGACATGATTAAGCAGAAGGGCAAGAAAGACGAAGAACCACGTCTAGGTAAAAGTCTGCCTGTTTCTCTTCAATTTGATAGCTTTCCTCATGTTTCATTGGAAGACTTACATCTTGCCGCTACCTCTTTCCTTATGCTACCTCGCTTGTTTATTCTTCACTATTAGAGAAAATAGTCATTGCTTCGGAGGTTCTCATAGAAGCATGTTTTTTTCTAGAAGGAAGAGGGTACGAGCTTGAACGGGAAAAGTATCGAGGCACTGAAGTTGGCGACTATAGGTGTACATGTTAGGAGAACAAGGATGCATAAGGATGGGCTACAGCTTCCCTCCCTCGTCACGATCTAGTAGTTGGCGGAGAATAATTAAACTCACTCGACGGCTAAGGTCTAGGGTTCTTCATCACGTCAATATTCATTGTCCTCTTTCCTTGTAACATGTTCCCGGAGGGTTAGTACGAAGTAGCCTCGTTTAACTATTTCGTCATCATTGGTTGATGTTCTCTGCCATTTACTTTTGTTCTATCATCCTGCGGGGGGGCACCAGGTGACGAGTGATGTCGAGCCAGATGAAGTCGATAAGTCCTGGATAGACAACATCACAGGAGGATGCTCGATTAAGTTTCTACTTTCTACTCTTGCGCGCCATGACTACAATTAGTAGTACAACTATGAATGTCTTCTAGTTCTGTTGATGATGTTGCGTTTCTTCATCTTCTAGTACAACTGGGCGATGAATCCTGAAGATGGTTTACAGTTTTCGCGCGTCTAGTGTATTTAGTGTTTCTATATGACACCGCGCGACCGAGTCGCTTGTATTAGTGACAGTAAACGATATGACATAGACGGTGGAAGGACGTTAACACCCACAGACGAAACGTTGGAAGATGGCCTTGTTCTTCTTGCGCCAGAATCGGAAGCCATAATGTCATAGATATTTCGAAGACGTAACTATATGTAAAGACATTGAGTAAGATACTGGAACTATGTTTCATCTATGGGGAAACTAGTACTGATAAGTAGACTGGTCAGAAGTCCTCACAGCGTCCGGGTCTCATGTCGCTGCGGAAGAGTCTCGACCTTTTCATGCATAGAAACTATTGAGTCGCGAGTGAGATATATAGCGCGATAATTATTCTGCCAGCATATCAGTCACATACACGGGAGCATGTTTAAATTGTAGGAAATGGCGCACACATCCTTTGCCACGACTTCGCTTTCTTCTAAGTGGTGAATGTTTGCTCAATGGCGCATGTGATTTCCATATCGATTCGATAGTGTTGCTGTCGTGATGTACAGGCATCTAAGTCGAATAAAGCCTTTCATTGTTTCTCGTTCTTGTATTCTTGTAGACAGTTGTTCATCTTTCTCGTGTTTATAAATCATATTCGCAAGCAGTGTCATCACGAAGGTAGTTAGTATCGCGTTGTGTGCTACTGACACAGTGAGATTAATAATTCAACGAACTTCAACACTAATCTGCAGATGACTAGCGCAGAGAAGGTAGATGATTACTGTGCGTGACTAGTAGCGTGTATTTATATTCTCCATATTTCTTACTATCTTGTTGATCAACATTAATGAAGATTCATTGTCATGACTTAATGTATCGCTATTGTTTGTTTTCTTTCCACATAGTGAGCATACTGAGACTCTCATCTATTGAATTCTCCTACTTATTTACATTCCCCTATGATCTTGTGATGTGCTTACCCCGAGGATACTCTTCGTTCGTGATGATATGGAACCAACGAAAACGATCAGGAGCATTCACTTTCTTGATGAAGAGGAGCCCTTCAGAGTGTCGTAGTCGATCGTGTCGAGCGAGACTCTGCAACTTAGATCAATTGCGACGAGGTGGCGCTCGGCGTTCTTCGCTAGAATTTAGCACTTTGTGTTCGAAAGTAGCAGAAGCCACTAGAGCAACTGCTGCAAGGCATTGGCGGCAGTATATTAGTCGCAAAAGTGTTGTGGTGGTCATGAACGTTATGAAATTGATCATTTGAGACAATTATTAATGACAACTTGTGACTATGAGAAAGCGTTTTCTTCCAGAGTCGTTCCTTCGAATTGGTGTGGTTCTTCACGTAATCAGTCGCCGGCGCGTGAATCGTCGACTTTCCTTATCCACATCGATCGCGAAGCGACTAAGGAGTTGAAGAGGAAACCATACCTGAAAAAATTTTATGTGCACATGCATGGTGATAATCTTGATGCGGGGCTGCTGCATGACATAGGCACAAGCATACGTCAGACCATGGTCGGCACAAAACTGCTGTTACTTGTGATGATGATCTACCAAGTTCACCTACTACTACGACTTTTTCTTAAGGATATGAATTTGTTGCGGACGATAATTGAGGGCTTAGTAGACTTGACGAAATATATGATGGCCGCAGTCGCGAAGTTGTTTCATTAACTTCTTCGTTAGTTTTTGTAAAATGATTACTCTTACGGCCGTGATAACATAATATGATGAAATCATGTGAATGAAGTATGCGCATGGCGTAATCTTTACACGATCCGCGAGGCACGCACCATTACAAGAAGATGGCCTGTATATCGGATTTGCTTAGCGAGGGAGAAAGCGACGGAGACCAAATAGTAGATCTTGGGCTGCGTCAGCCACCTGCCGAAGCAGATTCTAATCCGCATGAAGGACCAGGCCTAAGAGAAGGCGGCGAACAGGTAGACTCTGTGATACTAGCCGGCAGTGATCGCCGGGGAGGGTTGCACGAACATATCTTAGATTGTGGAAGCAACGACGTGCAGCGCCTTTTGGACGACCTCCGCGAAGACTCTGACTCAGACGATGAGTATGGTGGTGGTTGCTGCCATTACATCCATGCGCCATCATATCCGCAAGACCTTCAACTACTAGAGAAGAAGTTCGAAGACTGGCTATTAGATCTTGGAGCTGAGCCTCGAAAGAGGGACCGCAGGTACAAAAAGAACGGCGGGAAAAGCTTGCAGGCATTATTATGGAAAATAAGCTTTGTTTTGTTAGTATCCTAATGATATTCGTGCTTTTTACTCACATTCTTTCTGTACGGGCGACGGAGTTTACGCACAAGACGCACGATGGCGTCACTTCCTACCTTGTAACTTATTATCAAATGCATCACCTTGCTCATGATAGAGCGTCTTGCTCTAGAATGATCACCCAATAGCATTGATGATTAGTATACTGCTTGTTCGTCAGCGTTTTTTCTAATGCAAACTCTACGGGAACGGGATGACCGCTTGCAGCTAGCTGCACGATTAGCAAGGGAAGCACTAGCGAAAAGCCGCATATCTTCTGAAGTAGAACAAGTAGGAGACGACTTTGGTGACGATGGCAGTGCAGTGGTGGCTCATGAATCATCTCGCGGCCATCGTAAGAGTACTGACTTAAACATCAACGAAGAGAGCTCTTCTGAGTACCTGCCTCCTTCATCTGTGCTAGAGGGGTTTGTTCGAGGCAAGTATCCGAGCACGGATTCCGCTCGCGATGATTTAATTCGTGGCAGCTTGATTCAAACGTTTTTGTATGACCAGGAGCAGCGGCAAGCCGTAGCTGCAAACCAATGCATCGGTTTTCGAACAGAACCAGACGAGACCGACCTGGGAGTGGTTGAAACAGCAACAGCAGACCTAAGTCAACAGCCGGCAACTGGCAGGAACTTAGATGGAGAAGAAGACCCGGACTTCGATGATGCGGGAAATATACGTACTCGATTAATGTAACTTACTCCTTTAGAATTACACTTCAACTCCGTGAGCTCCTTCATGGTGGAAAATTACATACTTGCTGTTCAGGAAGCCAATGGTGGAGACGTGGCGTGTAATATACTTTACCTACCTTCGTTTTTTTACCTATCTTTCTCCTCAGCTACATTATAACTCTTAGGTGGCGCGGACGACGAGCGTAATGGTCTTTGGTGTGCGAGGCGAGCTGGAAAGAATAAGGAAGAGGAGAGAGATATTTTGCGGCAGCAAGTAGTTCATCGGTCAAATAGTCTTCTGGGCCTCGTTAGCGGAATTTTTACTCTCGGAAAGAAAACGGTTGTCCGCTATGTTCCTTGCGAGGCTGATGAGAAACAACTCGCGGGGTCCAGAAACTTCGCGGCTTCAAGTATGCAACAAGATGAGGACCCAGCTGACGTGTGTGATGGCGAGGAAGATGGGTGTGCTAGTGCATTAAGCCGAAGAGTGCAAGCTGTTGCACCGAAAAGGCGTTGCCGTTGGGCAAAAGCTGGCATGAAGAGAAAGAAGCAACTGGGGAAACGAGACACCGCTGGAGGGCGAGCTGTGTCTGCTCTACACAGACTGAACAAAAAGCGCCAGAAGGAGGAAGAGAATACTCTTCGAGTGGATTTTGATTTCGCAAACGGGGACCCAGCTGCAGACCTAATGCTTTTATGGTTGATTATAGAAGACTTTAGTTGTTGTTTGATGTTGTTGGACATGTTTGATAAACGTAGCTCATTCTCCTGTGTGATTATTATTCACGATTAACATTGTGCCTCCCTTATTTTATGAACTTCGAGTAGTACTACTACTAGCTCCTCCCTTTTTTATGTTGTTCTAGCTACAATAGCTTTGATTTTCATGATCTGCGGACAACGAGATTGAAAAGGAGATGCTGGGATCACCAGCGAAGAACGATAAAACCAGCACAGCCACAGCCGCAAAGGGAGGGCGAGGAGCTTCGTCTTCTTCTTCCTCTCGCGGATGCAGACCACGTGAACAAGGTTCCAGGAGTCCTTCTATCCTTGGTATAATCATGGAAGACGACCCTTTTCATGATTGTGTGGAGGCAGTTCCTCGAGTTGTAGGAGATTCTGCTGATCTTGTCGATGATGATGGCGACTTCTTTTTCTCTGATGAAGAGGATGATCTTCTTGCAGACGAAGATCCGGAAATCAGATGGAAGCAACGCTTACAGCGACGAAAGAAAAAACAACAAGCAAAAAAGCGAGCAGCTGGAGCAGGGTCAAAAGGCAACGCCAACAGGTCAGAGCCGCAAGCCTCTTCATCTACATCCTCCAACTTGCGTCGTATGACAAGGACAACGACGACGACGGATCGCGCTGCATCGTCAACATCTTCAAGTAGTTCAATAAAGTCAGCTCCTGCGACACTCGTCGAGAATATTACAACAGCGAGGCGCAGAGCTTTGAATCGCAGCAACGCCGCAGATGCGCACGCCGTAGACCGCTCGCGATCACCTAGGAAAATTGCTGGTAACTGTGGCAGTGGGTTACAGATTGAAGAGGTATCAATCATTGCAGGGTCGTCTAGTTCGCGGGATCTGCTTGTAGAAACAGTTGACGCAGACTTAGAAAAGCCAAAGGACGTCGTAGACATGTACACTGACTTTCGTGAAGTAGAAGCACGGCGAAGGGGAGAAGCGACTGCGTCTGTACTCGAGGAAGAGGAAAGCGAAAGCCATGCGCACGAAGTTGGGTTCTTCGTTCAAGGCAGAAACACTCTGCGAGAGTTCCACTTTCCCCAGGCAGAGGAAGAGACAACGGAGTGCGCGGCCGTCAATGATGGCTCCCGGGACGGTTTGCCATTCATCGACGAGAATCAGTTCAATACTAGAAACGCTGGTACTATGATGCGTGATATTCACGTCTTCAGTTTCATGCGGTGAGTCAGTGCAAATTCGTCTAGTGATGATTTTTTAGCTAGAGTGCTTGTGTGGCTTGCGTCCTCTTTATGTTATATAATACTTCTTCAAAAAATTTGAGGTCGTCTTGGTGCAGTAGCGTCATCCTCGAGCACATCGTCGAGGCCCGCTAGTTTTGGAACAACGAGCACCGCCGGGCCAGGAGCTTGCTCGAGTGCTTCCGTTCGTCATAGATCTACGAAGCAGACACCATCAGCGAAGAATGGCCCTCGAAATGGAACCAGTGAAGCCACATCGTTTGGGTTTGGACTTGCGCAAGCTCGGCGAGAAAGCAGAGACGTTATTTGTATTGAGGAACGATGGAGAACGCATCCCATCAAAAAGCTGTTCGACGCTGACCTGCTTGATCATGAGAAGAAGGACGAAGAAGCTCCAAGCTGCAAAGTAGCACAGTGCGTCATTGGAGAGTGCGAGAAAATCCTTCGTGTCGCGTGCGAGACTGCAACTGCGAAAAGGCCTAAGTTCATTCATTATAACTTAGCAGGAGACCGCAAAACGCTTGCAGCGCTTGCGATGGCAGCGATGTGGATCCGTGACCAGAACAAAACCTTAGGACTGACGATGACTCCTGTTTACCTGACCTGCGCCGTGGTTTGGTGCAGAATGCATGGGCAGGCTACAGCACTGCGGGAGGCAACCGAAGGCGCCCTGGAACTGTCGGGGCTGTTTCTGGGTGGGATAGCGCACGTTGAAAATTCATTACGGATGTGGACCGGCGCGATCCGCATGAGAATGTAGGTCTGTTATTTGTATGCGCTAAGTAGCATATCTCGAAGTAGGCGCGTGCTGGGAATAGTATAGACTAGCACGACAAGCGCAGCAGGGTGCTCGGATCGCGTTAATGTTATAGGCGTGTCTCAAATGCTTCGCGATTCTAATATAGTGCACATCTTCAGCGCGTGTGCAATCAGCGCAACTCTTTCACCCAATGCATCGACTCCATTCCCATTGGTTCAGCCGAGTGCCAATGTGATTTCTTTCATTTCATCAGGTTAGAATGCTTGAAAACGGGCCTCAGCTATTTTTCTCGTCGGCGTTGGATCACCACAAGAACGCCCGCAGAGGATGCAGGCAATGGCTGGAAGAGATTTCTGGGCTCAATGCGTGCGCAGTGGCATTTCCATTCATTTTTTCGAACTCCGTGGTCGAATGGGTGCGTGCCAATAGTGGCGACTATGTCGAATGGAATCAGAGGGGAGCGAAGATTCGAGACGTCAGGTATTTGGGGACTAGTATAGAATACGTGGATGTTTACAGATATTCAAGCACATGCGTTACCTCTTCGCATTTTTTACTACAGTTCTTCTCAGGTGTTATGGTATTTCTGACTAGTGGGCGCATGGTGATGTCGATTTTTCTTAACGCCACCTTCCAGGTCATTTGGAAGCAGAAGACAGCCTAAACGCAGCAAGTTGCAAAGAGTGGCTTGTTCATTTTGTGGTCGCGTTGTTTGGTGCGAGCTCTTCTTGGAATGCCCCAAGTTTTTCGAGGTGGATTCAAGTTGTAAATACTTGGCGCGCGATTGTTGCAATGGGGTTCCTTGGTGTTGCAGTTCTCACTCGTGGGCAGAGATATCACCTTGGTCGGGGTGCGTTCGGTACGTTTCAGGCTGGAGATGTAGCAGCGGTTGTAATCCAAGCTTACCTCGGTGGAATATGGGGAGACCCATCAGCCGTCATCCAGGGACTAGTCTACCAAAGCAAAACGACAACGGCGTTCGCATTGTCTGCGTTCTCCGATGCGCTACAAGACGCGGCGCAGCATGTTCGGAACCATTTTCGCAGAGGTTTCGATCTTGTTTTGCTAAGTTGCCACGATGGATGTGATGCGTCCCCTGCAACAATAAGGAAGTACATGAAAGCAACAGTGAAAGGCCTCTGGGCGGTTGGTGGTGGTACTACATTCCGCGCGCGGCAATGGGGCAGCACTCATTATTTAGTTGGAGACTTCGAGCGAGAAGCTGCGACATCTGCCCGCGGGGCTGTAGGCTGGATCGAGTGGGTCTGGACGTGGGCCCCTGTAGAAGAAATCTCATCGAAGGCCGACGCAGAAACGCATCCAGTGCGCAGCTTCTTGGTCTCTGCCGAGCATAAGTCTGAAACAATAAGCACGATGGTTCTTGTGGAAACACTTCACAGAATCCGCGCAGAGTCTCGCACTGAGAAACAAGCCCTGCGACGTTGCCGGTACGTGATGGACACACTTGGCAAGTTTCAAGAATGTTGGCGAAGTACCACGATCGAGGTGGAGCTGAGTTTTCCTAATGTCAAGGGGAACCAAAGGAGATTACACACTGGCAACTGGAAGACGTGCCATAACCTTGCTGCGTCGGCGCATAGTACTGCTTTCTCTCGTGAGCTTAATGGCGTTCGTGCAGCGTTGGAACAACTGAAGCAAGAGCCTCGCAAATACATCAAATCACTCGAGAAAACGCGAAAGAGATACGCCGGCGCGGATCTGTGGAAATCAGAGCAACCGGGTTGGAATGTAAAAGATCAAGACTACAGCGGATGGCATGCAAAGAGTGACAGAGAACAAGCGGAGTACGGAAGACGCATGAGGACAGAGGTGCGAAGGGCGGAGTTTGCGCCGAAATGTGAAACCAAAGAGAGACTAATCTACTACACAGAAAAAACAGCGGAACTCCGTGCGATAGATGAGCGTGCGCTAGAACGTCTAACACAGTTCCAAAATTTGCAAAAGCACCTTCTGCGATCGGATGTTGGGGAAAAATACTTATCGGCGACTCGTCAACTTCGTTGCGCGATGTGTCTCCTTGTTTCGCCTTTGGCTTTTTATGTATTTCCGCCCCGGTTTATCGATGTCCATGAGGATTGCGAGCGGCTTTGTTATGGCTCGGCTTTTGTGGTTTTGGTCTCTTTTCTAAATCTGCTCTGGCTCGTTCTTCTTATTAGTTTCTAATGTGATCTGTCTTACTCCGTATTTGCTTCGAAGCTCGCCAGCATTTTTCATTAATCAGGAAGCGCGCTCCTTTCTGCTCTTCAGCTACCCAGTATAATTATGCTGCGTGAGGTTACTCCTGTGGTGCGTGGCTTCATCCTCCACCAGGAGGAACAAACATGAAATAGCTGCACATACTAAATTGCTTCTCCATGCATCTTCTAACCTTTGTTCTATCTCGTGAAGCGAGCGAGTTTCGTTGCGCAGGGTATCGGGCTTTTAACTGAAGAAGCAGCTCGTATAAGGAAGCGGAAGACAGAAAAGGCTATTGCAGTAGCGCGGGGTGCTCTTGGTCTGGAGTCTTCTGTTTCAGGAGCAATCATCGAGCCAATTCCTGGAAGTGAGGCGCCTGATCTTGGCGGGGGTGACGATGTTCCCATGTCTATGCTTGACGAAGTCCATGCGTCTGCAGATGTGGCTTCAACGAATGCAGCAACTGTGCACACATTACCGGAACCAAAGGCGAAGGCGAAAGCTAAGTCAAAAGGAAAGGCAAAAGCGAAATCGAAAAGAAAAGCTGGCGCAGAGAAAGAAGCGGCGACCGTTGGCGATGGGACATGTGAAGCCACAGGTGACGGCGATAAAGATGCAGCGGGCTTCCCCAGTGCTTCTCTCGCCGATCCTTCTCGAGAATTAATCGTTGTGATCGCGAAGAAGTTGCTCGAAGAGGGACGCGAACACCTACCAAAACAAGAGCAGAGTACTCCTGCGGCAGCGTCATCTTCTACGCGCAGTTCAAAGAAAGCTGCCAAAAAGGTTGCAGCAAAAAAGCGGAAAGCTGCGCCAGCCTCAACTTCGGCGGCAACTGCGTCTGCATCGTCATCAGCTCAGGAAGCTCAGCAGGAGAGTCGCAGTTGTGCTGTTGAGGTAGCAGCGTACCTAGTCACCTGGAGCAAATTGAACATCGACAGAGCGTCGCTTCTTCCCCTGCGTGATGCTGCCGGGGGGTTCCTTCAATCATTTCGAGAACAGGTTGGGAACCACACACCAGATCCCGCGTCTGAGCTTCATCATGATGTCGCGGGTCGTTTACAACTTATTCGTGACATTGCGGGCGACGTCAAGGAAAAAGAGCTAGTACTAGACCAGCACCTCACGCGGGATACCAGTTATGTGAACGCCGATTTTCTGGACGCAGAACCTGAGGAAATATATTACTTCTCTGCGGATTTCGATGTAGAAACAGACGACACCAGGCGGGACCTTAGAAGGTTTGTACGCAGCCGCGTGCGAATAAACGACGACGAAGAGTCTGGCCCTGGGTTGACATTTTGGCGCGATGTGCCAGTTCGCGAGGATGCGCATTTACGGAGCGATGATGGGCGAGCGCTCTATGTGGTTTTTTCTAACTTTTTGCCACTTGTGCCGAAACGACGGGAACGAGCTCCAAAGGCTCTCTCCACACTGGAGAGGGACCTGGGTGCCTTCAATAGGAGGAATTTTTTATTCCGTCGGAGACAACGACCTGGGCGCAGCTATGAAGTTTATCAATTCTTATGGCTATCAGATTATCCCACTGCTGTAGTTACTATAGTGTCGCAGAGCACACGCGCCGCAAAAAGATCCAGGCAGTGCTGAGAAGAGTGAGTAGAGCAATCATTGGCATGAATGGCATCGCCGAAGAATGGCGTTGATCTTGTGGGTTCTTATTTTATTTATTGGTTGCTATTTTTATACAGCAGGGCCCACAGCAGGGCGCGACTCTGGCCAGCGTCTTTGTTGTTGTAAGTTCCTCTAACCCCTGCAGACCGCATGTCGGAGCTTCTAGTAGGCGAAGGGATCGAAATGCAAACAGATGAGCTCGATGGTCCTATTTATTCTGGTTCGAGAATATTCGACGAAAGCGACATTTTCCGAAGAGGACACTACGGAGGAGACCTGAGCGAGTACCAGAGGCAGCAGCTTCTCTCGCGAATGTCAGGAGACAACATCAAGCGACTCGCGTCAACAAATCACCCTGAGTGGCGCATCCGACGGTACAGGCGTGGAGATGCTCCGTCACGAGTGGGGCCCAACCATGCGCCGCATGTTCAGTATGCAGTATCAACAGACTGCACTCGTGCAGGGGTCAAGCAGCGCAGTAGTCCGGAAGGTGCCAGATTTTTCTGGTGTCTCGCAGGCGGTAAAGTCGGCGACGACTGCCCGCTAGTGCCTGAAATTTGTCGAAGCGTGTTTCTGTGTCAGCCTAGCACAGGCGAGCATCAAAGGCGAATCAATCAAGACAACGGCGTGGAAATGCCGGAAGTAAGCAGGTAATGGATAGCTTTTGGCTTGCGTTTTGTCGGATCGTTTTGAATAGCCAATCATGCTGTTAAGAGTGTTGCTCTTTAGTTTTTAGATGAAGCCTGTCTGAAACTATGTGAGACGTGGCGTGTCGGTGCCATGTTGAACATCGGAAAACGCATCATCTCGGGCCACCGCTGTGGATTCTAAAAGATCAAACTCAGGCAGTGCCAGCCCCAACGAGTCGCATCCATCTCGTGCGCAAATCTTAAACAGTCTCAGCTCAAAGAGATAGCAGCGGCCTCATCGTTATAGATCGCTTTCGTGTCACTGATGGCCTGACTTAGGTAGGCTCTGCCTCAGAATCAATCTCAGCGGTGGCCTCGCTTGTCTCACTCGCTTGAAATCGGGAGGGTTCTGAAGCTCATACCCACGCGCATCGATTGAGATCATGGGCGGGAATGTCGGCGAGAGTCTCGAGGGGAGGGCTCTGGCTCGATCGCAAATCATCAGGCGTGAGCTCAAATGACCAAACTTACTGTGTCGCCATGAGTCGGATTGATCTAGGGTGAGCATCTCACTCAGTGCCAGGGCAGTGAGGTCAATAGTCCGACCATCCAAAAACACAGGCTACATCAAGAGCTGTGGATTCGGCGCGCGAGGTTTCTCCTGAGTCACTGGGATGAAGATCCGAACGAAAAAGACGAGGCTACGAAACAGGCCATCGCGAAACGATTCAGATCGTTTGTGGGTGTTTTGCATGAAGAGCACCGCGCAGCTTGCGACGCAGATTTTGCGCTGCATAAGGATCAGGAGACGCGTCGGAAAGATCTGGAAACAGCAAAGACTGTGGCCACTTTGTCTGATGAAGTGACCTGGTATCTTTCTGCGTTGCCAACCTATCCGTTGAGCATGGTGGACGAAGTAGATGAAGAGACTCAATATCAATAAAACAGATATTAGGAATCCATGGCGCAGCATGGGTCTAGATAAATATCAGTAACAGGGTTAGGGCCTTTATTCGAGTTATATTCTTTCATGTTCAAACAGGTACAATAGCGCTCTTAAGTGGTATTCTAAAGGCTTGGCAGAAGTTAACTGTCTGCGCAAGTCTGGCTCAAGGTTCTTGGTCGGACAGAAGGACAATCGAGGGAGTGAATCGAAATGAGAGAGGGCAAGGGGGCGAGCTTCTTTCGAAGTCTGCTAAAGATCTGAAATGATATATGAATAATTTTTTTCTAGTTAAAACATCAGCAAAACGGCAGGAATCTCAAAGAGACAGGGGGGAACTGACTCCATACGTGTCGGGCAGTCTTGAACGAGATCGCGCCCGTCTGTCTTTTTTCATGCTGCCACGTTCCCCAAAACATGAAACAAATGCGGCAAATCTCAAAGAGACGGGGAGGCTGTCCTCCGAGGCTCGTGGATGAATCTCGAACGGGCTCGGGCGGTTCACTTTTTTGATGGTCAAAGATTTGAGAAAACACGAGAAAAAAGGCAACGAATCTCAAAGAGACAGGGAGGCACTACTCTGAAGCACGTCCATGCATCTCGAACGGAGTCGCAAGGCTTCGCAAATTGGTAGAAAAATTTGGCAAGAATTTGGCAGAAATTTGGAAAAACGAAGAGAAAAAGGAGACAGATAAAAACGTCAAAAATTTGGAACCATCGCGATGTCATGCGCGTATAATTTGGAGACAAAAAAGTGGTCCCGAAAGGCTCTAAATCTTGCGTGATTTTTGGCGTGCTTTTTTGTGTGTCTCGGAGTGAGATCGGCCAGCGCGTCTCGGAGCCTTTTCTCTCGTGTCTCGTTCGTGGGTCTCTAGTCGTGTCTCGTTCATTTTTCTCGTATATTTTCTAAGGTTTTTGCGTATCTTGTGTTTCGTGTGTGTGTCTCGTCTGAGTCTCAGAGCAAACCCCTGCGAGATTTAGGCGAGTTCTTCGGCCTGTCTCGGACTGTTTTCTCGACTCTTCTTCAGGGTTTTTCGTTGTTGCGTTTTTCATTGGCTTGAGAAGACGCAAAAAACCCCGCCGATCTTCGTGCCGATCTCGTTCCGTGTCTCTTTGAGATTTGTGTCAGTTTTTGCTTGATCTTTTGTGTTCTTTTGATTGTCTGCGAGAGAATTGATAGGAGAGCCCTATGTAATTGCATGTCCGACGTGTTCGAACCTTCCGCGTCTGTTGGTGTCTGTTCGATAGTGCTCGCGTGTTCTGCTTGGGAGCGTTGTAGGAGGGGGAAGTCCGTAACCGCGGGAGAAGGCCGGCGCGTGGATTCGAGTTGTGACAATATCAGGAAGAGCAAAGGCGGAACAGACTGGCGGGCGTGCCTGCGTCGGCTTGTGATGCCGATGGTTGCGCCGTGAGGGGCATCCATTTCCGGCATGTTCTGGAGCTCTGGCGTGGCGAAGCGGTTCCCGGTCGTTATTTTCTTGCCATCGCTCGGAACCGAAGAGAGTCGCTCCATGCGGAGCTTGCGCCTGGGAATAGGGAGCCACTCACACCCTTCGCACATGGGTGGAGCTCGCCCGGCGCACATGCGAAGCGCTTCGCGGGCTCTTGTTCCTCGAGGGCTGGAATGCTGGCGAAAGATAATGGCGTCGACGCTCGGCCCTACTGGGTCTCGCGGTGTACATGCTTGGCATGCAAACAAGTGGCGCGCACAGGCACAAGGCTGGCGAAGGTGTGGGAGATAGCTGCGGGCCACGCCTCTGACGCGGTGCGTCGCTTTGCTTTCGTGGGGGGCGTTTCTGATGGGTATCGCCATGGATGGCCGTCAACTGCTTGGCGGTTGTCTGGTGCTGCGCAGCTTGAAGATAAGAACGAGACGCAGCGCCCACACTTTAGCGATGAGGAGGAGACTGCGGCTGCTGCTCGCTGTTACAGTCAGAGGGGACGGGCGCGGGGAGCTGACTCGCGGCGTTCTTCGAAGTCGCAAGGCTCGGCCTGCCAGCAATCTGGAATGTCTTCGGCGCCTCGCAGCATCGCCGAGCCCAACGCCGTGGCATCCGTACAGAATGAACGGAAACTGGGTTGCCGTCGTCTGTTTCTGTTGAGTGTTGTGGCAATCGTTGCCCCATGGTGGCGGGGTAGCGTCAGGCGGTGCAGGTTTTTCTACGTTGCTGAAGCTTCGGCGTGCGTCTCCTGGGGTCGATGGAGCTGCTGCGTCTTAAGTTAGTAGGTGAGTAGGATAGCAGGCGCCTGGCAGCCCTTCACCGGAGGCCTTTGGTGCTGCAGGGTTTGCGCGTGCCCTCTCGTGTTTTCGCCCGTTCGCTTGCCACTGTCTGCATTGCTTGCAGGCAGAGCCGGGTGGGGTGGATATTTTCAACACACATCAGTGGCGGCGAGCTGATGCTTTAGGGGGCATGTGGTCAGCTCGTCGCAAAGTTTTTCTTTTCATAGTTAGCAGATCTACTAGAAAAAGCAAGGATACCAGATTGCAAGAGAGGACGTTACGGATGGGATTTAGTTTATTATTTCTTTGCTCAATGACATTCGATGTAGCTGATCATATCGCAAAAGTACGTGGTCGATTGTTTCCGTCTTTGGTTGAAAAAAGAGTTATTAGGTAATAAAGCTGTGGCCCTGGTTTGTTCAGCTGCTGCATTATTGTTGCGTTTTGAATTTATGTGCTTCCAAAAAGAAACATTTACTCAAGGATAGTTACTACTGTGAGGCTCTTGGTCTTTAATTTAGTATGATAAGAGCCACTCATCGAAAGAGTAGCTTTATTGTTGTTCAGTAATATTGAGTCTGAGACTGAAAGAAAGCACAAGAAGACGATAGACCGTGCCAACGCAGCATGATTAGATACTAATTAGTACTCCCCACATATGTCGCTTCCTGGTGTTCTCTGAGTAGAAATTTTTGAGAAACACACATATACTCTCGCTGAAAAAATACAGATCACTTCACTTCGACTACGAGTAGACGGGCCTCATTTTCGTCGTGTTTAGGTAATGAAAAATGTAGAGACCAAGCAATATTCTCTGAGCTGGTGAAATGATGAAAATGCAAACAGATGCTAAATGTGCGCTCGTAACGAGAACCACAACCATGCCGGCTGCGAAGTTCTACTGGACAAAGTACATGAGTAATTTGTATTCTGCGAGCTTACTGACATGCGCCAGAAAATTCATTGTTTGGCGAGACAGACTGCCACTGCTTGTACCAAATAACGACTGCTATCGTGTTTTTCATATTGAAAGATCAAAAGTGTGTCTGGTGTCCTCCTTCTGTAGAAGTGTTCTCGGGATATCTTTTTCTTCCTTCGTGATTTCGTATTCTTTTTACACCTATATCCTAATACTTGTGTTTTTTTTCATCTGAACAAGATACGCTTAAAAGGTTCACCGTATAACGGTAAATCATCACTCTGAAAAGTAATTTGTGGAAAGCGATAACATCAGTAGACCTACCTGCAACAGATATACCAAAAAAATGCTGGCCGGAAGCGGTAAAACAAATCAGGCTCCTTCGTCTGGTGCAAACAATCGTCCCCAGGTCCCGCCGCTGAAAGGACAAGGACCATTCAACCAACCTGGCAAGAAAGGACATGGCTCGACTCATCGCGGCCTTCAGAATTCCTCGTCGTTGTTTCCACCTCCGTCCTTGTTTACCAATGATCACCTCACTTCAACCTCATTTCAGAACATGACTCACATCAAGAAAGAACTTGACTTGCGTCAAACCATTAAGGAGGAACAAGATGAAGATGCAAGTGATGAGAGTGACGCTATTTGTGGTGGACTCGGTAATGTCGCTGGGAGCGGCACAGGAGGGCGCACTTTTAATCAAAGGGGAGCTTTTCCACATGGCCGTGTAGGAGCGCCTGGACCTTCTTCATCTACTAGTACTAGGCTCATCAAGCAAGAACCGATGCTGCATCTCGAAGGGCAGCACAATACGGCTGCAGTGGAAGACACACATCAAAAGAATTCGACTGGAGGAGTAAAGCTTTTTACTGAATCCAAGGTAAAGGAAATTTCTCAGATGTCTCCATCTTCTCGACAGCAGTTTATTAGCAGCACCAAGGCCTTTGGAGTGAGTGCTGCTCCAAAGAGAACGCTGGCAAATCCTAACTCGTTTCTTCTTCCAACCGAGACTCTGTACATGCCGGTGCAGGTCGCTGCTACAACGACAAAGCCAACGGAGACTGTGTTGTGGGGTCGCAAAGATGGAAAACAGAAATCAAGTCTAGGACCGGACCCCGATTGTTTGCTCATTGTCAACGGAGGAGCCAAAATCCTGGGAAAGACCGCGCACAATCTTATCATTTTAAGACGTTCGTGATTTGCTTACTAGAAGACTATCGTCCTAAATAAAGTTATAGTGTGGTCGTCAATCACCACAATAAATAGACTCCTGATGCCTAAAGCTTCAACTTTTCAAACGAAGTTGTCTAGTGCTCGCGCATCTAATTCCGCAGGATTTGGCGAAAAGCAAAGCGTTGACACTACCAGGATGGTACTTGAACAATAAAGCTTTGGAATTGCAGAAGGAAGATTGCCGTGGTGATCCTTTTGGAGTTCCTGGGAGCCAGTCCTCAGTTGCAAGCTACATGAGCCTCGCCGCACGTTCTGACTCGAACGCCTTTTAAGGATGTTGCACTACTCGAGCTTCTTAATCTTGTCAGTAATCACATTAATCATCTTCAAAAAACTACTTCGCTTTGCTTTCTTTCCTGTGGAGTACAGACCAAGCCACATCATTTCTTCTTTTTCTAAATTGATGCGTCTGGGCTGCACACTCCAGTTACAGGAGCAGATATTCTCGCGGAGCAAGAGCCTACGTGTCACTTGAGGGCAGACCACGGAGCACCGGGAGAGATCAAACTAGCCAGGCGAGCTTTCGACAAATTTGATTAAGAAACGCTTCGAAGAATAGTTGTGCTTGTGCTACTAGTACGAACTAACTTCATCAGTCACTCTGCTCAACATAGTAGAAAAAGTTCTTTGCAGGTTTTCCCTTCCTTCCGAAGTTCGTTGTTCTCACAAAAATACATCATGTCCTCCTTCATAATACAAGCAAGCGAATCCTTCAACTGATTAATATACATGAGCAAGGTTTTCCCAGTCTTTTCTAATTTCGGGGCAGCATGATCCTGCCGGAATACGGGTACATCATGCAGCCTACATCTGTCAGCGGTATGCTTTACGAGGTTCATCACCATTTTACGGCTTATCTTTTAACATCATCTAGGGGCTCCTTGAAGATGGGTCAAGGGGCCGCTGCTTTCGCCGTCAGTCATCTCGTCGCTTGCGGCAGTTTTGATGTTGCAGTCGCAAGATCATCATGAAACTCACCTAGAAGATGAGAGAGCGCGTTTATTACTAAGTATCGCCTTGTGTCCCCTATCGAGTTTGTCGTCACGCGGCCAGTGAAGAGGTCCCTGCTGGCTCAGGAGAATCCTGCTTTATTGGATGGGCTACCTGCAGGCAATCAGACACTCATTTAAGGAGACCATATTAGATTATCACTCTGACACTTGCGAACGGAAGCAAAAGTTACTAGTAGTATCTCAGCATAATCGTGCGCGTTTGTGTCTTCATATAATTCATGACTCACGTCTCTATCAATCTCTAATGTGTCAGTCCTCCGATGCCGCAAGAAGTGTCAGCAGAATACTGGTGCTCGGAGGAGAACAAGACCAAAGCCACATCGTTCATTCTTCCTGGACCGGTAACCAGAGCTAACAGCTCGTCGCCATGGCATGGAGTTTCGAAAGCATGCTTGCCACAGAAGATTTTTTCTGATCTTCACGGGAAACAGAATCAAGATAACCAGGAACCTGGAAAGAAAATGGTTACCGTGGGGACGCAAACAGACGTCTTGCTACCACCAAATCAAACCGTCACTTTTTTGGTATGTTAATTTATCTACTTTTTTTACAATGATTTGATGCCGCTCAGTATTAAGTTGCGAAACATGATAACTACAAGAAAATACTAATTATATTCTTTCAGACGATCACCTATGGTTTCTTGTTTATTCGCCTCAGGTTCAGTCAGGACCGACTGGCGATTGGAAAAATTTTACGAAGAAGGATGATGAGCAAGGAAAGAAGAGCCATTATCCAGTGGAAACGTCTACCTTCGTAACCTCTCGTGACAAATCTAACGCATTTGGCTTTCCTGGTTGTTTCACGTTTGGCGAAGGACGTTCTTCTCTAGATCACAACAAGACTGAGGTCCCTGATGCCTCTGGTGGTGCGCCAGCAACAAGCGACGAAGCGAAGATATCAAGCCACAGCAGTGTTGTCGTGGTAACGAACTTTATTTGTTTGTGAGTAGTTTATTGTTATTAATGTTGTTAGCAAGTAGAATATAGTGCTCGTTAGTTTTCTTCTCATCCATTTGATAGAAATTTTCTTTGTTGATCATGATAATTCCATGCCACTTCTACCTTTTTTACACTATCCTTTCACAGAAGAGCGAGCTGCAAGATGATGACGCAACTACCGGAAACGAGCAATTTGACTACCAAAAATACGCGAGGACTAATTTGCCGTCGTTATCTCTTGGCGATTTGAGCAACGTGATCCAGGAATGGCTGGTGGGAATGGAGAAGCTTCTGATTAGTAATGCCAGGCAGAACATGCGACTTGCTGATCTTGACCGTTGTCTCAACCAGCGAAAGAGCCTCACCGAGGCTCTCGACGCAGCTCTGGATAAACTGAAGAAGAATTCAGCCAAGGCCGAGAAAGACGAGCTTTATTAAGGCGAGTCTTTCGCAAGTGCGTCTCTGTTGTACTGGTAGCGTAGAGCTACCTTACTTTTATTTGGTCTCTCTCCTTTTGTGATCTTCATCAACCGTCAAGACCTCCTACGAGTAGGAAACGAAGTAAATAAAACTGGCGCCAGAACCTTCACTATTATACATGCTGACGTAATTGAAGATCTTCCTCACCGCCTCGGTTCTTACTAAAATAATTGCCTCTCTAACTTCGCCAGACGCACAAGCCACTCACTACAAAGCTGTGGAAAATGTACAAAAGGCTGGTGAACAAAAAAAGAAGCTGCAACGAACATGGTAAACAGGTGATCGATGCCGAGGAGAATGCCACTCCTCCAGCTGAGGACAGTGTCGACGAAGAAGATAAGAAGAAAAATGAAGAAACTGCAAACAAGGACTCGAAGAGGATTCCTGCTGCATCTCCACCGTCCTCTGCAAAAGCCTCTGAAGTTGAAGATGAAGAAGCTGCTGTTGAAAGTGAAGAACAACAAACCGGTGCCGCCAAAATGAAGATGAAGACTGTAATGAAAAAGGACGACACGCAGACAACAGGCATGAAGAAGACAACCATGAAGAGAAGCAAGAAAGATGGCGAAGACGATCAAGGAAGCAAATCCATGAAGACAGCAGTGAACCAGAAGGGCGCGCCCTCTTCTAGCAGTAGCAGTTCTACGACCACCACGGGCATGAAGAAAGAAGGAGGCCCTGGCAGCTCAGGCAACGCTTCTAGTTCGACATCGTCTAAGAACAACAAGAACAGCGCATCTTCTAAGGCTCCGGAGAAAAAGCCAGCTGCATCAATGAAGGCTGCAGTGAACAAAGGGAAAAATATGAAAAAAGAGCAGGTGAGCACGATGAAAAAAAGCATGAAGAAGCAGTAATACTTTTAAGTACGTAGACTAATTTTCTCTTTGATGGAATACTGGTGTGTCCTACGTAGTAGCTGCGTATGTGACTGAATGAGTGAAGTAGAAACTAGAGTAGGCAGATTCTTACCGATGTCTTTGAGCTCCTCGCTGGCCAAAGATTATGTGACATCCTCAGCATCAAAATGGTAGGTGTTACAGCGTGGTAACGTGATGCGTAGTAGTTTGATGTCGAAGACCTCTTATATCTTGCCAGCCCCAGCCCTACATCGTCATCACCTTGCTCAACTATTATAGTTATATTGTTGTATAAGATATGTTTATTGTCTGTACTCACAGGGCCAGCCACGCTCTTCTCATAAAGCGTTTTTTTATGAATAAGCTGCTCCTGCAGCATTTTGCAAGAATTCCTCCGATGTGGTCGTCTACTAAAGAACACCTCTTCTGCAAGTAGTGAAAGAGGTTGCTAGTATTTTCATACTACTAGTTGGATAACAATTATGGCGAGTGATAGTACGTAAACTACAGTGCCAGGATATATAGTTTTTAGTGTAAGAACTAATCCCTCACACATATTAAAGAGCTAGGAGGCCGTCTGGCTCCCAGAGAATGTAGCGTAACTGTCTTTGATAATTTAGGTAGCAACTAGCCACAGTGACGCGAATGCTTTGGTGAAGTGCTAGTCTGTTTTGATTTGATGGGTGTTCTTCTGTTCTTGGCTGATGAATATCTCTTGTTCACATTGAACTTCCTCTTCCTCGCCGCGTTGTTATTTTTCGTGATGCTTTGTATGCTAGATTGATTGCGTGATATGCAACATTTGTTGCGCGTCACCATCAGCTTACGCGAGCACCTACTAGTAATCGTTTCTTCCTCCTCCTCCATTGATACGAAGTACATCATGAAGACTCTTTTTCGCTTTTTACATCGTCAGGAGTATTTTCATCAATAAAGACTGTGAAGCATGAAGACGAATCGGCAAAAAACCTAATACATATCCCCCCCTGAGTATACCAATATCTCACTACCTTGAAATATACTATCTGTTGCTAATACATAAAAAGCATCTAGCGAGGCTGCGGCAAGTATTCGTGTTCATTCAGAAGGCTCAGCGTGGACAGGAGATCGCTCAAATTGTTCGACGTTTCTGAACTGGCAAATCGTGAAAAATCAAATACCACGAGGAAGATTATCTGATAGAGCAGAAGAGTAAGTGACCACACCACAGGAGCCCTGACATTTATACACTATCGTTCAAGTTAATTGCGCATGCGTATGAGAGACGAGTAGAAGGCGCACGTTCCAGACGAGGGAGCTCGGCGCTCTTTGCTTCGTAAAGAGTTCGTGGGCTCTGATCCGCACGCAGCAAGTTCTTATCAGAATTCCATGCAGTTTTTCGATTAAAGTATAGCTCTTGGCTCTTCGAGTAGTTTTTTATGGTCAGCGTGTCTTATTTCTGTTGTGCCACAGATGTTATGTTTGCTGATGTAAGTACTAGTATTTCTCTCTACGCTGCTTCTTGGTTTTTTTCAATATTCTTTTGAACAAGAGTCGTCGCTTATTCCTTCTTCGTCTACTTTTCTCAGCATGAAGATCTAGTTTTGTCGTTCTTCTAGTTTGTTGTGGCGGTTGAACATCAAGAATCACGCGAGCGATGATCTTTGATCATGAAGTGTCTTTTCTGATATGGTAAAAGCATGCCGCAAGGAAGAGGCTGATCATCTTTCCACCCAATCAAACCCTTCATAGGAAAAGTAGGACCGAGAGACGAGTAGACTTATCGAGTCCTACTACGAGAAACTTATATACACAAGCTAACTAATCGCATCAGTAACTTCTTGAAGTGTGCTGCTCATAGCATTCTGACTACGTATTATTTCTTGATCAACGCGTGTTCTTTTGATTGTTCTTATTTTGTTCTTTCGCGACCACTTGTTTTTAGAATTATGTCGACTCAATATCGTCTAGTACTTGTAGTTCGTATTCTGTTCTTGATGGCTTAGGTGCTGCTCTCCAATAGTGTTTTATCTGTTTATCTATCATAGTCACAACATAATTAAAATTCAACTTCCTGCAGCGCTCTACTTATTAAATACATCTGGCAACTTGTTCTGCAAGAAAAATATCACAGGCAGGCATCTCATTGTCTCAAAGTCCCTCAATAGAATCACCATTGCAGGAGTACTACGACAAGCAACAGCAAGATGCCTCCCAAAAACGTCAAGCCGCTCCTCGAGCTGAGTCAGGAGAAAGCGAGACTCATCCTCGTGTTATGGTGCTTACTTTTAAAATTTTCAAGGTGAACGATGAGAGCCTCGTCGTGCTCAGCCGCTAGTGTTGTACATCAGTGTGTGGATGAAGTAGTAGCCAAACTTTTACTCAGAAGTATCCCCATTCTAATATATGAATGCTGCGGTCTCGAGGACTACAGGGATTCGGATCATGCCTTGGTGCAGCAAATCTTGTCCGAAAACGTATTCGACCTTTCCAATAAACTTTTGTTTTCTAGTGCTTCGCGACGCCTCATGATGATTTTAAGTTTATTTTTGATCATGATGCCATGGGGAAGTAAGTGATCATATTAAAGGAGAGTATTACGCTTGTTATAGAGGGAATCCATTTCGCATCATCTTGGTTCAGCGTATCGATTTAAGATACTAGTAACCAAAGTTATCCAAGGACAAAAGCAAAGACCATGACGAAGATATTCTTTACCTAGCGATTGCCGACGATTTTTCGGCTTCTTATCCCAATCCGCCTCCTACATCAGAATGGTCGCCATTTTGACACTTGTGTTGTTATGGCCCTGATGAGATGCCCGCTGTATCACCTCTCCGCATATGTATGTCTGTGAAGTTCGTTGTCACGCAGGTTCTTACTTGGAGTAGCTTGTTTGATTTCGTAGTAAGCCTCTGAATCGTATTCGGAGAAAGCATGCTGGTGAAAGTCAGATACATAGTCACACTTTCGTGCATCATCTAACTTAGCATGCATTTTCGGCGCGGGTCAAGTTGCGGCACATTTCCGGTCACGACTCAAGAACAGCAACTGTATTTTATTCGGGGACTACTATCGTCTCTTCAGCTACGTAGTATTTTCGCATCTGGGAGGCCTCGGCCTTTACCTCGTAGTGACTTAATCGGGATACTCGCGCCGTATCTCTTACTTTGGCTACAAACATAACTAGTACTACAAGATCATCATCTTTGTGCTGTTTCCAGTTATCTTCTTCACTTTCTCCTCCTCAATCTACTTTCCAGTGACCCTGGCATTCTTCAGAATGATGCTCCCCTGCGATGATTTTTATAAACGGCTTGCAGAGAAAAAGCGACCAGTGGTGGGAAAGCCAAAAACTTTCGAGAAAATTGACATCACGCAGGATGAATGCCGCGACTTGTGGGTACTACGCGACTCGTAGAAGTTCCTCGCAATGAATGAAAAACAAAACAAGTCTTAAACTTTGTGGTACTGAGTAGCAATTGTTTTAAGTGCTGTATGAAGGAAATCAAGGTTAGTAGTGCAGCATGGCTTTAATAGCTGCGCGAGGTCATTGACTAAATTTTCTACATTCTTACAACATCAGCCCAACGCAGAGAGTCGGCTGCAAAAAGTTTCGACGATGAGCACGGTCAATGCGATCATCGGGGCACTGATGTTACGGCGATCGCACTAACATCTTCTGAGTCATCCCTCACGCATGCACTTTCATAGCACTGAACATAATGCGAATTATGATAAACCCGAACCCAAACCCACCTACATTGCTCTAATCATGCGGATGGTCAGTGATAACAGAGGATGCGGAGAAGGATGGTTCCAAGCTTTTCTTTTATGGTTGTTTTTCGGCGAGTTTTCTCCTATCCATTCGGAACTAAGCTTCTTGCTGATCGGTAAACTAGAGGCGACATTGTCGTACTTTGAGTTCTTCTGTTCTAGTGTCCCTCATTATCTTATTCCCTTTGCTTATCTAACGTGTGGCCGAAGCGCAGTAACGGTTTTGGGCATTGAACTGAGTCTGAATACTTGCATCTCCGCGCACAAAGATAACCCGCTCGCAGAGGAGCCATGGCGAATCATGAAGCGAGTATTTACTTTTAGTTTTCTACATCGTTTTCAATTTTGAATTTTACACATGGCATGATGTTTACTACGGGCGCAGGAGTTTAGCTTCGTCTGGGTAAAATTTTTTTTATATCAGGAAGCACCCTTATTCCCTATGCGACTTGTTATTCTAAGAAGTTGCTACAACTTGTTTTTCTCCCCCTTTTTTTTCACAGATCATCATGACACGCGCGCGCGACATTTTGCAACTGTCTCCAGCACTAAAAAAGATTGGATCCTGGATGCGTTGCGTTCAACAACGAAGGGATCTCGCGTTGTTGTGGACTGAACTTAGTGGAGAGAAGATGTTGTGTGTGTTGCCATCCGATCAGCTGCGCGTCCAGCAATTCCGGCTAACGCCACACTTAAGGCACACGCATGTAACTCATTTATTATAAAGATTGTCGTCTTTTGTATTGAGGCAGCTTTTATTTTCAAGAATTGAAGTATAACTTCTTTGAAGAAGACCTGTTCTAAGACATGCAGAAACAGCAGAAAACGAGCGACTTGCTGCATTGAAGGAAGTTTATGAATATGGTCGTCCTCCTTTTTTTGTTGTTGTCTTTGCCCTTTGTATTGATTCTGTCACCCTCCACGTGCTCCTTGAATGAGAACACACCGAGGAGACACACACCATAAGAAACATTTAACAATAACAACAAAAACTGCGTGCAAGTTTCTTCTAACATGTAAAAGAAGGTCGACTAGACGAAATTCCGAATGATGACGAGGAGCCCATTGATGACGTTGAGGCTCGCCTGGCAGTAGCCGGACAAGCAGAGATCGACAAGGTGGAGGAGATGGGAGGTGATGAAGAAATGAATGACCGTGGCTCCACTCGGCTTACTACAACTACTGTTGAAGAGTTTCTACATCATGGGCAGCAGGGATCGGAGGTCAAGCAAACAACTACTTCTGTCGATGGTAAGCATGTGGTGGAAGAAAACAAGACTCACATCAAGGTTGAGCAGGTTTCTGAGCCTGCCACGAATAAAAGGCCGCGCTCGGTGCAACCGTCACCAGCTGCAAAAATGTACTTACTCCATTGTTTGTTAAATTTAAGCGACGTTACTATCTCACAACTTCACTGATGAGAGTGTGGCTAATGTTCTAGACTTCGTTCTATCGTGTGATCCTGGTATGTTCCGTTGTGCTACTAATTTTTATGTTCGCTGGCATTAGATTTAGGATTCACTGACGTGCTAAACACTGCTTATTTTTATGGAGACAAAGCATCTTGTTCGTCGAGACTTTAAAAGTTTTCTTTATGATCATAGACACCAGCTACTTTCTTCTACTTATGTAACCATGCTCGTACGTTGATGATGTTTACTATCGGCGCACCTGTAACATTACTCCACTTTTTATCTTACTGATGATCAGCCAAGACGCGCGTAGTTCGCCAGCTCCAGATGATAGCAGTATGATTTTGAGAAACGCAGTGCCACGGGATCACTATTTACCCTCCGAGAACGAATCATCTGCTTTCCTCCAAAGCGGCCCCGACTCTCAGTGGAACACAACAGAGTGGATTACGGCCAAGCTCCTGTCTCATGCAACTAGTTTAGTTTTCTTCATGTGAATCACGTTCGCCATACTTTCGTCTGTCTTTTGCGACTCCACCGATGAGATGCTACATCGTGCAATCTTTCTCCTAGGTTCACATCACCTTGCTACTTCTAAGAAATCTGGCATTTCCGGACCTGATGGAGCACGATCGATCAACTCATCTTCTGTAGCTGAGAATCTTGGCAATGCGTCGTGTTTGAAGCCTGTACTGCTGGACATGGACTTTGAAGCTGGTCCTCAGAACGCCTTCAACTCCATGAACTTCGGGCAACACATCAACAACTACAACTACGATTATAGCGCTGCCATGTACTGGAAAGGTAAGCAAGGCGACAAGAGCGGCCAAGGCCATGCGCCTCTTTTCCAAGGGTTCGCCGAAGGAAAGAACGCGATGGCAAATCAACTCTGGAGTAACGACCAAAACAACTACAACATGGACTACATGAGCCAAAGCTACTACAACAGCAACAGCTTCCCGACTTCCTGGATGAAAGGTAAACAAGAGAATGCCTTTCGTGAGCACTTCGCTACTTCTAAAGGAAAAGGTGGCATGATCATGGGAGGCCAGCAGCTACCTAAAGGAGAGATGTTGTCCAAGAATAGCGCAGGCCTAGGTGATGATCAAAGCAGCGGGCAATGGGCTTTGAAAGGAAAAAAGGCGTACTATCTTGCTATGGCGAAATCGAACGCTAGTACGCCTGGTGGTCCGGTCTCTGAATCTGCGGCGATGCTGGCCACACCTGCCGCCCCGCAACATAACGAGTCGAGCATACCTGGTCTTATCGCAGAGGCTGCGGCTGCATCGAAAACGCCTGCTGTCGCGCAATCTGTCGCGTCGAGCGCACCTGCTTCTGCGCAGGTTGTGGCGCAAACACCTGCTGCAAATCAATCACAATACACGTCAGACTCATGCGTCTCGTCTTGTCTGACTTCATCGTCTTCATCATCCTCGTCGAATGTTGGCATTAGCGAGAACAAGGCGCCTGTCATTGCACTCGAAGAACAGGCTCCGACGCCTGGAGCATACAGAGCGCCGCGTCCTGTTGAAGAACAGGAAAAGGAAAACAATGAAGAGTATACTTAAATTTAGTACTCACCATGATGATAAATAAAAATTACATCCTCACTTTCCGCATCCGCTTAACATCGGCTACCGTTCTCACGAGGACCGCGACCACCTCCATTCTCATCCAAAACGATTCCTTCGCACCTTTACCATCTGAGCAACTTATAATTGGTGATCTTCATACTACAAACAGGTCCATCGAGCAGAGCATGCTGGTTGCTATGGAGGGAGATCATAAGGCCGCTCCTGTGTCTGATGAAAACGATAAGGACGAGAAGGAAATCGATGAAGAGGAAAAACACACTGGGATCCTGGAGCGTGCTTGGCGTGATTCTGTGGGCCGGCCCTTCGATGAGCCAGTGACGCTGATTTTTATGGAAGGAGATCATGCGTCTGCTGTGCCTGAAGATGAAGAGGAAATCGAGCCTCCTCCCTATATGTACCTGATCGAAGGAGAGCATTCCGCGGCGTTGGCTCCTGCGGTTCTGGAGTGTGGATATCGTTTCGATATGAAACCGCAGGAACCGGTCACCAATATGACTTGGGTGGCTTTTCAGAAGATGAAGAAAACGCACTTTGCAATCTTCCTTGAGTACACGGATGAGGTACTATACTAGTCAAGTTTGATTATAATCAACCGCACTAGCGAGCAGTGACTTTCTTTATTTCTTTTCTGAGGCATAATCGTATTCGTAATCGCATGAAGATCATGAGGTGAAGATGTTCCACTCTACATCATTTCGATACCGATAAACTTAAAAGCAATTTTGCTGTGCCACCTTCAGTTCACGCACTCTTATCATTACAGTACTTCCGTTACACGCACACGTGTGAGAAACGATTTGACCTGGAATGTCTTACCGCGAAAACATCCAACTCCAATGAGCCGCTACCACTTCACTTGGCGAGTCAGTGCACGGAACTAACCGTCTGCGGCGCAATTGAGCTTTCCGATACAGATTTCGAAGCTCTGTTATGGATTGTATTCGGATGAAACTTCTAGTGTGTACAAGATACTAATGCAAGTAAGTAAACTTCTGTAGTATCTGTCAATGTCTGTGGAACTTCTGCTGTTTTATAAGAAGCCCCGGAGGCTCACTCCCCTCGGACACTCTAATGAGAATGATGGCCCGAGACGAAAAAACCAGGCGAATCTGTGACATGCAGGACAGGAACCAAACCTTTCGAGAATCCGGCGTACACTTATGAAGAAGCTCGCGCTCCTTCTGCTGCTAGACATGTAGCAGCGCAGTCTTCTCCGCAACTTATCATCTGTCTCTCTTTTCTAAAGTGTAGATGTGAAAGCTACTAGCATTGCCCGACAAGTTGCTACTTATCTACTTGTGTAACCTATCACATTTTCCCCGACTGCCGTCGCATACGCCACACACCGAGAAGCTCGCGCAGGCAGACTCTTGCTCTTTCTAATGAACGAATACGAGAAGGAGTTTAAAGATTAAGAATTCTTTCAGGAAGAACCACCCCTCACCTACAGGATCACGATATAGTTTTAAAACAAGGACTAAGAATATAGTAATCACGTGATCACCTGCAGGGTGAGTTCTTGACGCCTGAAACTCTAAAACCAATTCCGAAAGGACATTGTCGCGCAACTGTTATGGCAACGAACCGCCCATGGTGTGCCCTTATTCCCATCGCATCAGCTTCCCATCACGCGCCCTCTCATAACTTGACTATGCGTAGGGTATATCAAGGACAGATGTTGTAGCATGCAGTACTAGCTGGGAAGTATTTGCATTACTGTCTTCGTGCATTCGTCAGATGGGCATGCATTTAATGAAAAAGCTCTATCTCTAAGGCCTTGCGAGGGGCAACGTTTAATGAAATTTTTTGATGGGTTGGGCCCCATCCAGTGCAGCGAAATGATGACGCAACGATCTGAGAAGGTCCAACAAGTCGCAGGAAAAGTGACGCAAGTTAAGAAGATGGCTCCCCCTGTAGACTTAGTTGCACCTGATACGGTGCCAGTGACTTTATGTGATTCTCGTTGGGAGGTAAACTACCCATCACAATGACCACCATAGCAATTAGTCGCATCTGCCCCTTGCGAACTTGCTTCTTATTCTAACAAGCAAAGCGGCATGACCGGTGGCATCGGCTTATACCATTCGATCGCGGAGCATAAATTCTTCAACTACGGCTTATCCTTTTCTTATCACGTTGCATTATCCTCATCGATTAACATGATCATTGAAAAGTCAGATCGTTCCTTACGAAGATCGGGTAGGTTTTCACGATGCAACTAAATCAAATAAAGAACGCATCCAGAAAGATTGTGTCGCATTTCTATAAGAGGCGTTACTCATGCCAGTTACTTCGCCTTCTTGTTTACATCTAATCTTGGGGCGTACTTCCGAAGGGAGCGATTGCTACACCGTTGACCGCTTATGGCTGCGCGCTGCAATCCTTGGAGAGATTCGTACTTCTACCCTCTTAATATACCACGCATGCTCTAGCAGCTGATACCTGTTACTCCACCTGTGTATGATTGCCACTGAAGAGTAGAGTAGGGCCACCTACCTTCGTGAAAAAGTCTCGCTGTAATATACTACACGAAGATAGTCACTTCTCTCACAGTCAACAAACAACTACAACCACTGCCACAGATAAGCAGAAACTTGCTGGACAACACGAACGACGCGAAAATTTCCTCTTTGGGTGTGGTTGCATGCAAAACGATTTACGGAGCTGCGAATGGAGCAACATTTATCTTGGACGCGGATCATGTGCCGCGATTGCTCTGCCAGTGTGCGAAGGCAGCTGCTGGCACTATATGTGATGCACCTCCAGCTTCATTCTTACCAGAAGGAACTACTTGCTTATTGCTTAATGGAGTTACTTTCTTCACCGTAGTAGTTGTTGTTGTTCTACTAGTAATCATGATCCTTTTGCCATATACCACCTTGCTGGTTGTAATTCATCAAGACCATGGATATCCACACGCCTCAGGTTTTGCTCACTTCACCGAGGCTCTTTTCAATATTTATGGCTTCTTGCACACTTTCAACAATCTACTTCTAAACTCGTATTCTAGTAGCAGCATGGTTTTGAAATTGTTTTTAGATACTTCATGTTTCAAAAAAACCGCTCGCAATAAAAGCCTAGATCTAGGCTGAATATCAGCAAGTGCCTCAGGTGCTGGACAGAGGCTACCCTTTTTTGTTAGGCCCTACCTGAGATGATCCCTCTGATAGCCCTAAGGAATGATAAAAGAAACGCAAGAAGAAACTGAAGAACAACGCGAAGGCAAGTCTTATGGCGACCGCTTGCGCGCGAAGATGGTGTACGCTCTCGATAAAGTAAGCAGTCCTATTATTTTGTTAGTATTTCTTCTTCTACCTGTTATTCGTGCTGCAGTCTCGTTCTTAAGAATTAAACTATATTTTTCAAGATAATTCTCGTTTCTAGAAGGGCAGGCTACAGTGCCACGAGGTCTTTTATAGTTGAGACTCCTGTTAATTATATTCCGTGCTAGTAGATGCAATTGCGTAAACGTGTATCCTTCACTTTCTCTTTCCAGATGTCGAAAAATAAAATCGTCAATCCGTATACTACGGTTTACGATTTCGTCAACATGAATCGCGAAAAGCTTGCGGGAAAGAAGGAGCCGATGGAGATCTGGTCGAAACTCCGAATCATTGCCATGAAGTTTTGGACGGAGTTTTTTATGGCCGGATACTATCTTCCTCGTGTAGAGTAGGCGTTAGTGTTCGTTTCCGGTTACTGAGTCGAAGGTTACGAGTTATTTACACTTAGGAGGGCCTCGGGTTGTTGTTTATGTTCATGTCTTGTCTATCAGGCCAACACGATGGCACTGAGATGGGGACGAGACTATAGGCCTCGTTGGTGTCTTGCAATAAACTTGATGTTGAGGTTGCTGGTTAATCATCATGGCCTCCTCTAACTCTTGCGAAGTCCGTCTCATGGAGGTATTTGATGCGGAAGCGTTGGAGGAATTTGAGTCCGAATCTGATGCAATGGCTGCATTGTCCGCGAATCAGCTGGCTCGTTTTTCTGTCTTTAAAGACGGAGCCCTTGTTATGAATTACCACATTGAAGATAAAAAGTTGCTACACCACCAGAATACTGCACTACTTACTTTCATCAATCAAGTACGAATGGTCTTAGTGAGGATGTTTCTCATGCCTCGTAGGACCCTGAGGGCCTAGTCTGAACTACCATCGGCACCAACGTCAGGCAATCATCTTTCAATCTTCTCAGCTATGTTTGCTCTAACCATGACAACCTGAAAACGAAGATCAAAAAACACTTCTACAACAAGCGCGCCTGTAACACCGGCATGCTGGGAAAGTCGGCAGCTGCGCAAGATATCCTATCTGAGGGTGAGCAGGAAGATGATTTATGTCCGATGAAAAATAAACTATCGCTAGTGATCCAAGAACAGGGCTCATAAATATTATCGGTATCTTGATTACGACCACCGGGGGCCTGGTCCATCATGCGCAGTTCTAGACAGAAACCCTTCGAAGTAAATGAAGTATCAGCTTTGCAATAAGTCTTTCTCCTTCAGGAGCATAAAGCGTCACTTTTCTTCTAACACGAAACGCGGCTGGCGCAAATGCTGCTGTTTGCGACGACGAAGCGGAGGCCGACTTCTTCGGTATGGGCAGCTGAGGAAAAAGAAGATCACCCTGAACCTCAAGCAATAGGGTGATGATGAGAAGAAAACTTTCATGAGAGGTCGTACTATAATTCTTTGAACACAATAAGAAACAAGTATATTAAAAGAGAAAAGTACATATTTGAAAGATTGCAACTACGTGGTGCGGCTATAAGTATATTAAGGTATCCTAAACACGGAGAAGAATGAAAGGCAGTTCACATATCATCCTGAGGTGAGGGTCTTCCGTAATGAACTACTTCGATTGAATAAGATCATAGGTCCGTCTCCTGCTACCATTTTTTTTGAGCCAGGACATACTGAATTTTGCTCATTTGCAAAAAAGCGCACTTTTTAGCCTCCTCGCTGAAAATTATACCCGTGACGCGTCTCCATAAGGATATCTAGACTGCGACTAAGTAGCAAAGAAGTTGCGCTAATGTCAATCGTAGCAAGAACTCACTGCATCGAGTGGCATGGTCTTCGTATGAGCGCCCACACTCTAATGTGTGCTTTTTAGATATCATGTGACTACCATTATTCACCTAGTTGTCTTGCTGTTCGCTTCGTCGTCCTCTCCTCGTTGTCACTGTTAGTAAGAGAGGCCTGAAAACGAGTTGTGGAGCCCGCGCAGCACGCTGCACTAGCTCCCGCTCCTGAAAGACTACTACGAAGAAGGCTTGTCCTCAGTAATCACTAACGGCGCCATGTAATAATTGACAGAAGTAGGGGCATCGACTCCATATCGTTCGTGGTATGTTTCGTCTATCGCAGCTGGATTTAGTGTGCCAAACGAGTCGCCAAGACTTCGCACGTAGATGAAAAGCAAGTAATGCGTAAGGCTACTTTCCTTTTATTCATTCGTGAAACTACGTACTAATCAGAAGAAGAATACCAAACACATCTACGATCGCCACAAATTATCTTCACGTTGTCGACTGAGTCTGGGAGGCATCGTTCTCGTCTGCACAGTTATTTTAGAGAAAGGCTAACCTATGTATTTGTCGTAGTATCGCTAGCACTAGATCATCGTGATGACCTCGAAGATATCTAAAAGTTCACACTTTGCCTGCTCATAGTACAGCGAAGAGCATCAAGATGACTTCTGTACTACAGTTCATGTTTTCAAACGGCACTGGCGATCTACCATAATGCTATGACTTGGAAGTTTCGTCAGCGTCACCTCTTTCGCCAGTTCTTGTGAACATCATTGCAAGAGCATTAATATAAGCGCCAGCTTTGACGGCGATGGATAACTATCTCCCACTCTATTATGTTGATAGAAGTAACGTTCGCCTACTACTAGTAAGGACGGGAACTGGCGGACTTCTCGAAGTGCTTCTACGTGGTGCGAAGGGCGTGCTATATGTTCTATTTGTTACATGTCTTGTAAATAATGCAGGAGGACAAGATCGCAGAGGTAGTATTAGACCCTTCTTCGCCATGATGATGATGCTCTTCTGATGTATAAGCAGTTTTTAGCGAATGACAAGAGAGTCTGGCGTCTTCCTGCTGCTCTGCCCAACTTCTTGAGGATATAGATACTGATGGAAGCTGAGGGATGAGTCGTCTGTCAAAAGGACTTGACACATGAAAAAACGTGATCTAGCGAGACCAACGAGGAGGCTCCAAGAGTCCGCTCTGTTATGTGAGTAACAAAAATTGAAGACATCTTTTCGCTGTTCGTAGAGCTAGAGACACTTAGAGAGATGGCGCGCGAGCGTCTCGAGATCTAAATACGACCGTAGCCGTTTTCTTCTGAACAGATCGCCATCTACAACATCACCATAACCATAAAAGTGCGACTGTCAGCGTCATGGTACAAAGTCAGACCCCACCCCTGCGTCGCTTCCGCTCGTTTTCGTCCATCGATCATTTAAGAGTAGCGATTGTTAGTGGTATTTATATGAGAGGCAATACTTTGACCTTGTCAGTGAAGATGACGCTACTCGTCTTGTAATGTGAGCTTTCTTTTTTCGGTGTGTATAGTAGTACCACAGTAGTCGCAAGCTTTTCTCATTTCTTCTTGTTTTATTGTGTTTCTTCTACATGAAAACTCAGTTTACCTCGTCCAAGATGAGGATAGTCTCCTTGTATTAATTCTGGTAGGTGAAAGATCCATCAAGTTTTTGATATCTAAGAAAAGTAAATCCGTGAAAATAGATTTGATCGCCATACAGGAAGAAAGTTCAACTTTGAGCCCTAAAACAAAAGCACTATGATCGAATAGTTGTCAAGGCGATGTGCTGGCCAAAACATCACTGGCATTGCCTCTCGTCAACTCCTACGATGTAAATCGATGGACATAAGAAAAGATCAACTCTCATCCTGTTACATCTTCGATCATTATTTTTAAGCAGAGAGACTCACAATCCCTTTGCCCTCGATGTTGGGGCTACTTCCGATCCATGTGATCTACCTGAGGCTGTGCTGACAATTGAAGAATAGCAGATCCTTCACTACGTATAAAAAAAATGTCTTGCACGTGACTGCGTGCATGGATATCAACTAAAAGAATTGTGGCTGCGAAATATGAGATGAAAATGAATAAGCGTCGCTGTATGAATCAAATCAAAGTAATGGAATGGAATGGGAATGACGCAGTGCCATCTCTTGCTACCTTCGTGCAATATTTCAAGACGAAGCTCTTACGGGTAGTGTTGTTGTGTATGTTGCAGCTATCTTGTATGTAAGCCAATTGTGCTCCTCGATGATCGTGCTGCTGATGATGAAAAAGTATATTACTGTTCTTATCTACTCAGGAACTATTCTCGTGATGTTGTGCAAGATGTGGTCCTACTTGCGTCATAGATTTACCAAATTACTTCCCTCTACTGTCTTCGCCAGGCAGTAGATAGCCCTACGACCACCTTTCTTCATATATCAATAACCTCTCTGATAATCATTCTTTTTGTGAAAAATGCGAGGAATTCAAACTAAGTATTTACATGCTGTCGCAATATGAAAATGTAGCTGAGTATAGGCGTCTGGATCTCTCAAGCTCGTCAAGCTGGTTCTTTTAAGAGTAATAGCACCGTGATGATGCAGGCGAACTCTCAGTCACTTTCGCGAAATATTAGCAAACAGGTGCGCGAAAATCAAAACGCCAACAATCTCCCTCGACCTTTTTATACTCTCCAAGGAAATGGATATGCCGCGAATATTTTTATATCACATGACTTGCCCCTCCATTGTCGCACTTCTCAGACATTTCTCCACCCTCAAGTTTCTGATTTCCCTCCCACTTTTATGACTTTCAGATGTTGAACACGAACTGATCCCACTTGTTGGAACGCCAAACTACACCATCGAGTGTTTTTGGTGGTTAGTTGAGCCCTGCTAAAGTCAGGGCGGATACTGGTCCGTACGAAGCGAATCCAGGAGTTCTGTTCTTGCGTATTCAGTGGCAGAAAAACAAACATCAGATTTTGAATTATAATGTGAAACTTAGAGATCTAAAAAGTTCCATCATTATTACCGTTCGCGATCTGACAACAAGATCATCAAAGTTCCACTTTCGCGCTGGTTTTGGGAGATCTCCAGCCATAGGTTGGTTTGCAGAAATTCGCACCTATTAAACCATCCTTCTGCTTCGCACTTTTTCCTCGTGTATAAGCATACTCAACTTTTTAAGTTTATAGTTCACTTTCTGATGAGGTAGATTATTAGTGTTTTTTTCATTTCCTGCCAAATTTCTCGCATGATCTGACCAAATTTGGGGAGTTGGTTAATTCATGTGTGTTTGTTTCTAACGTGAAATGAAGCGCCAAGAAGATCATGCTGAGATTCATGATCTTGAACGGAACTACAAGAGGGAGAGTGAACTACCCTTGTCTGTCCCTATCGCGTCGTCGAATCAATGTGACCCCCTGTTGAGAGTCTCGAAAATAGAACCCTCATCTTCTGTCCCAATTGTGTCGTGGTTTCTCGTGCACCCTGAGATGAGAGTTTATTAGTCGATCTTTTTAGTTTATGTGATTCCCTATCCCTAGTACGTACACGACGTAGTAGAACTACTAGATCGACGTCAAGAACAGCATTTTTTATTTTTGTCAGTATTAGTTGTTACAACACGCCGGAAAGGACAGTGATCATCGATTTCGACATCATCGAGAACCAATATGCGCAGGATGTGATCTCCTTCTACTTCGTTCTAGAAGAGCGTCAGCAGCTCACCATCACCTCATCATTGCCTTTTCCAATCTTCAACGCCAGGAATTTCTTCTTGAAATCAACCCGCCTCTGCTGTTTTACTCGAGAAGTATATTCTAGATGAGAGTAACATGTACAAGGTCTAGATCATGACATCATTACTCTAGAAGCATATTCTAGAAGATGGCATTACAACCGTAGAAGGTCTAGTTGTTGTACACATCATCCTGATTGGAGACCGGATGGTTATTTTTAATCATCTTGGTTGTTCGTAGTTGTTGTACACCTAGACGCGAATTCAACATTTTTGATGTGTCTCGTAGAAGAGAGCAACTACTTCGTTCTTCTAGTTCTAGAGCAAACATCTTCATCACAAAAAAATCAAAAAAAACTTCTTCCTAGAGACATACAACAACTAATCATCTTGTTCCTAGAAAGAAACGCACTACGACGACGACTTCTACCAACTACATACGACAACTATTCTAAGTAACAACTTCTAGTTCTAGAAGTAGTACCTTCTGCACGAGGAGAATATCCTTGTTCCAAGTCCACTTCTGTACTTCTAGGAGAATATCCACCACCCTCAAGAGGAACAAGATGTCCGCTTCTCGGAACACGATGAAGAAAACCATCGTCGCTCTCGCAGCTTTCTTTAAGGCCATACTGCTGCTCTCGTTGAGTTTTTTAACTAAATCTTTGAGTTTATAATATCAATTCATTGTTGAATGTTCTTAATGACTCGTCTGTCTTTGTTGAGTTTTATTTGCAATCCTTTTCCCCATGCAATTAATATTCTTTTCCCCATGTTGGTGTTGCATGCATTTAATAGATTTACATATTATTTACATAATATTATAGTGAGGACGATGAGTTTGAGTTTCTTCTCTAATCCCTCTATAGTGGTCCATGCTCGTAGAGGGATTAGAGAAGAAACTCAAAGACGGGTTCGCCTTTATTTATTATTTTGGAAATTATGATCCTACTCGTTGATTTGTGCTCCTTGTGGTTCTCCTTGCTCGCCCTTAAAACCCTGACGTCAGACCTCGACTTTTGCCGATCATTAATAAAGATAGAATTATTTACATAATATTATAGTGAGGACGATGAGTTTGAGTTTCTTCTCTAATCCCTCTACGAGCATGGACCACGTTTTGGGACAACCGGAAGGCTCGCACATTGTCTCTCCTCGTCGCAGCTCGTTTCGCCAGAGGAGCATGAGCAATCAGAAACCCCTTATGGTGATAAGATCATAAATACTTTTATAGACAATAGATTTAGATACTCAGCTCCTGCTCAGCGACTCGCTTTAGGTACTTAAAGAAAATCAAGCAGTTACTTTCCTTCGACGTTTGTGATCCCGCCTTCATGCAAAGAATAATCACTAAGTTGCTCTGCTCTTGCTTTCTCTCCTTGCATCCTCTTATGATCGAAATCAGGGTACTTCTAAATACCAACACCATTCAAGAGAAGACACATAGATATGAAGCGTTTAAACTCTACTCCTGGGCTCTACTTCTTGATGTAGAAATACTAGTAGTTATTTTCTCAAATAACAAAGGTAGTGCTGCATACTCTACCATCTTCAAGAGATACTAGCGCATAATCCACCATATCTGTTACTTTATCTATCGTCCCCTCTACTACCTATATTAGTGCATACTCGGTTCTAAGAGTCACTTGCGTCCAATCAAAAGCAGCTTTTTACGATACAAAGAAGGAGTGGTGGAAGATGCCCTCAACTCCTGGTCTAAAAATGGGAAAGAGGCGAAGAAGAATATGCGAGGTAATATGAGAGGTACTAACTCTTGAACTACCTGCTACTAAATACTTGCTTGAAGAGTAAGAGAAGCTTGGTATTATATAGGCTCGTCGACAGTTTCGGAATACTGATCTGGGCAACATTCCCTCCATACGACTAAATGTATACTAGTTAGTCTTAGGAGGTGGTTGCACTTACTATTATACTACTAAAAAAATAACTATTAATAGTTAGGTGGTACTATTACTATACTAGAAGTTGTACTTCTACAACTATTACTATGATCTGTTCGGTATTTTTATTTTTCTTAGTTCCTATGATTGACACAATGTAGTGATTTTTAATTCAAAAAGTCGTACTGCTTCTACAAGTACAAGTTCTTCTTCAGGTTCGCGCGAGCAGGAGAGGCCTACCTGTTCAGCCGATGATGAGTCCTGCAATAGTGCCAAGGCTGCAGCTACCCCTTCACCCGAAGGAGTCACCTCGAAGCGTGCTACGGATGAGCTCCGATAAGGATCCGCTAAGATCATCAAGTTGTGCTGGCGCAAGTGCTGGCAACGAGGAGCTAGAAGTATTATACTTTCATCATCAGAACAAGTGTTCTTGAGTGGGTTAGTCAAGTCGAGATATCCAAGTCGAATCAACATGAACACAAACAATTGATGTACTACAATTCTTACTATAGTGTTGTATTGGGATCGATGAAAACTGTAACAAAAATTGTACTTCTTGTTGTTGTTCATCCATATTAATAATTATTTCTTGGATACAGAAAGTCCTCTTGATACTTCAACAGATCTATAGTATGAATATAAAGGTAATAAATGTAATAAATTCATTGTCATTCTTGATTCAGCTACTAAGAACAATAACAAATATACTAGTACTTGTTTGGAAAAAAAATCTTATTCGATATGAAAATCTGTAATTAATAGAATTTATGTACTACTTGGAAAAAAATATGTAATAAAATCGAAGATTCTACCTGAGTTATAAAGGCTGACAGGAGTAATTCATCTTAAGAACAATCATTTTTGCTTGTTGAACCCTTGTTTACCTTTTCTAAGAGGAAATAAACATCGACTCATCCTGGTGTCATATGCCTATTAGGGATGCGCAGGAGAATAGAACCAATAGGGAAAACACGCCAAGGAAGCACATGCACTACTTCAAGATGCATATATACACTATAAGTCTAAGCTGCTCTAAAAATTGATGTATCGAAGATAATTCTGTCGAAGGTGTTGTAGGGCTGAAACTTCTGCAAGAAGGTGATTGAATCTTGTGGAGGTTTTGGTGCTTAAGAGTCTTCTACTCATGTTTGATTGAACCGGGTTGAACAAGAACTGGATTGCACGACAAGAACTAAAACTCTTACTCAACATCGCATCGAAATCGATGTTGAAAGAAAATGACTGTAAAGAACTTGAAATTGAAAATAATAATATGAAATCAGAAAAAAAAAACTACCAGCACTGCTGCCATGTTGACGTGGTTGGGCTTTTCGAGGCGGTCCGCTTCGACTTCTGTGTTCATCTTGAGATTGAGAAGGACCTAGAGCTTAGGCAGATTCCCGAATAGATCTTCTTAAAATATTATACCTCTAGAAGAGGTGAGCATGACAAATAATGGTCATGGTGATGGACGATAATGAGGCGCACAACTAATGCTGTTCAAGTTGATTATTTGGATTTTTTCATTTGTTGTATAATTAGTTCCTTCTTTGTCGCAAGAAGTGGGATAGGTTTCCATTTCAAGAATCACGACAGAGAACTGGTGCATTTAAATCACCTTCAAGTAGTCGAACAAGATCTAAGTTGCAGTGCTAGTGGGAGTAGGAGTTCGAGATAAATGCAAGTAGTAGATCATTTATAACATCAAATGAAGATTGTGTAGATGGTCGTCAACATTGCACTCGTCCGCGACAACTGATTCCGTTACTTCTCGCTCTTGGTGAAGGTGTAGAGATTAAGTAGTTGGTCTACTTGTACTTCCACAACAGGCAAGCATAACCATCCATTGCGTTTGTGTTTGTGAGCAAAAGACCATAAAGATGACGGTTTTCTCAAAGTTGCTTCGACCCGCCGCGCCACCGCTACGCACTGGCCGACTTCTACTTGGTACTTGTACCAAGGGAGGTTCCTCGTCATCCTCATCCACTTTTTCCTCAACAAGTAGGAGTGTTGCTGCTCCTGCTTCTAGAAGACAACTGTCATCTCATTTGCCTAGAAGTAGTACGACTTTGACTTCTCGTTCGTCCCATATGATGAAAATAGGTACAGGACGAGGCGCTCTTCCTCAACAACTTCTGGGTGTACGTGAAAGCAGTTGTACTAGTTCAACATCTTCTTCTTTTTCTACTTCATCTGCGCAAACTTGTTGTTCTACGTGGTCTACTTCCGCTTCTGGCGCAAGGCGAGATCTCTCAACGAATAGCCGTGCGATTGGAAATATATTGCAACGGCCAGAATTCAAATCGGCACCTGCAAGAGGTGGAACATCATCGACCCCTGGTGAAAGCGGAGATCATGAAGGGGGAGAGTCTTTACATTAAGAAGGAGTTGTTGATTATGCCGTATTATAGTCTCGTAGCTAGAGCAGGTGACTGAAGGATGAGATCGATGAAATTTTCATCTTCTCCCGAAAACTTCAAAAAGTACTAGACAGTTAGATTTCATTTTCAACAGAAGATAGCGATAGTGATCATTTGAATCTCCACTCATAGATACTAGTAGTTGTACATCAAAAAAGCGACCTAGTAGATGAAGAATAAAGTCATCAAAGCTACAACTACACGATGATCACGACTGAGGAGAAACTCTAAAGATTGAAACAGGGACAACATGAACAACAAAAACAGCAAAGCCTCCAGACCTACGAGACGAGGATAAAAAACCCTTTTGCCGATAGACGGACTCTAGATGTGGAACCCGTACCAAGCTTTAGCCAATCTTTTTCCTCTACGACTAGTCCAACAAATTCATCTTCTACGACCTCTGGTACAACAAGTTCAAGTTCATCTTCTCCATCCATCCTAACTGGTTCCCCACCGTCAACCTCGTCATCTCTGTATGCAGAACCGTTACAATTTACGCAACTGGACAACGGTGCGAAGGTGGTTTCGTGTGATAGTTATGAGCGTGGTGGTTGTCTGATTTAGATTTTAGAAATCAAGTTCACAAAAAATCGAGTCAAGAAAAATGTGAGGACTCTGTAGTTATACTTGACATAATGATGTACGAAATAAAAAGAAGATGAAAGTGAAAAGAACAACAAGAAGGACCTAAGTAATTAACAATCACATCAGTGATAGACACTGCATCACCTCAAGTTAGGCGAATTCATTCATTCACTCATACAGCACTTCTGACCACACTTAGTCTTTTTGATAGATGATACTGATAAGACGATCGATACTGATCGAGAAGCTTTGATGTGACAGTGTTTGTTTCTTGATGTCCTTGCTACTACTCCTTGACTGAACTAGCACATTGATTTTTATGCTTTCGGAAACAAGAATTTCTAAGAGAAAGGTGGAGCGGGCGCTCATGTGGGACTGGCAGTTCATATCGGGTCACGATTCGAGAACTCGCAAGAACAGTTATGATCGAGTGGAGCAGTTGCCCGTTGGTGGATAGAATTAGAACCTCTTCTAGTTCTAACTACTTGTGCAACTTTTTTAACTGTAAAATGTAGTTCTTGACGTTGTAGTTCGTTGTCCTTGTCTTTGCCAGCAGTAATTTCTTCTGCACATCATATGGCTTTGAGTACTTCTCCAAGGATAGAATTCTCCACGTGCACTCGACGTCTAGGATCATCCTCTTCTAACCTAAGGCTGTACGCATTTGTTGGAGATGTTGGCACTGAGGGAAACTAGGCACTTTACGAACTACAATATGGCAAAGCTACTGGAATCCATAGGAGCCCACTTCAGTATCGCTGGTGGGACCAGGGAAACGCTGCTTTATAGGGTAAAAGTGAGCTACAACTAGAACAAGTGTGGAACCTTTGTTATTTCATGATCTTCATCTCCACCGAATGAAATCTTATCAGCATTCAGTCAGAGTCATCTTCACGACGTTCTTCACATCAACCACCAGGTAGAAGCACTCCGCGACGTGACTCGACTTGTTGTCCCCTTACTATGTTCGAATTTCTTGGCTGCGAGCTTTCAGCCTTTGGAAGTCGAAGAGGCACTCCACAAAATTGAGGAGTCTAAGCAGCTAATGCTGCTTGACCAACACCCGGAAGGTGCCGTAAACGAACTCATTCATGAGGTGGCGTATGTTAAGGCTCTATCGGTATCGTATACTATGCATCCTATATTAATTCTTTCACTCTTCGGCCGCATTCCCGTCTGATCATCGATGTATTTCTACTTTGCTTTCAGTCTCACTGGAGGGACTGGCTGATGTAACGCGAATTATTCAGGGCTAATGCAGGGTTATTTAGTATACTCAGAGTCTATTCCTATGTATAGAGTAGGGACGAGGTCTTCTTCACGGATCCGAACTTGATGAACTTGATGTGATCATCTTCCACTTCCATACGCCGTCGCTGCTCTAACTACAGTAGTGGCCCCGGTCTGGGCAGTCCTTTATTGGGGCAGGATGTAGAGCAGATGCGATCAAATTTGCAGCCGTTTCACAATAGGTTCGCATCTGATGGCTCAAAAATGCTGTTTTGTGCAGTGAACGTGCCACACGAGGAGTTCGTAAGAGAGGTGGAAGATTGCGTCGAGGAATGCAAGGCTGTTTCGAGCGAGTTTAATGAGGCTACCGCTTCTTCGTCAACAACGCCATCAGAAGATGTTGAAAGTATCAAATCTTCGTCGACACATACAGTTAAGGCTCAACTTTCATTGGTCATCATTTAGATTGGAGTCACTGACACGGAAGAGGAGCAGACCCCTTGAGACAACAGGGGAAAACGGAGGGACGAAAGGGGAGAGCTTTGAAGCTGCGGGTATCTCCCGTTCAGAGTTAGTAACCAATGAATGCCGAGCTTTAATACAGAAGATAGCGAAGCATCTACAACAACTTCTACAACAACTTCATCGACATCGACCTCAACGGATTCATCTTCAGCCCTACAACTAGAGCATCCTCCATTTCCACAGCCCTACTATGGGGGTTTCTTGGCACGACCTTCACCTTTGGGGCCAGAGCAATGTCCTTTGTCCCATGTCGCGATTGCTTTCTTTTAAGGCTACTTGTTGTAGAAGTGAAGATCTGGTTCGTACTTACCTGAGGTCAACATCTTCTTGGGGACTAACTTTGCCCGATGTGTCTTATACAAACGTCAAGGGGACTCGACCCCAAGGTCAAGATGAACATGTATGGTTCTGGTATTTGGTAACCTGAGTTTGATCCTAAGGGTTCTCTTCTTGTTTTCCCTTAGGATCAAACTCAGGCTACCAAATACCAGAACCATGCAGAACAGACAGCAGCCAGGGGCTCATATCCCAAGAGCCACCGCCAATGACTTCTACCTCTAATGTCTACTAGACGGCGGTTGGAATGGCGAAGACGTACTGGCAGCATCGGTCTTGCAAACCCTACTTGGTGGCGGTGGCTCCTTTTCAACCGGCGGACCGGGGAAGGGCATGCATTCAAGATTGTTTTTATGATGAAACGAAACTTCTGGTTCAGTAGTTAGATTTTCGCTTCAACATGACGATGACACCACTCGATGAAAATATATATTAATTTTCAATCGACAAACTCGACCATTTGATGGGACGAGAGTTTTTTCACAACAACACCATTCGATGGGAGAGTTTTTTCACACAATGTTTAAATTCGGATCCCATATTTATAAGGTCAAATCCTCCCTCAACCTTGTCTATAAGAAAGAAATCCCTCTCGGTCTCGTTTTCTAATCTGCACTAGCGTCTTGAACCGGTATCCATGGGTAGAGCAATGCTCAGCTTTCTCGCATCAGTATAGTGACACAGGCCTCCTCGGCATTTACGGCATCGTCGAGCCGAACCACGCGAAAGACTTTGTTACCATAGTGGCGAACACTTTTTTATGACTACTTGGTTGTCGTTGCACTTGCTCTTGCATCTGCAGTTCTACCACGCCCACTTCAAGAACAGGAATCTTGAAGAAAAGAAGATGAACGAGAAGTTCATCGTGGTGCTGGTATGAATATGAGCCCCCCCAAGGAATTGTTCCTCCTCCTCCTCCTCATGCCTATCCTCTAACATCTCTCGACCTTCGCGCCTTCCATCCTGTAGAAGTTCAGAGAGCCAAAAACCAACTGAAGAGTTCAATTTTCATGAACTTAGAACCGAACGCTGTCTTGATGGAGGACTTTGCTAGACAACTGCTCATGAGCGGAGTGGTTGCGAGTGGTATTGCAATTTAGCGTGATACTTTTTTAGCCTCATACCTTTACAGGTTCACTCATATAAGTATCTAAAATATACAAAGCACTAGTTGTTGTTCCTTTTTTCTCAAAGATTGATTCCTAATATTGTAGGTCTTTCTCTTTGTACAGAGATCATCGCCACAGGTCACGACTTCGCCCGCATGGTTGATGACGTCACTGCGGAGGACCTCACAAACGTGGGTCGCAAGCTTTTGAACGCAAAACCCACTGTGGTTCACTACGGGAATATCAAGGAAGGGTTGAGCTATTCCGAGATAGAGCACACCTTCGACATCGTCAGAGACAGATTTAGAGAATCATGATGTTGAAATGGAGCAACGTCCGGAGGCGGACCAAATGTCGCCACTGTTTTCGCATAACCTCACCGTTGATAATGATAGATTCCGTCTCCTACCCGACTTGGTAGTACCTTGGATTATACACTTCGTTTCTCTGCCACAGCCTCCTGGTGTGCGTTGTCCCTGTGCTGGAGGTTCTACTTACTCAAAGTGTAGTTGTTCTCTGAATCTGATTGATAAGGTACTCAACGTCTAGTCATAGGTTGTTGTGTTGAAGAAAATGTTGCAGAAAGGGATGGACTTTACTTTGAGCGTTTCGTCTGAGAAGTTCAACATCGATCGGTTTTGTATGCAGCGTGGAGTTTTAAATTTTACGCAATCTTGTACGTCTCATGCAAAACCTCATAATCAGTTCACATAGATACTACGACTGTGCATCGAAAGACAAAGATCTGCAGCTAAGACAAAGATATGCAGCTACGTACTTCTATGCAAACACTTGTTAACTCAAAAATGACAATCATGTTCATGATGAAGCTATGTCCTCTCGTCTTCGCGCTTATTGTGGTCAACTGCAATGTTGCTTTCACATTCGCATCTTCATCAAGTACTAGACCACGGAGAAATCGCGGAGCAGGTTCTGAACTGCAGCATGGCACGACATCAGGTAGTCGTGCTGCTGTGTCTGGTGGCCGTGCGCCACTTACTGGAGGATCCGCCTTGAGGAGCGGGTTGGAGGCTACAGGCTTCACCTCATCACCTAGAGGACCTAGACAAGCACACGACCACTCGCCAGAAGTCAACGCTGCTGTATCGAATGCAATCGATCATCTTTTTAACAACGCCGAATTCCCACTGATACCTGGTGTCAGTAAACGGGCACTAGCGAGGCATGCTAGAGGTATGAAGATGCCGTTATAATCCGTCTTCAGTATTCAACCATGTCTGCTAGTGAACCTGGTAGACCAACAACGCCTAACCTGCTCACTTAACTTCTCTCGATCTACTTTATTTTCTTGACAAGAGAAGTTAGGTGAGGTTAGGCGTTGGCCTACCAGGTTCATTGGCAGACATGGTTAGACCATTGAAAGTTGCGCCTTCCTAATAGTAAGGCCCAACTTTCAATGGTCATTGGGTTCGGTCACTGAGATCGAAGAGCCGGCCCCTTCTTGAGAGAACCAACAGGGGAAATAAACGAAGGGACGAATGGGGAGAGCTTTGAAGGGGGTCTCTTCCGTTCAGAGTCATTCTTGACGTTGATTAAGATGCGTCTTCTGATCCTGGCGTTGTTTGTAGCTGTTGTAGTACCTCTAACTACAAACAAAAAATCGCACGAGATATCGATCATACTCTCGCTTACGATGAACCGAACGTGCCAGGTACAGGACGTAGTTATCGTGATGCTTTGCTAGGTGGGGAGCACACCAGGCATAGGCTAGAACCAACGTCACCTCGTGGCGTCCTTCCTTTGCCACAAGATCATGCGGTTAGCACGGATAGAAAGAGAGGTCGTGGAGAACAAGACTTCCACTCCAGTGTAGACTCCGTAGAAGGAGCCTATAACATGTATGAAGACGAAGACATTGACGGGGATGATTTTGGACAGGGACACGAAGAACATGCAAATTATTCTAGAGAACACGAACGAGGGCAACAAAAACGCGGAGAACATAATCATCTTGCACCATTACCCCTACAACATCAAGCTGGAGGCGGGACAGCCTTTTCGGGCTCTTTTTACACAAATGACGCTGGTGCTACTCCTGTAGCTGCTGCACGACTTGGATCTGGAAGCCCAATGACGTTTCTAGATGAAGAGGAAGAGCAGGATCATGGACGACCAGATACTTCCGAACGCCGTGACAGACCGCCATGGACGAGACATGGTCAATCTGCATCTTCATCTGGGAGCAATTATAGTAAAAAAGGAACATCTTCTAGTAGTACTTCTTCGAGAGGAAGCGCAAGTGTAGCAGGTCAACATCTTGAGCAAGTTAGACTTTCATCTCCGATGATGCCAACGCCACCCCCATCGACGCCAACGGGTGCGAGTGTATCTTATGTAGACTTTGGAACTGGAGTTGGAGTAGGCAAGTAATAGTGAGCAGAAGGCGTGGTAGGTTTTCAATTTTTCGATACAGCTTCACCTTCAAGATGATGTTGATTCAAGATGTCGATGTGGCGTTTGCATCATTTTTGAGAATTCAATACAACGGGGGACTAGTATATCCGTCATGTTGTTATCACCACCACCACCACCACCACCACCTCTAATCCTTTTCCGGTTTTGCCGCAGCTCGTAGCTCTCCTTTCAGTTCTTTGATGTCACGCTATCAGGCTACATCATCTTCTAGAAGTGCTTACAAAAATCAACACCAGAGTTGCACTTCTAGAGGCGTCGCGGGCTCAGCACCCAGGAATGCCTATCAATCGAAATGGGTGAAAACACCAGGCGTAGTGCGACCTGGATTTTGGTGCAGGGATCAAACTGGGATAAACTCAAAGGACCACCATCTCCCACATACAGGACAGAAAGACGCAGAAGAAAGCAGCGATACTTTCCCGAGACATTATGCTGTTCTTCTTGATCTCTAGTAGTACTTCTTTGATTTTTTCTTATTATCTTCTTGTTCACGTATTCAAGCTATTTACACCTACAGTGACTGCTGCATGATGAACATGAAAGACTTTATGTTTCCGCCAACATTCATTCTCCGTGTTCCGATGATCCATCTGATGAGACACCACTCTTCGATGAGGCATCCAATCCGTCCCAGTCGATTGGGAGCCGTGGTGAGATTGACAGTTTTTTGAGAAAGGTGACGGGCGAGTCAGCAGCAACTGGTCACAGTGGGGACCACGGAGGACAGCAGGGGCACGAAGGAGACGTGCAGGGACGGGGACAGGCACCAAAGAGTAGCACAGTAGCAGGAGCTCAAGAACCTGAAGCAGTAAGAAAAGAATCATGGCCACCTTCATCGTCTGCCATTCACGGAACAGAGAGTGATGATTTGGTAGCCGTGGACGCATTAATAAAGTTGAACAAGGAGTTTAAGAAACAAATCTTCAGTTTGGATGATCCTGTAACGCTAAGGAAAGAGAAACTCGCAGCTCTACAACACAAGAAACCAGACCAAGAACCTACGGATCCACCCTTCGGAAATAATGCTACCCCATGGAGGGACATCTGCGAGGAAAAGATGGCCACTCAGGTCTGTGAGCAGATGGCTGATGCGAGTCCGATTGTTGCTCAAGACGATGTTACATCATGTACATCCAGCACTATAGTACCACCTAGTACACGGGGTCGAAAGGGAGACGAGATCCAACGCTTGCAGCACAAGGATGGAACAAACCTTACGAGCACCACGCCGTTACGCCTCCAGGGACCGTGGCATAGGGATGACGGGACACGAAAGCGATGGGCGTCTATGAGTGACTCGTTTGGCGCTTCATCGGGTTGTAGTCCCGGAGGTGCAGTGCAACACGCTGTTCAAGACTCGCCGTATAGAAGGAAGACAAAAATGCAAGACCACGAGTCGGGCACAGACTGGTTCTTATCGACCACAACGAATTGGCCAGCTCTCGGTGGAAATCAAGACGTTCATGTCACTGAGGCGAAGACAAATTGGCCGACTTCATCATCGATGCCTGGAAATGGAATCACGAATCGACATCGAGTAGATGAGGATGACGCTATCAAAAATGCCAACAAGAACTATGGAGGACCACTTGTTGCTGGGTCTCGAAGTTCTCCAAATTTACTGGTTGCATCAGGGAGTAACTTCTTCAATCCTGCAGGGCAGCAGCAGTCTGTTAATTATATACCTTCACGTGAAGGCTCGAAATCTTCGTCCTACAAGGAATCTTCATCGTCCTACAACAACAAAGTCGGAAGTAATTGTAGTATTATGCCTGGCTCGCGGTTGTATGGGTCGAAAGAGACGAGCTCTTCCAACCGTGGTGGTTCTAAAGAAGCAACTTCTTCTGACCCAATGCTTGTCTCAGCAGCGTCAGCGCCAGACCTACTGCTTGATGGGCGTCCATCGTCCAAAAGAAGTAAAAGGACATCTAGGAGATCTACTGTTGTTCAACATTCATCTTTCTCGGCATCTTCTTGGTACCATTTTCCCCTGTTTTCTCATGAAATACAAGGCGAAAGGGGTCAAGATGAGGAGAGGAAGATGGATCAAAGCTTCATCTAATATGTCTCACTACAGAGAACGCGCAGCTAGAGGAGGAGCAGGAGCTAGGGAACGCGCTACAGGAGAAAAAGGCAATGCCCTGGCTCAAGGGTCAGGGCTATTATGCGCTGGCGCTTCCCAATTAATATCAAGTTTGACAACTGGTGCCAACGACATTCTTCTATGTAGGTGCGGAGTCGGTGTCCTTGTCAGGTGTCCGCGTCCCCTTAAGAATCGACGCGACAGCATGGGTATTTGATAAGAAGCGCCGCCTTTTTCCCTTATTGAAGCCTCTGAAGCGGTTGGCCTTCAGCCTTTGGAATTGGTAGCGCCTGAGCTTCTTACTCGGTGGCCAAAGGGCATGGGCTCGCCAGGGGCAGCCGGTGGGCCTCTCACTGCGCGACGCTCCCTATCACCTCGAGGCCGTTCGTCTTGTTTTAGAATTGCCAAGAACTTTCGAAGCCGGCCCACGTTTTTCCTTGTCTTGATGATTCCCAAGGCACTCAGTCACTCGGACTCAGCCAGCCCCCGCGCGAGCTCACCCATCCACCAGCCAGCGCCCACGCTTCCCAATTAAGCGCCAGGCTCACTCGCTGAGGGGCTTCATCATTAGGCAAAGCAAGGGGGGCCCCGGGTGAGTTTTCGAGAAGCGTCGGGCCAGTAACTATTGGAACAAGGGCAGAGGCAAAGGGGGGCTTGTTGCGTGAAATCCGTGCTGTCCAATATTGGACAGGCTGGGCACCTCCATGCCTCTCAGCCCATAGCTTTTTTCTGAAGAGACGGGCGGCGCCCGTTCTGTTGCTGTCGTGATCTAGAAGGCATGGGCGTGCACCATCGCCAGGGGCTGGCGCTTCACTCAGTCGCATGCATTTGCTGGCTGGTCTTTGTTTCAGTCATGGCGCGTGCTTGAATTGTGTAACCCAGTCAGTTTGCAAGTAAGTGGGCTCGCTTCTGCCGCTGCTGAGATCCGGGCGCCATCCATCGGCTTCGGCTTCAGTGGCGGCATTGGGCAAAGGTATGGCGGGTGCACTTGTGCTCGTGGCTCTCTTGAGTAGTGAACGAAGACAAGAGGGCTAGCACATAGCTAAGGGGCTCTGCGAGTGGGTTTGCCCTTGTGTATCCTCCCGCCCCCTGCAAGAATGTGGAGGGAATTTAGGCTAGCACTCTAATGGCCCGCCGGCTTTTCGTTTTTGTGGTCAAGGCCGTCTTCGTTCTGGGACAGAGAGTGAGCCCCAAGGGAAGTCCATCGCATTCATTAGACAAAAGCGCAAAACCGGCCCGCTGGGGCTGGGCATAAGTGTGCCCCAACCCAAGACGAAAACCAACCAAAGAGAGAAACACACACACACAGCGCCAGGCCAGCAGCTTCGCGGCTGTCTTCGCCTCTGCTTGCGTTTGGTGTCGTGTTCTTTCTCGGTGGTGGGCGTGTCGCTCCGCGTGTGAAGTCAACCATGGCCAAGCAGCTGGCGAGCCAGCTCGCTGGGCGCTGCTCGGCGGGCGGGGTGTTTCCCACATTCGTAGCGCATGCCGTCGGGTGTGAGTGGTGTGTGTCGTGTTGTGATGTGTTCGCTGCCTGGTGGTTTGGGTAGTGCTTGCGTTGCGAGTGGGTGCGTTAAAGTAAGCAAGGGGTGGCGCACTTGGATTCGCGGCTTGGGTGTGTTCTTTTCGGTATTAATTCACTGGGTGGGGCGCGGGCTGTGCTCTTTTTGTGTGGTAGGTCAGTCATCTGCTGGCATTCTTGAAGCGGTGACGCCTGCCACGGTTGGAAGCAGCGGCAAAGCGGTACAAGAGGAGGGCCGCCTGTGCGCGGTGCAAGCACTTTGGGGGGAGAACAGACAAAAAGCCGCCGGGTTTGGGGACGTCAGTACAGTTTCGGGGCCGCTCCAGCTCGTGTGTGTCGTTTGGCCGCAGAGTGGGGATGGCGGTGGAGGTGGGTGGCCTGGCTGGGGGGCTGCTGCTGGCTGCTGAGCTTCGGCGGTTTGATTGTTGCGTTGCGTCTGCTCCTCTTCTCTTCTCTGTTGTTGGGAGACCACCTTTCTGGCAAGTGTGGGGCTTGGTGTGTGTTGAGTGTGTTTGCTTGCTGTGTCTGATGTGTGTGAAGTCGTGCAACTTGAGAAGCCTCCCACCTCGGGAAGGCTCGAGACAATGGGGAACAAGATGGAGCTTGAGACAGGGACACCCCGAAAGGACACCGACCGCAGGCCGGAGCTGCATAGTTCGAGCGGCCGTTTGGAACGTGATATGGTCCACGGCAAAAGGCGTCGTGAATGGGTTCGGCCGGCTGCTCGTTTCTTCTGTTCTTGTTCTTCTCGTTTTGAGTGTTCCAGGAGGGTGCCGCCTGCTTGTGGGATTTTGCTGGGGTAACAAGCTCGCCTCGGCGTCAGTGAGTCAGGAGGTGGCTGGACTCACTCCTTCCAGCAAGATTTCGCGTGATGGTTTTGCCGCTGTCTGTGGTTCGTCTTCCAGACCTGGCGGGGCTTGGAGCAGGGGGAGCAAGAAGACCACAGCCCAGCGCCGCCGCCAGCGTGTGCCCCCTTTGTGTTTCGCATTCGCTTGGTTGGTCGTTGGTCAGCTTGGGGGGAGCTGGCGCTGTTGGGCTGGAGTTCGCGGAGGGTCTCGCTGCATGGGTGTGGTTTTCTGTCAGCCGGTTGCGGGGTGTGGGTTGTGCTTGTGCTTGTGGTTTCAGCTTGATGCCCTGGCCCCTGCGCGCTGGTGACTGCGTGGCACTCACTTTCCCTCACCCGCGCCCACACGAAGGGCGCTGGCGGGCTTTGGTGCTTGTTTCTGCGCGTGTCTTCGTGTTGGGGCCGGGCTCGTAGAAAAAATTAACCAGGCTGACGCGCTGGAGGCAGAGGGAGAGAGGGGGCAGAGGCTCGCGGCCTCGGTTCTGTGTTTGGTTCTGTCTAGTAGTCGCTTCACCTTGGCTGCGATCTGGCCAAGCTGACTGACTTTGAGGCACAGCGCCTGCTCCGCCTCGCCCTCGAGGCTGTGCTCGCTGTCGCGCCGCTTTTTTTGTCGTTTGTCTTGCTTTGTCTGAAGGGCTTGCTTTGCTTAATTTGCTTCGCCCAACTTGCTTCGCCTAGCTTTTTTCACTTAGCTAATTGGCTCTTTCGCTTTGTCTTGGTGTGGGTTGCTTCTAGCGTTGTCCAAAATTGGACAGCTTAGCGCGGCTTGCTGGTCTTGGTGTTGGTTGTAGGGAAGGCTGGCTTTGCCCCGCTTGCTGTTGCTTTATTCTTGTCCCGCTTGCTCTGTCCCACGCCTTTCGTCTGTGCGCCAAACTTGCCCCCTTCCTTGTGGTCTGACTTGCTTTGTCCCGCTTGCTTTGTCTTTCCGTCTCCAGCGCCCATGCTTTGTCTGACTTGCTTTGTGTTGTCCAGCTTCCTTGCTTCGCCTGGCTAGTTTTGTCCAACTTGTTTTGTCCAACTTACTCTGCGTGAATCTGACTAGCTAGAGCTACTTCGCCCAACGAACCAGCTTCGTGCCACTGAGTTGCTTCGCCCAACTCGCTTCGTTCACCTTGCCTTGTCCAACTTGCTCGGTCCAAGTTTCCTTGTCTGCGCCCGACTTGCTCTGTCCGCGTCCAACTTGCTTCGCCTTTGTCCAAGTTGCTTTGTGCGCGTCCAACTTGCTTTGTCCCACTTGCATTGCTTCGGCCTTTGGTAGTCTCATTTCCTTCGCCCCACAGCTTTGTCTTGCTTGCTTTGTTCAGCTTGCTTGGTCCAACTTGCTTTGTCCAGCTTGCTGCGCTCGCTTGCTCTGTCAGTCCCACTCGTTTCGTCCAACTTGCTTCGTCGCTTCGTCCAACTTGCTTTGTCCAACTTGCTTCGTCCAACTTGCTTTGTCCAACTTGCTTTGTCCGACTTGCTTTGTCCAACTTGCTTTGTCCGACTTGCTTTGTCCAACTTGCTTTGTCCAACTTGCTTTGTCCAACTTGCTTTGTCTGTCCAGCTTGCTTTGGTCCGTGTGGGTTGTTTCTAGTCCTGTCCAAAATTGGACAGCCCGGCACGGCTTGGCGACCTTGTAAGGGAATCCTCCGGGTTTCTTGCTCGTGGCTCTTGGGTTCTGGGAGTCTGAAAGAGGTGCCGGCTGCTCTAGAACCGTGCGGATCTGTGTGCTCGGAAGCCTTTCTAAAGACCTGGACGCCAGTCGGTTTCTAGTCGGTTTTTGGGAGCGGTTTGCTTTGTATCATTATTAGTTTCTTGTTGAATCGCCATGCTATGACGTTGATTCTGAAGGGGACGCGGACAGTGAACACGGACACCGACTAGCCACCTACATTCTAAGTAGCGGAGCACAAAAAAAGGCAACCAGTAATATTAAGGGTACAAGAAATTCTGTATCTTCCCCCAATTTTCAATCTTGGTCCCGTTTTTGAAAGGAAAACGGGAAGTCCGAAGGTAGATAATTTCTCTTACTTAGCTGTTCTAAAAATAGTAGCAATACTTGGAAAGCTAAAGCAGGTGCTGTAGATCTGGTGGACCTCGATGGCCTATGTACCAACATGGAGATGGAAGATGTCGAAGATTCTCCACAAAGATTCCAAAATACCACGAAAACAAGTGCGGGCATGAGGACTAACACAAAAGAAGGTGCTTGTGCTCCCAGTTCTGCTTCTACAACTAGGCGATCCACCTCGAAAGACCACAATAGAAAGGGAGTTACCTACATGCAGGACCACTTAGGCATGGATGAGCAACAAGTTACAGAAGCAATGTACTCAACGATTTCGCTTTTTACTACAGTAGAAGTAGGAGATGAACGAGAAGATTTTTATAGTGGTACAACTCCATCTTCTTCTCCAAAGAGTGTTTTATTAGGCTCAAGCAGTCTGTCCACCTCATTGTTAGGCTCAAGCACAAACTCAAACATCAAAGCAAAAAAGACAAGACAACGTCGAGAAAACAACTTATCCTTATCGACGGCTAGCACAGCATATTCATCCGCACTCGCTGCATCCATTGAGATAGAGCAGATTTCTGCCACGACTGGCCGCGTTGATCCTTATGGTGCGAGGCACCAGAAAGTAGAGAAACAACAGCTAGCATCCTGCTCTTTATTAAATCAAGGTTCTGCATCAACACGAGGAAAACTACATCGCACAGCATTAGGTGTAGAACATCAAGTCGTGCGTGAAGCTGAAGGAGCTGAAGATGAACAACATGTCAACAATATTAACAGTGACCTTGTAGAAGCAGGCATTCGTCCTCTTGAAGGTAGAGTATCACCACCTCCACCTGGCCTTTCATTACCGGCGGGATTGCATAGTTCTTCCTCTTCTGTCAACGACTCCTTTAACAGCGGACTCGGTTCGAGCGGAGGCGTCTCGCGTGTATCACAATTGCGTTAAGGCAGGTTTCCACATTATCATTACATCCTCAATTAAAAAATCCTTGGCCTTTTTTCAAGTTGGAACTAACAAATAGGTCGTGAAGGATGCTCACACTGAAGGATGTTGCAAGAACGTCGGAGCCTCTAACTGCGTTTAGTGTTTGAACCTGATGAGCATCCACTTCTCGTTCCAGGCACGTCGACTAACACTAAGGCGTCAAGAACAGCTTCTAAGGAGTCCTCGACGACTCATCTTCTAAGGCAGTCTCGAAGAGGCTCTTCTAAAAAAAAAACTATGTTGGATGACAAGAATACAACTGCTCGACGTGAAGCAGGAGTAGAAATTCTTCAAGAACGAGAGCAAGAGGACACGGACAGCGACAGCATTACTAGACGTAGAGCTCCTTTACTAGGTCGTGGTCGTAGCAATGTTGGTCTTCATCGTGATTCCACATCCACTACATCCACCTCGTCTATTAAAGTGGGGACTACTTCTACTTCTAACGTCATCGAAAAAGATGTTGCTATGTACGATTGTGATGGAGAAGGAGAAGATGATGAAGACCCTCTTCACAAGAAACAGGAAGAACCACGCTCAAGACTACGTGCCGATGCTCCAGTATTCTCTCCGGCAGCTTCTTCTCAACTACGGACACCATTGAATTCGTTAGCGCAACCTTTTCAGCCTTCTGGGTTTGTTTTCCCTGCCTTGTCTACACCTCCGATGGCAACTAGAACTGGAGCAGGATCTTCCAGAATTCATCAGCTTGGCATGCCGTAATTCCATCGTCATATTATTTGGTAAGGATTCTACTACTACTTGATAAAAAGAAGTGGGTCCGGGAGTCCTCTTGTTCTGTTAAAAATATGTGTTACGGTTTCGAGATCTAGCACGAGTGGTGGGACCACTTCATTTGTATTTTTGGCGCTCTTTTTTAATTGGTTTGCAAATTTCAAATTTGTAATGCGTAGGAGCTGTCAATAAATTTATCACAAGTTCTTCACTATCACTAAATATGAGAATACATTTATTTCAACTAGTACAGAAGATCATATGATGTGGTAAAACTAGTAACAATCCTAGAAGTCCATTCATGATTCGCATTGCAAAATGTCAATTTGAGCTTTTGAAATTTCGATGAAATAATCAAAGCGTACGTTATGTCAAGCATATGAGAACAGGAACAAAGGCGAAATAGAGCGGCCAGTGATGTTTGATGTGTGTAGAGTTCAAACACTCTGAAAACAAAAAAGAACAGGAAAGTCCGGATGAAGTGAAGTGACCTTCTGACTCTGCGATTCAGGGACCTCCTTCAGCCTTGTTCTGTCCCTCATAGATAGGTATGAGGACATGGGCATGATGTTCTGCTTCGGGCAAGCAATGGGCTAAGATACGGTATTTTCGGAATCTTTGTTGCTTTACATCGGTCGTGAAAGGATAAGAAGCCTAGTCGGGAGGATTGGAAATAGAAATGCTGCAGGAAGAACCAGAGCGAAAAGAGCATGAGAGTCGCGGGCAAGAATAACGAGAGTAACTCTAGAAGTCCCGCCCCTATCCCTCCTTTTTGAGATTTTGTCCCTTTTTTTCTCCCCTTCTCCTGTGTTTTCTTTCTGAGGTTTTTTTTTCTGTGCAGTCGTTGCCGTAGTCACAAATTTAATCAATCTGCAACCTCCATGATGCCTTCCACAATTCTGTTGTGGGTTTTTCTGCTTTTATGCTTCAATCATTCAACTAGTCGTGCTTTCATGGTCTTTCTGATCCATTTTTAATATATTCAGAAATAAGTACGACAAGGAGAAGAACGAGGGAATCAATCTATCCACGACAGGCATAACAATTACATATTCTAGTGTACTTCGAATCGTAATCACAACTCCTACAAGGACTGCCATCTCCCAAAACAACTAGGAACTTCGAGTTGTGTAAAGTGAAGGGTTTTGTGTGTTTATTCTTAGGCGCTCAATTCCGTTTCCGACCCCGACGAAATTTCGTAAAGCAAAGATGCCGGTCGTTCAGGTACTCATATGCTGACTTTCACTTCAATGAAATGAATCATTTGATGATTTATCACCATCAAGTTAATGTACACGACCTTCGATGTGTGGAAGAGACCAACACCAATACTTACTAGAACCGAGCAGTTTATAGCACGCATGGTGCATGGAGTAGCATGGAGTGCATGGAGCGCAGACCTCTAAGGGACGCAAGAAGCGCGCCCTTTAGCTCCATTCAGCTCCATGCCATGCGAGCTGGCAAACCTTGTAGGTTACTCTGCTAGAATTGTTCTTGCTGGATCAAGGTTTTTCGTGTCAACAGAAGACTTCTCACTCTCACTCCCCAACTTTCTACAGGAGGATAAGCAGGCGAGCCCAGCTCTGTCACCGGTCGCTCCGGAAGCTGCGCCACTGCTAAAAGAGGGAGAAGCCTCTCCGAAGTTGTTGGAAAAGGCCATTGAAGAAACAGTTAAGTTAACTGGCTTGATATAGCATCTAGACCTACAATTCCTGGTGAAAAGGAAGGCAGATCCGTCATCATCATCATCATCCTAATATATTTCTAAGCAATATTCTCGTTCACAATCAACACAAGAACTGCAAGTCAAACTAATTCTCTAATTCAACTGCTGCTCCAGAAGACGAAGGAGAAGCTGCAGCCCCGACCGCGACTATGGAAGGAAAGCAACCAGAGACCACTGTGGAAGGAGAGCCGGTCTCTGATAGTCTGGCCACTGCTGTCGAGAAGGCAGCTGAGGAAGTCATAGAGGAGGTTTTGGATAATGTCCCTGGTGAGGTTGTTGCTGGTGAGGTTGTTGCTGGTGAGGTTGTTGCTGAGGAGGTTGTTGCTGAGGAGGTTGTTGCTGAGGATAAAACTCCTGAGCTGGAGGTCAACCCGGAACATTAAGGCGCAGCGTAATGGATTCACTCTCATCTCCTCTCATGTAATTCATTGACTCACTTCAATGGGTCATTCATCTCATTTTCTTCTGTCAGTCTGCTTCTTGTGAATCTGAAGAAAGGAGCTGAAGAACTGAATTGTTTCGAGCTCCTCTAAGGACTACAGGACGATGCTCCTCTTGATGTTGAGGGAGAAGCCACAGAGGCTGCGCTAGCAGCTGAGCCGACTCAGCCACGCCTTCCATCTGTATCTGAGAAATTGGGCAAAATCTTGCTGCCGGACTTCCTAAAGCCGACTGCCGTTGTTATGATCTATTATCGTAAACTGGAGTATAAACATTACAACCTTAGAAGCACTCTGACTGAGTGCCCCTGATCTGGAAATTTGAAGATCTTCATTTGTTGTACTCAAAGTGAAAGAACTTTATCTGAAGATTCATCGTGGTCCCTTCTTGGCCTACTTCTAATCCGGAAAACAAAGTCCCTGCTCCTGCTGCCCGGTTGAAATACAAGCCTCTGGGCTTTGTGAGTATGGAGGTCTTACCAGGAGTGTCGTTGGCCGCGCCGACTGGTCTGGCGGCTGCGAGCGAAGAAGAACCTTCTGGAGAAGTAGCTGCTAAGAAAGAAAGCGTCCCAGAGATGTTGGGAAACTTCAAAATCACCAAAATGGAAGTGCCGGAAGTGGTGTTTTTTCTTGCTACTTTATCTGCATCTGCTTACTCTACTAATGGCACCAATTACAAATCCAGTGGCACCAGTTCTTCGAATTCGATCTAGTACACACACACACACACACACAACAGTTGTATGCGCATGTCTTCATCCTATTGTAGAGTAGATATCAATCGATCTTTCTTCACCTGTTTTCATGACTCATGATCCTGATCAAATGCCTTATGCATTCTTCCATCAGGGTCGTGCACCGGCTTTGGAGCTGCTTAGCAAAGAGCCCTTAGGCAAGGCTTTTTTGGAGCAAAGGCAAGGGGTCACCTTCAAGCCGGCGACCCTGCAACCTCTTCCAGCTGTGCCGGCGATCATACCCGCTCCCGCTGCTAAGACTGGCCCGGGTGGAGGACAAGATATGGCACTTCTACTTTTTCACGTTTTAGTCGTGATGGTTTCGGTCCTTATTGGTCAGGGGTTCAAGGCTGTTGGCCTTGGTCTTTGGTCTGTTGGCCTTGGCCTTGGTCTTTCTTGTGGGCCTGACCTTATTGTAGAGCTGGGCGAGAAGATATTCATGACCTCCAGCTAGAAATCAAAGTTCTTCATCTTCTAATCTTAGTATGGCAGCTTTTGTAGTCCGACCCAAAATCGGTATGGGATACCAGCTAGTTCCCGGTCTCTGCCATCGTGGTGCTGAGACGGCGGCCCAGACCCAACACCGTCGAACTGCTGAAACCGCTGCCCAAGCCAACTTCCAAATCCGTCAGACCGTGAACAAAGTCAACCTCGATTTTCAAAAATTGATGTACTTATGACGGTATTTTTCGGATTGGGAAGTGATCATAGTGAATGAATGTTTGAGTTTCTTACCCATCATGGTCGTAGTCGTTATAATCCTCTTCCCCTCTTCCCCTCTGTGCGTTAATGATTAGTTCATCATCTTTATGCAGCAGGGCTTGAGAAATTCTTGAGCAGGTTACCTCCACTCCATTTCTCCACTATCCTTCTAATCACCAATGTTGGAGCAGGTTGCCTCCACTCCATTTCTCCACTATCCTTCTAATCACCAACGTAAACGCTGGCGTGAACAATCAGACTGTCCAACAAGCAGTCTTGACCCCCAAAGAAGGTGGAAGTGAAGGAGCTGCGCCGGTTGCTGCGGCTGAACAACCTGCGGCCCCCTCTGCTCCTGTGACAGCTTCGCCGTTTCCTCAAGCTGAAGTCGCTGCTCCCATCCAGATCCCAGCCTCGCAATTGCTAGCGGCTACGAACCTGATGGGCACGCAGTTGCCGGTTGGAAGCGCTCGGGGCACTGCGGCGAATATTATGGGTCGTCGCTGTTGTTGAGCTAAAAATATTCCTTCTCAATTGAAATGACAAAAACACCATAAAGTTCAACAAAGTTTTACATTAATTAATTCCCCCTCACCCTCTGGCCTCCGCCTCCTTTCATCACCCGCGGTTTCCTGAAGCTACCTCCTGCTTTTTCGATGATGCATGACCAGGGACTAGTGAAGCACACCAGTGTCAACTCTGATTCTCTCCTTGTCGAATTTGACTTCAACGGCGATTTCCGTATCGAAGATAAACCGGTTTTCATCGACCGCTACGAGTCCATTGATGACGGAACTTCACTCTGGGATGCAGGAGTGGTGTTGGGACAGTACTATATGCGACTTGAACTTGATGTTTTGAGTAGTTCCTTTGTTCTTGATTGCCGACCTATTTGGGAATGAGTTTCTCCCTATTTTTGATATTCGCGACCACTTCTAGAAGGAACAAGAGACATCACATCTTCCATTTTTGCTTCTCGATGCAGCTAGCTACGTATAAATTTAAATATTATACCTGCTATTATAACTCAACAACCTCAGCGTCAGCCGCGACCTGCGACCACCACTTTGAACAACTTCCACCTCCACCTACTGCCTCAGGTACATCACTTTCTACAAGGAGTTGTATCCTGGCAACTGTCTGGAACTCGGTTCTGGTACGGGTTTTGCTGGAATCTGCCGAGCCATCGGATGTCCAGAAACGCAGGTTTATCTCACAGACGTCGAAAAAATCATCCAACAAGCAGGGATGAATGTCCAGATGAACGAACTTCAGGATCGCGTCTTTACCAAGGTAGTATTTACTACAAGTGCTAGTAGAGCTTCTAGAAGTGCTACTGCTCAGAGTTAGTTGTTAGAGAATAACATGTCAGAGTTAGTTGTTAGAGAATAACATCAGTTGTTGGAGAATACGTGCACCAGTGTGCTTGAAAGAAAAATCTCATATGGATAAGGACGGGAAGAAAATACTTACAGGTATATTAGCGTCGTCTGCATGTTCCTGAGGCAGTGCCTGAAAGTACTTCGTTATCCTTGATCATCGTACATTTACATAGGTCTTCGACTGGGAAGGTGAATGTCCTTGGACAGTGTCTGCTGAAAACACCTTCCCCTGGGACTTCGTGATGGCCTCGGACGTCTTGTGGTTATGGCTTTCTTGATCTTAGCTGGGTTTTTGAGTTTAACCGAGTTTCATCGTAGTTCATGTGACGATGCTGAGAGTCTAACCGAGTTTCATCGTAGTTCATGTGACGATTCTGAGTGATCATCTTCAGTTCATGTGCCGATTTTTCTGAGTGATCATCATCTTCTTCGACATCTTCTTCAACATCTTCTTCAGCATCTTCTTCAGCATCTTCTTCAACATCTTCTTCAGCATCTTCTTCAACATCTTCTTCAACATCTTCTTCAACATCCTCTTCAACATCTTCTTCAACATCCTCTTCAACATTTTCAGAGAGCTGTTTTGTTCATCTTTAGGCAGTCATCAACATCCTCTTACCTCTAATCTCCCACCGTCTGCTCGTTGACAAGTTCTTCAAGGGTCTAGCTAAGGTGACCACGCCTGGGATGAAGGCTGTTCTTGCGCACGTGAACAGGTCGCAGAATCTGTATGCGGATATCCAAGCTTATGGCGAAGATGTGGTCCTTCTAGCTAGTGTCTTGTGATGTCTGTAGGCGCGGACGAGCAACTTCTTGGCAGCCCTTGTGTTATTAGCAATAGTACTTACAGTGAACTACTTAGGACTAGCTGGACGACGAGAAGAACTAACTAGTACAACTTCAACGTCTGGACGTAGGTCGTGAAGAAGATGAACTACTAGTACTAAGAAATTCTACTTGTTGTACTACATCTTCAACTACTCTAGTAACGAAATTGGACTTGTTGAATGATAAGTCTGTCATACCTCTAACTCCCCGAATGCGCCAAAGAAGGATTTGACGTGTTGTCCGTAACGCCATCGACCGAAATGGAACTGCCGCATCGTGGCCATAGCATGTGCCATATTTGGATTTTGCAGAAACAGAAGGCTTAGCTGTGGTCATATAATTGGAATTTTTCTACTAGATCAGAAAGAGTAGAATACTTGATAGAAATTGACAACATGATGATCTACATCAAGAGCATTTCTGAGGTCATATGACATTTTTTGCTGCATACAATTACTCACAATTCGATAGACGACGTTAGACGAGATAGACGACGTCCTCATGCACCATCAGAACATCAAACTTTTTTACTACTTATTGTCATCATCACTTCAATTTGTCACTTCAATTTATTCAAGTTCAAGATCGTTTCATTGTAAATTTTTTAACCTCCGTATTTGGAGATTGTACAGCATATTTTCAGAAGATCGAACAACACCATAATGGATCGTTTAATGTATACAACTAGATGAGCGGAAAGACAACTACATTTGAAGGAAAACACGACAAAGAAGAACGCACAAAGACAAGGAAACACTTAGACTTATACGGATGCATAGATTGATTTTGTATTGCAGTTGTACTCGTAGAACATGGATGAAGATGATCATACAAACAAGATGATATTTTTCCAGCTGGCTGGCTTTCGCCACGGAGCAACAGATTCAGAAGGAAGGGCCCAGCAGAAGCAGCTGCACACGACGGCTCACAAGTGTCCCCTCGATTCGTCTCCTCGAGGAATCAAATAATCCTTGAGGCGTTATCGCCTAAGTCTAGATGAAGAGCAGGCTCATCTTTGTATATTCATGCTAATTTTCCTTATCCTTACGTTCATCTTTCGACGTGTAGTTACTGGCAGTAGCTCTAGTTCAACAACATTGCACATATGTAGACTGAAATGTTATGAATTGATGCTATTACACCACAGTGTTGAGCAGGGACTCGCTATTTCCACCGGCATGAACTTCTGTTACTACTTCAACATATAATAATGATTCATCTTCAACATCGCGACCACGAGCATGAAAAATGTTTATCATGAGCAAGAATCTTCCACACTTTGCACCTACCACCAAGAAACTGTCTCTCAGAGGATTTGGTTGGTGCCTGCCCAAATCCAAAGGTTGGTTGTGTATGTGTGTGCGTGTCGTGCACTCTCTTGAAATATGAAAGACTAAGAGATTGATCGTGATGGACGCAGATGAGACTCGTCTATCTCTATGCCTCTTATTTCTGAAAGTAGGATATCATCTTCTCAAACTCATAGACTTACTCTGTTTGATATGTTGTAGATGCGACAGACAAAGTCGAGAAGATCCCTCTGGTCGCGTGTTGTGCTGGTTGGAGGTGAGCCATGTTCTACGAGATTCTACGAGGTGAGTCAAGTTCTACCTACAAAAACAAACGGAAGAGAAAGAGTAGACCGTCTCGGGTATATGCCGGGTCGGCGCATTGTCCGTGAAGTGTACGACTTCTCTGCGCCCACCCCAGCTGGTGCGCTGGCCCTTTGGCCGAAGACGTTGAAAAAATTGAAAAAAAATGCAGATAGTAAGGCTAAGGGTTTTGTTTGATGTATTCTGTGAAACTGAAAGGAAGCGGTCCTCGTCGGTCCTCAATCCCCATCAGATCCAATAGCCTTCTGCATAGTCGTCGCGAAGATGATGATCACTCATCACATGGCCACGCGGTCTTCTGCAACGAGAACTTTGATATCTTCGCATAGAGTTGTGGAGAATGTGCTGTGCACAGGAATTTCTTCGAGCTCAACATCTTCCAGCTCCTCTTCTCTATCTGTGGAAAAGAAAACCTTCTTCCCTTTGGCGTCGCGGACTTCCCGGACGACCAGTTGTTCTTGTACGTCAAATGTGCCAGCACGAGGTCAGTTCTGCTCCTGGTCACCGTCACATCACTCTTCAGAGCGACATCATGGGCACCGTGCAAGATTATTCAGTACTTCCACCCCGGAAGCTGTCGCAGCAGTCGATGGGCGGCATGTTGAAAATTCCTCTCCTTCGGCAGAGCCACCAGATTCTAAGACCTTGAGACAGCTGTTTTTTGCTTCCGCAGTACCGATGGTCGGGTTCGGCTTCATGGACAACATGGTGATGATCCAGGCAGGCGATTTGATCGATAACACAATATTAAGGAAGATTCGTTCATTTTTACATCCTTCAATAAGACTAACATGATCCTTGTCTCTTTCACTAAGACCAACATGCCTGACTCTTTCCCTTTCTCCAGTAGAAGAACGAAAGAAGAAGTCACGGATCGATGTTCTGGGGAATGTAATCATGTCGGAATCTAACAGGAGGAGTAAAGTTCGGTCTCGCAACCCTCACTGCCGCAGCTTGTGGTCAAGTGTTTTCCGATGTGTCTGGCGTCTGCTTTGGCGGCGTAGTCGATGCGTTTTGCTTGAAGCTGGGATTGCCGGTAAGTGTTGTTGTCGCTGGGTTTTGTTTTCAAAAATTTTCCGAGTCGGGGTCTGGAACCGCGGCTAGTACAACTGCAACAACTTCTACCCAGTAGATGTTGGTGGCTTTGGAGTACTCTCCTTCCCAAGTACAACATGCTTCGCTCGTTCTGTGGTCAAATGCATTTCCATTTCTTTAAATCGCAACTTCTCCAACAGGTTCCCCAGCTTACCAGCGCTCAGCGGACCTTGCCCCTCGTCAAACGATGGAGTACTTTTGGGGCTGTCTGTGGCGTCATAGTGGGATGTACCTTAGGTATGACAAGTCTCCTCTTCATGGATCTGGAGGCTGCGGAGCGTGCGAAGAAGAATCAAGAACTCGACACCATTTTCGCGACAGTAGTAAAGGAAGGGTCAGAAGCGTTGGGAGCGGAAAGGTCGTAACTACCATTCTACATCACAAGGAGAAGTAAGTTGAGTCCCGCCTCAATCTACAGATTACTCAATTAAAAATCAAAAAAACAGCTTGAAGATCTTGAATATTAACGCCATCTAGTACAATAGGTGTTCTCTCTTCGTCGTAGAAGACCTTGATCTTGAATAACGCCATCTACAATAGGTGTTCTCTCTTCGTCGTAGAAGACTCAGTTCTTTGGACACGAGCAGCAACAGGATTGAAAGGCGAAGATATCATCAAAGTGCCGAAGGAAGCGTCATTGGTGGGTGAGGCATTATGGCTCGGGTCGTTCTCGTTGAGTGTTTCTTCTCTGAAAGTGTCATCATGTCATTTTTAGCAACAACTATAATCGAACTTATTGATGATGTTAGTCGATTCGGATTTATTATTCTTTTTCTTTTAGAAATAGATAACGACCGAGGATAAGACACATATACAACAATTACTTACTTGGCAGCTCTAACCTCAGTACTCCGCAAGGCCGTTATTAACGTACCAGACGCCTACACGCATCCAAAGTTCAATCGGGAGCACGATAAAGCGACCGGTTTCAGAACCAAGGCGGTGCTGTGTGTGCCAGTGTTTTCAGAGAATGACGAGCAAGAGGAAAGTCAAGGTGGTCGGGAAGTAGTCGCCGTTGTTCAACTGGTTAATTCAAAGAACGGCTATTTTTCGGACGCGGATTTACGTGCAGCAGGGATGTTAGCGAGACACGTCGGGATATTCTTAGATCAAGTTGGTTAGCTTTACAGCTTCTCGTGTAAAACTAAGAACTATCTCTCTTCTTTTCCTTTTTGATGTCATTGTTGTACAAATCCGTAGTAAGTAAGTAGAAAGATGATTTCTAGATGAACAGTTGGGAAAACAGAACTACTGTAGGTATCGTTTATTCAGATTCATTTTGCAGTAGGAGTAGCAAAAATAGCATAGTAGTATTCAGTCTTCTAGTTGGTTCTAGTAAGTGTTTGTTCTTTATAGTTCACAGATGTCGTTCTCGTTGCATCGACTATCTTCCTGTGTAAAAAGCTGACAGTTGCAGCAAAAATAGACAAAAAAAATGCTATTTTTGTCGATCAAAATTAATATACGTACAAATACAAATAGACTCTTCTTCTACTTGAAGAATAGCAATGATTTCTTGGTGTACGTATTTGTCTTTTCCTGAAATATGACATCACCCAGTTGTCACTGATATATCGTGAAGAACGAGAATCAAAATCCAAAAAAAAGACTGGAAAATACGCGCGCAACCGCTGTGAAGTGGCCCAAGGAGGCACCATAAGGAAAGCAGACATCGATGTCGCCACACTCTGAAGATATTATTCTGCTTGCCGGTGTTCGTTTTTATGAAACAGATTTGAGTGCTTGATCATTTTCTTACTGGTCAACCGATCGCACAGCCCAAAGAAACGAAACTCTGGGGTTCCTAGCAGCAACTGATGATCCGTCCTCTATTTTCCCACTACCTTTCCTTACTACCCCACTCTTCTTACTACCGTCATGAGCAACTAGAACTACAACACTGTGACAGGATTGGAGTCTTCGGATCCGAAACAACCCAATAAAACGTCACTACCAGCCAAAGCCATTCCCATTTGATTTGTTAGAAGTAACAGAAAGAGTTCAGCTAGTATTCCCGAATTAGATTTGTTAAAATCAAAAAAAAATAAGGTTGTGCTGCAACGAGAAAAGTCCCGGTCTATGTCTAATTAAAGTAACAGAAACAACAATCAATACCAATAAAGAGGACCAAAATGGCACAGCATTGGCAAAGCGATGACTACTACGAGGTTCTCCAGGTGCAGCGGGGATGCAGCGAATCCGACATAAAAAAAGCTTACCGAAAATTAGCTTTGAAATATCATCCGGATAAGAATCCAGGTATGAAGAGTTGAATTGATGAATGGTTCTGGTATAATTTGGTAACCTGAATTTGATCCTAAGGGAAAACAAGTATTACTGACTTTGAAGACTTGTTCAAGTAGAGCAGTCGACTTGACTGCTCCATTCTGATTCTTAGTTTCTTCTTGGTGCTGACACACACTACTCACACGCACACAGTGATATCAGATGAATTTTTATGTCAGACCCTCCACCTATGTAGTTGTCCCTTGATGTTGCTCAGCATGTTTGTGGTGCGTTGGTAATTTGATCCCCAAAAGGAAATCTACTCGCAGATGATCCAGCTGCCGAAGAAGCCTTCAAACGGGTATCAGAAGCCTATGAAACCCTAGGGAATGCGGAGAAAAGGCAAATGTACGACAGATTTGGAAAGGATGGGCCAAGAATGCAGAGCAGTGGAGGAGGAATGCCTGGTGGAGGTTATGGATGAAATTCTTCTATACTGGAGGCAAATGGTGATCATCGTGATCGCCTATTTCTTGGCTTAGCGTGTGGCCCCCTCCCTTCTCTACCCCGGTGATCGTAATAGTTTATTTGGCGCCCCCATGCTCTAAAATTACTAGCGCCACTGAGTAATTAATTACGTTCCTTTACCTAGGTCAGCTTTCGCCTCATTGATAAGAGCTAGGCGACGTTGTAGAGTTATGACATAATTTATTGCACAAAAAGGTCAAGAACAGAAGGAGCTTCCTCTAATCCCAACAAGGCGGTTTCCACTATGGCCAAGGTCACGACCCATTTGGCGGTTTCGGTGGCGGAGCTGGCCCAACGAGTAGCCCCTTTGGCAGAGCAGATGCGTTTAGTGTCTTCCTTAAGGCTGCCACTGAAGCATCCTCAACCTCATTCTTGGCTCTTTTTCTATAATACGAAAAGACGCCAAGGATGCTCCCAAGGATGCCAATGGTGCGGTAGCTCTTCTAATTTCTGGGATTTTTTTGGGGATGAAGATCCATTCGCAAACTTCTTCAACAATTCTGGAGCTTTTCAAGGATTCCATGGAGGAGGTGCTGGTAGGGGTAGTCAGCAGGGTCGAGCCTTCTTCCAACAGCAAGGATTTGGAGGAATGGGCCAACAAATGGACCCGTTTGGAGGAAGCTTCTTTGGAGGGAACGATAGCTTTTTTGGAGGTACTACTTATGCAGCTGAGTAGTTGTAGGAAATTCGATTTTGAAGTCATTTTTCAAGCTAAACATAGGCTATGGGTAATATGCTTGCTAACAAAGTCATATTCTGCGACCGGATATCAACCGAAACCATTCACACCAGGTGGCGGAGGTGGAAGCTTTTCATCACAGTCCTTTTCGTCAAACGGTTTTGGAGGCGGTACCGTATTCTCTTCAATGTCGTCTTCAAGTGGTGGAGGATTTTACGAACGGAGATACTTACTAGAATCAACACTATCTTTCTAGTATTCATCTTCCAGATATTCAATATATTAATAGGCTAGAGTAAGTAAAATATCGGGTTTCGAGTTACTCGAGTTGCAACGAGTTGCTCGAGTTGCCGAAGCGAAGGGTTTCAATTCTTGAACGAGTTGCCACGAGTTACCGGAAGCCATCCGCTTCACCGGGATGCGGCGCAGCAGGGCGGTATGGGCACGGTTGTGGCTGCGCGAAGTGAAGAGGTGGCTGCTTTTGTTGTTGCTCTCTCATGAGAGGGGCGGCCGGTTGTGAAGGGCTCCCCAGCGAGCCCCCCCGGCTTTTTTTCTTGTTGCGTGTGGGCGCGCGTTCGAAGCACAGCCAGGCACTAAGGGGCCGACGGCTTCGCCTCGTTGTTTTTGTTTGAGGGGAGAGAGTGTCGCTGTGGCTTGTCGTTGGGTCGGTGCCAGTCTCTCCCTCTTTTCTTCGGATGTGTTCGTGGCCAGTGCGTCTCTTTTGGGACTGGGAGCGAGTTCTGGTTCTCGCCTGCTTTGGAGAACGGCCTACTCAGCCGAGGAAGCAAGTAGAGAAGAGTACGTGGCGGATGCCTTGCGTGTTTGATCAAGTGGCTGGGAGGAGTTCCCGAGCTGAGGGTGGTCACTCACTCTCGTCGTTGGTGCGAATTAAGAAGAAAACCAGGGAGCGGAGGCATGTCGTTGAATGTCGTATGCTCCTGCTAAGGTATCCCAGAGTCTCACAAAGCTGCGCCCGAAGGGCGCCGCGCAAAAAATTACGGCGAGCAACTCGAGCAACCCGAGCAACCCGAGAAACTCAACCCGTGACGGGCCAAAAAATTCCTGATTCTATAATACATCAACACTAGTATGACTATGATCACTATCTGGGACCACAGCGAGGACATCAGCTCAACACACTCTATATATGATATATCCACACGACTATCATCTTCTATATGATATATCCACAACACACTCTATATATGATATATCCACACGACTATCATCTTCGTCATCTAATCCCTCGGCGGCACTTCTTCCTCGACTTCGAGTTCGACCAGGACCGTCAATGGCGTGACGGTGCGGACGACACGGAAAAGCATACGGCATGGCGACGGGAGGGTAGAAGAGTCAGTAACAGAGGAACAACAAGGGCCCGACGGACGATGGCAAACAGTTTCGTCAAGGAATTCGGCTTCAGGCGGTGGTCAAATAGGGAATGGAGGTGGGATGCCAGGGATGTTGCAGTGATGGTGGCCGCCTTCGGTGTACTAGGTGTACTGGGTGTACTTCTGGCCACATCCAGATCTTCCATCACGGCTTCCTATAATATGTTCGATGCCAGTACCGAGGACGACCACCTCCCAAGAACGTTACTGGAAAACCTACAGACAACTTCATTGAAAAATCAAAATTTTCAAATCAACTAACACTTGTAGATCCCCAAATATGTTGGAGGTTTCTAGACCGTCGCAAAGAACTCCAGTGGAACTCCAAATGTACACTTCGTTTATAAAACTACTCAATATAATTCACCGCTTCCTTTTTGTAGCATCCTCCTGCAGTACGACAGAAATGTCTGGAGGTCGTGTCGTCGTGCTAATGCTGCGTACTAGTCGTCCTCAGGCCTAGTGTACTAGTTACCATGCCGCGGCAGCTTTCAACAAGATCTTGACGTAGGCGCTCATCATGCGCGTGAATTTTATTGCTAGGGAAACAAAGAGTTCGACGTTGCACCAGTCCAAAAGACCACCTAGATCTAAACAACTATCAGCTCTATATGAGATCACCTCAACAAGCACAAGGTCAGAATATATATAAAATATTATCTGGAGGTTTCCTGAGCGAAGAAGACATTACCTCGGATCTGAAAATCCGGACTTCAGCTTCACTTTGCACACCCACCAGTCAGTTTTTGGGGTTCGTTTTCAAACATTTTTTTGGAGGATCTTGCTTCCAGGTCGACGCTATTAGTCTGTGCTTGTTACAATTAGGCTGTATTTCAAAGAAAAATGTCCTCTTACTCTTTGAAAGCGCCTCCAGCTTACATCTGCTCTTTCGTAACACATCTGGTGTTGAGCATTGTTTTTACGCTACTGGGGATCCTCTCTGTAGCTTTTGCCGAAGGCGACGTAGCAACCCGCACCAATGCGCACAGATGGGTTCCATTTGGGTTCTATCTGTTCTTCGCCGTGTTGCAAATGCTATGCTGCTACTACGTGTGGAGACTGAGACGTCGGAGGGTTGTTCTTGCAGGAGAAGAAGGAGATAAGGATGGACTGGCACCACTGGGCGGAACATGTGCAGGTGCAACAACTTCTATAGCAGGACAGGCAGCTAGACAGGTAGGAGGAGGAGGAGCTAGTGGACATCATGATGAAGAAGCACAAAAACTACATCAACAAGGACCATCAGCATCAAGAAAAGTATCTCTCTTCACTTTTCTCTGGACAAGCTCGCTATGGCTTTACACGATTGGCGCTTTTCTTCTCTGTCTACTGCTGTTTATTCGGCTGTGCGATGCCAAACGATTTGGCGGCGACTTCTGGGATTGGAAATATGGACATAAAACTGCCAGTACCTCCTCCGGAGTAACTATAATTACACCACAGAGGATACCACGGATAGCAATCAATGCCCCTGGCTACGCCTATCCCGGTCCCGAAGATGTTCCGGAAATATATTTCTTCTTCACCGGATGGATGCACACACTGTGGGGAGTCTTTGTACTATGCTACTTTCCTCATTTTCGAGCAGGAGTGTTGAGGGCGGTTAGTAGTTGCTGTTCTTGTTGTCAAAGGGCGCCAGGTAGAGGGAAGAGCGACACATTATCATCACGACTTTCGTACCGCACAAGGGGAGCATCAGAAACGAGATCTGGGGCTGTTGTTGAAGTAGCAGACAAGGACAACATCGAAGGTCGTATGAAGGACGGTCGAGAAGAACATGATGACGATGAAGAAGTAGATGCTTTGCTCGACTCAAGAAGTAATCTTAAGGCTTCTCCTAATCCATCCCTGTAGACATCCCTCAAACATATGCGCCCCAATACAAGGGAGATACTGACGCATATGCTTGAGGGATTTCCACAGGGATGAATAGGGAAGAGCTCTAATAATCAGCACCAAAAATTGGCAAGGAGAAATACAACAGAGTATCTTCTTGACACCAGCGAGGACGACCTCTCTAGTACCATCCAAATGTTCCTTCTAGCCGTCTTAGAACTTGTCGCATCAACGAGTTTGATCGAGCCCGTATATAATTTCACGAAGCGGATGCGGGAAAGTCCAGACTATTTCGCTGGCGCGAGTGCAAGTCACAATTTAGCAGAATGTTAAGGCTTGGGAGTTGACATCTCTATGCGCGTCTCTATGTCTTCTTCAAGTAGGAAGGCCACAGATATGCGAGCTAGAGATGCCAACTTTCAACCCCTAAGAATGGGGCACGGGAGTCTTAATAGCATTACATGTTGGGTGTGTCATTTCGTATCGAGTGAAGTTGAGCTCGTCATGCGATTTTGGTCTGGACCTGGAGCTAAGCCGAGACCAGATAGTTGTAGTAGACCCTTCATCAACATCAGTATATTATAGCTCAATAAACCTGGTATACCAAGAACAAGAAGAGCAGCGTAGTTTGTCACCGACGGACCTGGCGGGCGATGTTGTCTTAGAAAAAGTGACACTAGACGTTGAACAAGGTCTAGGTCAGCGTCAGCTAGTAAAAGATGAAGGCATACTAGGAGAATCAAGGTGGAAAGATCATCAACACAGGGACTCCTGCGATTCTGTTGAACCAGTACACCAAGTCGACGAGAACTACGACCCCCAATTGGCAGCGATGGTTGCGAAAGTGCTAGCCGTAGAGACAGGTTGTCCACAGCAACTACAAGTGCCACGTTACAAAAATACAACTAGTAATGGAAGACAAAGCCCATGTCTACCTGTGAAGAGGTATGATTTTTCGCGCGGGTTGAGGTATAGCCTGATAGCCACGAGGTTGCTAGTGGGTTTAGGGCTGCAGGTGACGGCTGTGCTCTACATATGGAAATTCGGCTCAACGTGGATGAAATAGGATGTGAGCAGTATTGTTCTTGTAATGATGAAAGTAAAGTCACTGATCTTAGAAGTACGTGTGAATGAGATATGGATGAGGTCTTGGAACCAAAAGTCTAAAAAAGAGTACTTGAAAGTAAGTAGCTATATCTTTGACATGTCGATGACGATGAAGTAAAGTTCTTCTTCGTTTCTTTCGGTATTGAATGCGCATTGGTATTCATGCTCACGATCACAAAATCCTACCGCGAAGCATACCCCATCTTCGCGACATCAATCACGCCTTGTTTTCTTCCTCATCATGGTTGTTCATGTGTGCTGATCGGAGATCTCTAAAATCAAACAAAAGAACGTAGACGACAAGCTCGTCCTGGATTGCCGCACATTGTTGTTCACGATTTTGAAATAGGCACCCTGATGTCTGCAGGCGATACGAAGAAAACTGAGTTTGAGAAATTGAGTCTACTTCTTGAGTAGTTTTACAATAAAAAATGAGCTGGCCTCGAGCGCTACGGTTTTGACAATGATTGAAGTTGGTGCATGAGTAGAAAGATGTTAAGGATATTATGACTTTTTAGTTTAGCCATAGCCACCCCAGTGCACGGTCAAGTACATCATTGCTTTAGTCATTGATTAGTGGAATGAATGTAAGCACAAAAACATTGGAAAGATGGATAACGTCAGCATGATCGTCTACCTCGACTTGGGATAATAATTATACTAGAATTTACAACACTCCGGGTTGCAACTAGAAAGGTCATCTCATCTGAGTAGAAAAATGGAATGCAGTGACCCCGACGGCGCAGCGGCCTCGTCCACCAGACGAAAAAACGAAAAAAAAGTTGCTGGTGGACGAGGCCCCAAAAAAGCTGCTGCTGGTGCGCAGAACAGGAAGAAGCCTAAGCCTGCTACGAAGGTCAAGGTCGAGAAACCTTTGTGCCATCCGTCAAATCAGCGGTATTTGGATGCTTTCGTTTCGAGATGGGAAATCGCAAACGAGAACGGCAACGATCACGCAGTGCGAGCTGCCAATGCGGTAATTCTTAAGGCTTCCCCTAATTATTGTTTCTCTTAAGAGGCAAAGCATCTCGAAGCTGTGTCAGTCTTAAGAGGGAAACTGATCCGGGATGAATCCCATCAAGCTCGATTAGGCTAGGGTGAGCTGCTCTAACATTCGCAGTCTGAAGCGATACCCACTGGCCTTAGAGTCAAGTGTGCAAGCACAATGGCTGGCAGGTGTCGGGAAAAACTTGGCGGCAGATTTCGAAATGGTACAAAAGCGAGGTGAGATTGGTTTTGAGGACAGCAAGGAAGCTATTGAAGCTGAGAAATTATCACTCTGGAAAAAGCACTTACAAAAACGCTTTGCCAAGTTGGTAAAAGAAGATCGCCAGTTGATTCCTCAAACAGTTCGCGATGAATACGCACGAAAAGTTGAGACGGGTGAAATCAACTTTACAACATCAACAGCAAAGAACAAGAAAGCAAATGCAGGTCGTGCCGGACGTGCAGCAGGATCTTCTATCCTTACCAAGACAACTTCTACGAGAGCAGAAACTACATCAAGTGCAAATGCAGCGAATGCGAAGCCAAATCAGAATGTTGGCGCTGCGGCATCTTCATCATCTTCATCACGAGCAAAAAATAATCGGCCCACTACCACAGCCGCTCCTGCTAGTAGTTCTAGCCAGCTCTCCACTTTCAACACGCAAGAGCTCCCCGACTCAGACGTCGCGGAAGACCACGACTTAGAAGACCATGGTCATGGAGACGCACGTGAATCATCATCGTCGTCGGAGGAGGAGGATGATGGGTCTTCATCATCACATTCAGAAGCAGGAGTTGGAGTTGCTGAATCCCCTGGTAAAAAGTTGCCGCTTGGCGTCCCTGCGACAGAGCTACTCCTTAACGCAGAAGACCAAGAGCAAAGTAGATCCCCCTTACCAGGCTCTGCAATGAAGAGACTCAAGACTGCAGGTGACGGTGAAACAGAAGTAGAAGATACGAGTGGACGAGTCACAACAAGCCTCTACAAGCAAGAAAAGGCGAACATCGATAGTCCATCTCTAGTTGTGTCTGCAAATCATGTTGTCCCTCCTGCTGCTGCTAACGTAACCGCAGTCGAAACTTCGTCGTCATCTTGTTCTTCAAGTGCTCTACTAGCTCGTATGCTGCAGAAACGAGAGGAGAAGAAAGCGAGAAGTCTGAGCATGGATGTCGAAACGGGTGCGCCTATGATGATGCCCGTAGAGGTAGATACCACCGAAAGTGCGTTTTCTAGTACTGGTTTTGCATTTGGATCATCCTCTGTGGGTCAGCAACAGCAAGCCTCTTCAAATATTAATGTTGGCTTCGGATCAGGATCAGCGGCATTGGCGAATAATCTGGGCTCCTTTGGTACTGGTGGAGCATCGTCTTCGACTGGGTTTGGAGGAACTATCTCAAGTTCAACTACAGCTGGATTCGCATCTTGCATAGGAGCTGCTACAACTACTGCCGGATTCGGTTTCGGATTTTCAACCGCGAGCTCTGCGTCAACAAGCAAGTTTTCATCAATGGCGGCAGCAAGTTTTGGGAGCCTCGCGGTCCAGCAGACCACTGGCACTGGATTTGGCGCATCGTCAGCTTCTAGTATTCCTACAACGATGAACACGGTGCTGCCCCCGCCGTCCACCAGCACAAGTGGCCTGATTAGCGCGATAACCAATGCCAGAAAGAAAAGAAGAAGCCCTACTGGTACCTTTGCCGGTACTTTCGAAAAAACAAGTCCTGCATTCGCAACGCCTAACACAGCACCAGCACCAGCTGTTGCTTCAGCATCTGATCATGGGAAGGCACACCAGCAGACTATATCTATAGCTGCACAGCCCGTCATGGCTGAAGCAGTAACTACATCGTCATCAGCGTCCTCCAGTGCAATCTCTGGCTTTGGGTTCGGCTTTGCAAGTGCTGCCGCCAGCTACAACATCAACCCTCCGCCACCAGCACAAAATCTCAAGATGAAGACACCTTCTAATATGCCAGCAGCAGTAGCAGCTCTCGTCCCTTCAACATCTTCACGACCAACATTTCCCTCATCATCCGCTACTTCCTCTTCCACAACTGCCCTAGTACGTGATCGTTTTCTTCCTATATCTTCCAGCAAGGACAGAAGCCTCGTCTTAGTTGTCGATACAAGAGAACAGAGAGCTTTCTCCGCTACGTCTCTGTTCAACAACAGTGAGGCACGAAGTTTGCCACTAGGTGACTTTTGTTGGGTTTGGAAGAAGAATGTTGGAGAAGGACAACAAAATCAGCCACAACAGTGGTCGTCGCCCGAACTACAAGACGACCTTGATCTTCAAGAGGACCAACTCCAAGTACAAGTACAAGGAGAGGACATCAACAATGATCAAGAGCTACTAGCTGGCTTCTTAATGGAGCGTAAGTCGGTTCCAGATTTAGACAGCTCGATACGCGACGGCCGTTACTACGAGCAGAAGTTTCGGCTGATGCGAGTCTTGCCAAACTTATGATGAGAATGTTCAGCTGTTGTTCATCTTCTCGATCTCGTTCTCTCTACTCAGCATCTTCTCGAACAACTCGATATCATCTTTTCCCCATTATTAAATTGGAGAAAAGAATACAACAAGAAGTAGGGAGAAGTAAAAGAGGCGTAAATGAGCTCCTGAGGACAGGTCGCCGAGAGGCTGAATCTGAGAATTCAGGCACACTATGGCTATCTCTAACAAGTTTTCTTTCCCTGTTCTATCTAGTGGAGAGCCAACGCAAGGCGTTTTGGGAAGCTAAAGGCATCACCTCTTCAACCTCTGGTCCTCGCTGGGGACAGAAGCCTGGCTTCGGCAACCTGGCTGAGCGAGGCCTTCCGCATACGACGATCTGCGCCGCATTAGTGCATACCCAGTTCATATTAAGGGTTTCCGAATTGCATTCCTCACTACCATCCCTGGCTCTTTTCCTAGTAGAAAAGAGGCCAGGGATCATGTGCTGAAGAGTGTAAAAATTCCGTAACCTCTAATCATGAGTGGGATCCGTACATGCCGGACACAATCACCAAGCCATACCCAGAGCTTGTTAGAGGCAATCAGTATGGAGATCGTTAGGTGTCAAGAAGAACAGGAGAGAAATGGAGGAGGAGGAAGAGCAACAGCGTCTAGTCGTGGTACAGGAAAAGGCACAGCAGTGCCAGTTCTTCAACCGAACAACCAGACTGCAGGAGCTCAACAAGCACCACCAGTTGGCGCATCTTCGGCTTCAAGTAATGCGGTAGGTGGTGCCAGCACTAGTACATCTGCGTCTACTACTTCCAGCCTGCTTGAGAGATTACGCAAATCGAAGGAAGATCGAGAGAAGGCAGAAACGTTGCTGTTGAGTAAGAATAACGAGTTCATCTCGGAGCAGTCAAATTCAACAGCACTCCAAAAAGAACGGAAACAACTAGGAGATGCTGCCACTGTGAATCTAAACCAGCCTGCGACATCGTCCACATCTTCATCTTCATCGATGATCGTGTCCAGTCATGACATAAGCTACCCAACCTTCGCCAGGGAAGCCAAAAAGACCTGCGACTTGACGACGAGACAGCTCTTTGGGAGACAATTGCGACATATCGACGGCTGTGGGGAAGAGGCGGTGGAGCAACTTGTTCGGGAGTTCAAGAGTTGGTCTGATTTGAGACGCAGACTGGGAACCAAGACTGACGCAGAATGGATCAATAGATTGAAGGATAATTTGAACAATACTGGACCTGGGGAACAACCTGACGAGGACCACAGTGTCACTTGTTCTTCTGCGCTCTCTGGAAACAAGAAAGCCCGCAGTATAAGGAAAGACATAATTGCAAAGTTGAGATTGTTCATAACGTGAAAATTTTTTGGTGTGAGCAATCATGATCGCGACGACACAGTATGACGCCCTGCGGCAGTCTCGACTGAATTTTGTGCGCCGAGATTGATTGTATCACATTGCGGTGTCTTTTTCCACAGTGTAAGCAGCTGGCTGATTTCAGATCAGGTTGGTCCGGGCTCTCGACAGATATTTTTGTGAGCACCATGAGCAAGTGAAAAAACTCGCTTTGATTAGTCAGCGTTACCAAACAAGAACGATATGCCTTCTCTAGTACTACCCCACAGTTATAAGTCAAACTAAAGAGCGCCAAGGACTGTATCTGTAATTGAAGCAATTGCGTCAAACTAAAGAGCGCCAAGGACTGTATCTGTAATTGGAGTAATTGTCAAGAAAGAAAATGCTCTCCTCAACGTCGCCCGTCGCAATCGCTTTCTCTTCCTGCACTGAAAGTGTGCCACACACAGCACGAGCATGGAGCTGGACGAGTGTCGCAGGAAACACCAACTGCAACAAATGGTCTTCGTATTTAGTCAGTAGTTTTATGGTGCAACCCACGATGCATCCTCCGACTGACGATTTCGAAGGTGATCGAATCCGGCACAACCTCGAAAAAAGCTTCATCAAAGACCCAGAGCCAGAAGGTAGCGGAGCAGATCCTAAGGAAAAGCAAGGCGGAGATTGTCACTGTAAAGTGGGGGTTCTTAAGTCAAGATAAACTACATGCTTTCCTACTTACAGGTCGTTGGCTCCACCACTATAAATATAAATTGAGAATAGCTTTTGGTAACAAGTTCTTCAATCATCTCGACACTTAAAGTTAAAATCAATCAATCAATCAATCAATCTCAATGTGATGTACTCCCATCACAATGAATCTTCCCTTCTGCCCCTCCTCTAATCTCCACAATTACAGTCAGCCTTGTCCGCGACATTTCGAGCACACTCCGCCAGGTCGCGTATGCAAACCGACAGCCAAGTATGAGGGACCCTGTCCAAACTCGGAAACGTATGACTTCTCAAAGTTCAACGCGATGATGCTGGCAAAGTGGGAAGCTAAGTGTAAAGCTCTGTTTCTGTAAGTAAAAGGCAGGTGGATGTTGATGTGACGTCGACGAAGAGTTACTGTTGCCGATGGCATTCTAATTCTTGTTCCAAGAAGCTGCTCATTAGGATAAAGGCGGGGTAATAGAATTAGAAAACAGGCATCTGTTGCTCGTTATTTTTCATTTTGTACTAGGTGGTTCTTTTTTGGAGGCCTACGCCTAATTACCTAGGGTCGTTGTAGCAAAAGTCAATGACTCCTTTTTGTATGTTAAAATTGTTTCTCTGTGTAATTATATCCGCCGAGCTCAAAGTGAATGTGGGGATGAGTTCTTGTTTCGTTTTGAAGGTTGTTGAAGAAATTTTCGAAAGCACACACTGAGAAAGAGACGGTGACGCACCTTGATTTTGCATAGATGAAGCAACGTGAGAATCTTGACAAAAAGATCAACAGAGATGAATAATGCAGGAGCCACATGATTCTATCGCTGCACGGGCATATTCATGTGCATACTCAGATGTTCCTTACTCTGGTAGAAGTGAACAGTCCTGTAGTTATCGCACGAAGTTCAACATTGATGAAGGATGTTGACAGGATCTACTTCAATGAATTACCAGGACATCACAAAGAGAAACATCAAGATCAAGTGTTTCTATGGTGATGGGAAGATGGCATTGATGTTGTACAGAAGGATGTACAGAAGATCGATGTACAATGTCAAGACCAGCATGACCTGGTGCCAAACACCAGAGCCACAATGATATGTACTTAGCAACAAGTAGGTCTGGTACAAGAACACTAACACCGTGAATGATCAATGCGGATCTCTCTGGTGACGCTTTACCATTTTGGACGTGTACTTTGATGAAGTTGAAGCATAAGCATTTCTTCTTCTATAATATGAATCAATAACCTTCTAATTGTTGAAAACACCAGTTTTAGTTTTACTGTTTTTCTCCCCGTTCCCGTTTCTTCTTGCATCAAACAAAACCAAGTGTCAAGTACCCTCCTTCTTTTCCTGACCACATTATCCCACTTGCCCTTTAGTTCGTTTCGTTCATGTTCATGGTGTTTCAAATGACGGAGATAGATTCCCCTGAGTAGTGGTAGTACGTGAATACTAGTCCTACACGGTAAAAATGACTGGCGGCAGAGAAGTGCTTAGTAACTACACCTTCACAACTACGATTTCCTCTCGTTTCGACAATTTTCTTGGCGCACGGCTCTCAACTAGTGCAGGAGGCTTTGGCTTGCTTTCCACCTAAAGTGTCAAGAACTTCGATTTTTTCACCTGGACCGAACGAATCCGAAACACGCCGCTTTGCGTCCCTAGTTGTTCCAGCCGGACTAGTACTCAAATCAAGAAGATGTTCTCACCAACAACAGATCATTCGCTCTCCCCCTTCCTCTCTCTGAAAAGAACACTCGTCTTAGGAGCAACTACTTTACTCCACCCAACCCTAACCAATGCCCAACTGGTCGGACCCGGTGGCGTCGTACCTTATGGGGCTGGCGGTGGCGGAAGGCGCGTCAGCTATGGCGTCGTCCGCGATGCGGCCAAAGGCTTTTTCCTAGGTGGCTCCAGCATTCCAGAACTTAACGGGGTCTATGAACGGGTCTCTGGCTTGCCGAGGGCTTGTGCGCATACGGGTATTCACTACAAGGACGGGAGTTTGACTTACCACAGTGAAGCCACTGGCTGGTATATGGCGTTGGTTGACGCGAGTCCGCCATCACAGAATGACGAATACGCTGAAGATGAGGATGGGTCAGGAGCGAAGAGGAAGGTATCTATTGATAGAAGATTGGTGGACGGGGTGACTTTTTTTAGTGGCCTAAGGAACATTATACACATTGACATTTTTGTGTCGTGCCTGGACTTGGCGTTGAGAAGTTGAAGTTAGGAAACTCTAACTCCCTTTCAATTGCATCAAGTAGTCAAATTTTAAACCTCAACTAAAGCCCAACCTCTACTACATCAGAAGATTAAATTTAAAGGCCACATCCAATCGCAATCTTTCACCAGAGTTGTGGATTCTCATCAAGAATTACATTAAATTTCAAAACAACTTCAGGTCGCAACCGCAACAGAGTGGATTCTCATCGACAACAAATTGCAAGACCGCTTTAGACACGAAGGAGAAACAATATTGCCTGGGAGTGGCACGAGCTGGACGCATATTGGAGCAGATGGAAAACGCAAGAAATCGAAGGGGGGATTGTACTACTGAATTATTTTAGGTGAGCCTTAGCATACATCAACTGAAAGGTGCTGTAGGGTTCGTTCCGCACTGCGCGTGACTGTGTGATGACTTTTCTGTTTCTATGTTCACTAAGTACAACACTCTTCTTTTCTTCATCGAGTGGTGCTGCTAGAATTCAATTTGAAATCGCAATGGTGCATCACATCAGTTATAATAGGCTACTTTGGTAGTTGTTTAAGAATCCATCGTCAAATTGCAGATTCAAATTTACAACCACGACAGCGCCGACATCTTCGACGATCTAGAATTCCTCTATCCTCCCGCAACCGAGGAGGATAATTTTGTCGATCTAGACGAGGTTCCGTGGCAGGTGATCGCTGTCATGGATCCAGACATGCTGCATCGGTTGAAATACCACAAGAGGTATCATGACCACACGGTTCGGCGTGCGCTTTCCGGCAGTGACTTGCCAGCCCTGGGGAACCCATCGCACCAAGGAGCTTTCGTGTCGTTGGAGTCGGATGTACCGGATCACCTGAGCATTTGGTTCTCGATGCGTGGAATGCTGGGAGAGAAAGCAGTGGAAAGCCAAGCCGTTTATGCGAAATTGCAGAGGGATAAAGATGTACTTCTTGTTATACTTAATTGCGGAGGGATAAAGTTAAAGATGATGTAGTTCTTGTCATACAAGATGAACTTGAATTATTTCTACTACAAGAAGATTAGGGCGGACATCGACGGACAACACTCTTACTTACATTGTTACTTTCCATGATATAATATTAACCCAATGAATCGCAAGTGCATCTTCCGATCCATACAATGAAACACCAGATCGCCGACGCTCTCGCCAAGAGTGTGAGCAATATCCGCGTGCTTATCCGTGACGGCGCTCAGTACTCCGAAGCCAGTGAGAAGCTTGAGGAGTTTTTATCCTCCGACGTTTTATCTGAGCTCCCTCAAGACCAATTGGCACCTTCCCAGTGGCGAGCGGGATTAGCGTGGATCAAGGCCAACGTTTTGAAAGCACAGAGCTATCTCTTACGTCGTGTTGGCAGCTTGGAGAAGGCTATGGAGAAAATCACCGAGGCCCTCTCCATGTTCCCGAGATGGATGGGAGGCTTGGAGGAACAGGCTCTAGTGTTTTTAGACAGAGGAGAACCAGGAAAAGCGAAGGTAATGTTCAACTTCAAGTTCATCTACTTTCATCTGATTATAATGTTATAAAAAATATGGTGCTCAGGAGTTCCTTGTTCTAGAAGGTCCTCTAGAGGCCTGAAATTCTAAGTCACCGCGTGCTAGAGAATGAAATTCTAAGTCTAGAGAATGAGAGTATCACAACTTCATTCGAAACGAGAAGGAGAACTGCATCTTCATCCGTAAATATATGTTTTCTTCCAATCACAAACTACAGCATCTGTTTGAGCAAATCCTTCGTTCTTCGCGCAAGTATCCTGAGCTTCCTGGCTGGCTCTTGATCGGTCATACCCACGACAAGCGCCAATGGGAAGCCCAAGTCGAATTCCCGGAGCCGAAATTTGGCGGTCTCCTGGAAGATGCCCCAGAAGAATCCAATTTTGGGGGAAAACATGACGAAAATAAGAAGAGGAAAAAATTGATCGATAATCCTCAACAATACTTGCGGGAACATGCGAATTACTACCGTCTGTTGCAGGTGCCAGTGGATTTCGCGTCACCCGCCGAAGAAGACTTGTTGAAGAGACAGTTTCGCCAGCTGAGTAAGCACACGCATCCTGACAAACATGGAAACGAATACAAAGAATTGTTTCAGAAGGTACCACTGGTCTTGCTCTTGGTGTTTGTCAAAAGAGTAAGTAAGAGCGACTAGAAGAAGAGCGTAGGTAGCGCATGAGTATCTCTTAATTTTTATGTTGAACTTGAATGAAAACGTGGTGGAGCATGACCTTCAACCACAACGTGAGAAGGATAGATGAGCATAAGTTTGACTTAATATCCTCTATTAAGTTTGGCTTAACCAAGAACTTCAACTTCATCATCCACGACTAAAAACGTCACGTCCCTGTAATCCACGTCCACGACCCTTTGAATCACAGATCGCCAAAGCCTACGAAGTGCTCAGTGACCGCTCCAAACGCATTGCCTATGACGAAGGTGAAGACCTGAATGACCTGGATGTACAGCATCGCGTGGAGGATGAGAATGGGCATAGAAAGGACACTTTGAAAGAGGAAGTCGATAAGAACTACTTTCCGGAAAAGCACGGTTTCCATCCGTTTGGCGATCCGTTTGATTATGAATGGTCATGGTGGTTTTTTAGAAGCAATGATCTTGTTCTTTTTAGCGATTTTGATCATCTTTTTCTGAAATAGAAATTGAAAATACAAGCAGATAACCTCAACTTAGCACAACAATGATCTTCTAGGGGTTCTTGGGGCTAGCCTTGGTTGTTTCTCAAAGAGAAGCAAAGAGGGGCGCCAAGAAGTCTTTCTCCTCATTTCCGCTTCTCAAAGAGAAGCAAAGAGGGGCGCCAAGAAGTCTTTCTGCTCATTTCCCCTTCTAACCCATGCGCAAAAAGTCACAAGGATGGGGTGACACGTATGACGGCTGGAAAAAGAAGAAGGATCCGGAACAGTTTGGAGACCGAATGGCGATGCGATACGATTGCCCGATTGTCGTCACCGCTGAAGGTTAAGGCTTGAAAGTTGACCTATCATCTAAGAGCATCTCTATGGTTTCTCCAAGTAGGAAAGCCATAGATATGCGGGCTAGAGATGCCAACTCTCAACCCCTAATAAGGAGATGCTTCTGAGACAGCAGGAGAAGAAGGAGATGATGCTGGAGACGGAAGAGCAGATTTGTAACTTCATCTGCTCGTTGAGGGGTCTACTTATAGTCATCTTTAACGAGATGAACTAGAACTTATGGAAGAACTTATGTTTATTAAGAGAGTTGCCATCTTTATGCATGTCAACAACATGATAGTCAGGACTTACATACAGCATATTCAACACAAGAATTTTGTCGTTGTCTGTCGAAACGCCGGAGAACAAAATCTACTTCGATCATACAAAATAGGATTAGATTTATGGTCTTCTTGTACATCTGTGATCTTCATCATAATCATTCATATCAGATAATAACACCCCTCATATATCTTTAGATACGTACCTACTATTTATTAATATTTGTACTCGCACCACCAGTTCCAGTTGTTAAGTCCAACTAAGGGAAGGTCCTATATTGGATGGTTGTTGTTCGAAGAACGTCGCAATGATTACTCGTTGAAAAAAGCTATAACTTATTCAACTTTGGTAGCCTACTAGGTGTGGTTTACTTTCCCCAAGATGAACACCTATGTTATGATTGTTGTAGTTTTGTTACTACAAATTCTAGGTATATTGTTAGTGCCGAATGTCAACAGAGCCTGTTCTTGTATTGTTCGATATTGAAGCGAATACGTACTTCATTGAGTTGTTCTAGTTCCCCTTCGTCAGCACAGCGTTATTCTTATCGAGAAAAAGAAACACCTGATACCTATTGATCTTCGTGTTGACGTTGAATCAGTAACAGTATCGAGTGGTCAGTATCATCTTTCTTGTTATAATCTTGTACAATGAATGAATCCTGAAAACTTATTTGACAAAGAAAGTAAGATGTTGAAGAATTCATAGCATATGAAAAATCTTCAGATTTGATGTCCTCATAATTATGATGATACCCGTACGCCATGCCCCGCCTTCCTACAGAGTATTAATATCCTCGCAAGATGAAAAGTTTAAGTTATGATCATTCAACAGAGGAAGTTGTAAGACCGAAAGCAGATGGAGCCGCATATGCTTCGACGATGGAGGTTTCCCTCTCATACATGTTTCCCTCTCATACATCTGTCTCTCTTTTCGGTCCAGAACTGCATTTTTCGCTGAGTCCACAAGGTCGTTGTCGTATCAGTGTGGAAAAAAGTGCGCATCTACTGGTGTCCATCACAAAATTAGAGGAGCGAGCGCACAAGAACCCCTAGTACTCAACATCTTCCGAGGAGTCGTCACCTCCCAACATTTTCAAGCTCCCAACCTTCGTGGTTCATAGTTATGATCAGAATGACAGCAGACATCAAACGTCCTCGTGATCTTCATCTCCCTCTATTGGGTGTCCTAGGAGGACTTGTCCTCTTGCTTGCTCTCGCACCTCATGTGGCCGATGCGTGTACGTCGATCGCTATTGGGCCTGGAGCGACCGAGTTGGGCAACACCATGGTTTCCCACACAGTTGACTGCCTCAACTGTGATACAAGAGTGACGTACTGATCTTACAGTAGCGGCCTCTGTGTTGATCGATCTTTGCGCATTGGCTTCGTGTCAAGAAGTATCCTCTCACCACAAGATGAAACACAAGTAGTCAGTACTACTTCTAGTCTGTTTACAACTAGCTGTTGACTCATGTACTATCTTCGGAAATGAATTAGCTTTGGATCCAGGAGCAAAAGCAATGGCATCGGCTTCTTCAGGTACATCGCTCCTCGCAAGTATGCCGATGGCAAGCGGCCAATCCAGTTTCAAGTGATGTCGTATCCTCGGTTAGTAGCAAACGATTCGTCTCCGGCTTATAGTTAAGCACAGGAGAAAAACGATTGATATAAGGACAAGGAGGAGCTCCGTGAACTTCTGGTTCGATCGAAGTAAGTATAAGACCATTTACTTTTATTCAACAACTAGAAATATTTCACCTTTCTCGTCCAAGTCCCTCTCGTCCCACCTCCAACCTCAGCTGCAAACTGACTCCAACCTGAGTTCCTTCCTCCCTGCAAACTGACTCCATTCCCAACCTCATTCTTTCTAACCCAAGCCCAACCCCGACGACGATCCCCAGTTGCAGAAACCTACTCGACTCCATCCCCAACCTCATTCTTTCTAACCCAAGCCCAACCCCGACGACGATCCCCAGTTGCAGAAACCTACTCGCATCCTAGGCCACATTCCCGCAGATCCAGAGCACCTAACCTACGGCTTCTACGACGGTGCCTATGGCTTGATGAATGAGAAAGGGCTAACATTCGGCGAGTCCACCTGTGGCGGAAACCTGTTTACGACGGCAAGTGAAAAAGGACCATTTATGGGCCTGGTACCGATGACTCAAGTGGCCCTGGAGAGATGCGAGACGGCGAGGTAATAAGAAGAAGTACTGAAGATGTAAAGTAATGACAAAATAAAGTACCAGATCTCATAGTGGTAGAGACAAAACTACTTGTACTGCTACTGCTCAGCCACCGCCACGACAAAAACATTATATCTTTATCAGAGTCTGACTAGTTCTAGTTCTACGTCACGTCCTCTACCAGATGCAGTAGATGTCAAATACCCCATGCCCATGGCTTCAAATGACTATCTCTTCCAGATGCGCCATCGCCCTGATGGGTTCTCTAGCGGTGAAGTACGGCTTCTATGGCGAAGATGCTGGACCGGCGGGTGCGGGAGAGAGTCTCCAGATTGGGGATGGGAAGGAAGCATGGGTTTTTCACGTCATGTCCGATGGAACACAGTCAGCGATTTGGGCAGCTCACAAGCTCCCCGACGACCACATTGCAGTAGTAGCAAATAGCTTCATCATCCGCGACGTAAGGGATTGTGTCTTCTCTGGGATCAAGAAGAAGTGGAACGAGGATCACAAGAGTAGTCAAGTTAAGTGGTTTACCAAGAGACAGAGGGCATCCTCAACTATTCGAAAGCTCGAAATAACCGAGTTACTGACTGAAATAAGGGAGGTAGCTTAACATCAAGGCTACTCTTCCTTCTCTACAGTATCTCGGTTATTCTCGTCTGTTACTCGCTTATTTTAGTTTTTCGAGTACTTACGTCATCCACCCACCTTGTTTGACCATTTTCCACAGGGCGGAAAAGAAGGTCTACTTCAAGGATGGCTCTAAGGATGTGCTTGTACGTACACGTAGTAGCTCTATCTCCCTGTACGTAAACGTAGACGTAGTAGCTCTATCTCTAATCCACAAGTCTCAGGTATGGACGAAGAGTTCGTCGAATCAAAGAAGGGTGATCTGATGTGCTCAACGAACTTGAAGCCAGTAGCTGTGACGGAGAAGCTGTGGTCGAGTGGAGAAGTATTTGATTTTGCACGTGTATTCGGAAAAGACGCGACGAAATTCCAGTATTGGCCACAAATGCCGCCAGTGCCATTGTACATGTCTGGCAGAATCTGGAGAGTCTTGTCACAGGTGGCCAACACGACTTCAACCTCTTCAACATCTTCCTCATCATCCTCTGCTTCTGGTTCGTCCCTAGCTGCGACGTCTCTTTCCGAGTCCGAAGATGTTCCTCCTCGAGTTGGCCTCTCAGACGCCGACGGTCGTTTCGGAGACGTGGTTGCGATTTCCACTACTACTGAGGACAGCGATGGCGACATGGAAACTGAGCTTTTGTTTGGAGAGGTGCCTCCGTATGACCCACTAGTATTTCCGTTTTCGATGAAGGTGTCACCAGAAAAAGTCAAAGCATTCAAGGCGAAGCATTACGGTACTAGTAAATGCTGATGAAGATGAACAGAAGAAATTACTATTAGACTTTATACCTACAACTTTTTATATTCATTGTTTTTCCTTCCACTTCCTTATGCTGATATATAACTACGACTTATATTAATGTGCTGGATCCTCCATCATTGTAGAAATAGAGCTACTGATGTTGTAAAATGGATTGTAGGTCTATGTTGCTGGATGAAGAATACACATTCATACTTATCTCATTCACGACCCCACACAACTACAGGTAGGAGCGGCCAAACCAGTGGCAAGATCACTGAGCAAGTGATGAAGGATTTGCATCGCGATCATTACGAGGACACCCTGTTGGACTTGAGGAAAGGCATTGTTGCTGGTCCTTTCGGTAGTCCTAACCGTCTAGAACGTGGTGAAGGGCTAATCAAACGCGGAGGCCAATTTGCAAGAGCCATCTCAATTCCTAGAACGACATATGCATGGGTCGGCTCGAGCTTTGATGAAGCGAAAGCGGGGACGACGGGAATGAAGATTATGGAGGAAGCAGGGCTAGTCGTGAAAAAGAAAGTGAAAGAAAAGTGCTAGTGACCTGCAAACCTCACGTAGTACCTGAGAATCCACATGCCCATGATGTTGGGTCACAGTCCTTTTGATTAAATCTTCTAACTTTCGTCGTGGTTGGTTTGCTCCTGACACGCCAGCTAGTAGTGTCTTTTTACCCCTCGTTCTGCCTGAAAAAGCCTCTACCGTTCCCGCTTTGGCAGAGTGCCTGCAACGAGGGTCGAGGATGAAAGTTGACAGGAAGAGTAGCTTTTGGGCCTTTGATCTCGTTGCCAACCTAATGGAATGGAACTACGAAAATATGGAGAAAAACGATGTACTTCTACTTTCTTCGTTTTTCGTATGGAGTGCTTTTCAAGATAGCAATCACATTCACCAGTATCACACCACGCTGCGGCAATTCTTGATGAAGACGATTTGTACTACTATTGTGATGAAGATCAGTTTTTTTTTAGCGTCTGAGAAAGGTCTACTCACCCAGGTCTCTCCGCGAATTCGCACCTGGGAAAAGAAGATTCTGAGCCAAGTTGACACACCGAATTTCGATGCTTCAAGGCTGCAAAACGAAGTTACTCAAGATTGGTGGGATTTTTCTTATGGTAACGAAGTCACATGTTGATGTCATTATCGAGAAGAACGTGATATTATGCGCGGCTATCAGGCGCTTTGGGGGGTTCTTCTTCTTAGTGCCTCTGCAGCTTCAAGAAAGGAGAATCTCATTTTCTCGAAGGAAGCATTGCGATTTTAAATTAAACACACAGATCAAGTACAAGATCTGTAGAACTACAGGGACGTTTCCGCACTGAAGATTATCGCTAATCTTCCGACTTCCTCATCGCGAAATACAACGATGGTTTTTTAAACCTCGACCTGAAGCATGGAGGCGTCGGACAGTATCTAGGATATCCCATTGACTACCTAAAAGAGGTTGGCGTCGACCGCGTGCCACTTGCGAAGTTTGTGCAGCCACTAGCGGGAGTCGATCCCTGGGGTGACGAAGATGGAAACGCTCGTGCTGATGAGACTACTGTTAAGGTTTGATGATAGATTCTGGAAAATGGGGCTTCTCTGGAAAAAGGGGTTTCTCTAGTGGCATACCCATACTCTCGGAGATTGCTAAAAAATGGATTCCACTGGAATTTTGCAACATCTAACCCACTAGTCATAGGTGGCGGCGGACAAGGCGGATCTTCACCAGGAGACCAAATCACGCCACAAGACAAAGAAACGAATGATGAAGATCAAGATGCTTTCTCTTTCTCCAAACTGGCAGATCAGATTCAGAAGGAAGCACAAAAAATCCAGGATGCAATTTGGGCCTCATCTACATCAGAGCAAGATGATGATAGCAATGACAATCAACTGACTCAGAAAATCTTCACAAGTGGAGCTAGAAACTTTTACCAGGACAACAAGCTGGTGAAGGACAGAAACAAGAACATGAACAAAGATGACTTTGACCAACGTCGTGCTGGTGCTGGAGGTGATGTTTTTATGCTACAAGAACAGAACCAGAAGTCTACTAGAACAAGATCTGGTTTTGCCAACAGCAAGAACAACAAGGAAGGATCATACTCGTCGGCTGTGATGGGTGCGACAGAGCGAATCGCCCACATGCTTTTCGGCGGAGTGATCGGCGCTGTGTTAGCAGCTTGCTTCTTCCTCTCCTCTACCACGACCTCGAACTCTTCTAGGACGACGATCATGGCGGGAAGGTCGGACCACAGTTGCACCAGGAACCTCTTGGAGCAGGAGGAAGAGGATAAAAAGATCAATGCGCTTTGCTCTGCCGATCATCACATCGAAGTGGTGGGCAGTATTAGGAATGCTGAGCAGGAGGAGGGTGGCAGTGGGTTGCCTTACCAACGGATGATGTAGGAGCAGGTGAAGGTGGACGAGCAAGGAAGATAGGTGAAGGATGAGGGAAGATAAACCATTTTTATAGCCATACCACCGTTCCTCGTAGTGTTAGACTTACTCTTACACCTAGACTTCTTAGAGGAATTAGAAATACTCTTACAGTACTCCCACAGCAGTGACACTACGTATGAAGCCCCAACATAGTCAATGATAGGAGCTTTTATCACATCACAAAAAAAGCATACTCCCAGATGCCCGTAAATGAAAAAACGTAGTTTCGAAGATTTTTTATTAGATCATGAACATTTTGCCATAAAAACCATAAATGTTGTAATTATGTTCTTGATTATCTTCCTATTTTCTTGTTATCTGTAGAGATACAGTAAGTAGAGAAGTTGTTATATTCGGTAGAGAAGTTGTTATATTCGGTAGAGAAGTTGTTATATTTTTTCAATGTCAACTTAAAGTAAGACAACACAAGCAAGCCAACACGAACAACATACACGTGTATGATAGGACTTCAACCACGCAACACCAGATTTTGCATCAAAGTACTTTCCTTGTCAAAAAGTGTGTTGAGAGACACTAGCAAAGACTTGGATACCGCGTTAGGATGTGCGAGCAGGCGGAAGCGGCAGGAAGGACAAAAAGGAGTGGACATGTTCTTAAAACTGAAGATACTGAAGTTTGAATTTTGTAAAAAGACGGCACTTAGTACTTTTCCAAGAAATCAAACAAGCAGTGAAAATAGATCGGGAGGTATTTGGTTTATCGGCTCTTTCAAAATCAGTCTGATTGATTTAGTCAGAATCAACTGAAACTAGGAGTACACCAAAGACACGTAAAGATGTGCTTCCAGCATTTTCATCGTTCTTGTGGTCCTCGTCGAATATCTTGATCAACTTAACAACATCATGAAGAAAACTCATGTCGTAGAAAGGAAAGCGAAAGCCAAAGCTGTGGAAGTGAAACAACAGCAACAAGATCACATCCAGTTCGTGATCGACACCCATGTTCATCTTCTTTTGGCGCCACAGCTGCCCTATTCTTGGCTGAGGAGTTTGCGTTTGAGCGATGAGCAGCAACAGGTTCTACTTGAGCAAAAGTATAATTTCAAAGCGTGGCAACAAGTAGCTCAAGCTTGTTCCGATGGTGGTCGAACAAGTTTTTTTGGATCTTCATCCGGACGAGATAAAGATGAACCTGGGGACAAAAGGGGAGCGGCGAACAACAGAACATACGCTTTTCGCGTTCTGGGTGGAATTTTTATCGAGACTGGCGTGGACAGTGGATTTGAACTCCATGAAACACTTCTGGCGTTGGGCTATGTCGTGGAAAACGATGAAGAGTGGGCTCTCTTGAAGAATGTTGACGACGCTCGTGATGACGAGAAGGCCATCAAGGCAGTAGCAGCACCGCCTCTTTTAGTTAAGGACCACAGGACGAGGACTGTCCATTCTTCCTGATTCATTATTCATATTCTCTCGATATTTCGTAAAGAGCATTCTTCCTGATTCATTATTCTCTCGATATTCAATTTCGTAAAGACTAAAGAGCAGACCCTGCTTTGGACGAGAGCATGAATATCTATGGAAGAGGAGGTTGTAAGTAATCACTTCAGATGAAGTAGCAAGCTCTAAGTCCAGCGTCTGTGCTCATTTGCCTTGCCATGAAGGTGCTCTAGCTGTAAAAGCAGCATGGGAGAGTATACCTGTTTCGCTGAGAGGTCATGTCGTTTCTACCAGGTTGCCGCTCCACGTACCTGGATCCCCAGACATCCTATCGGACACTTTCATAGAAGGACTTCGTGCACTTGGAAGTGGTACCCTTGAGGGACTTCGTGGACTACGAGAGGACGAAACAAGAACTCCAACCTGTCGTAGCTTGGAAGCACAGCAGGAGAGCGAAAGACCTTCTAAAGCTGGTGGCGCGAACTGCACTCCTGCTTCTTTACTCTACGAATTTTGCGTTTACGGTGTGCCTGGAATGATTGCAGTAACGCGAGTCTGCGATATGCTGCCTGATCAAAACTTTATCTTACAACATGCAGCCTTTATTGGAGCGACTTCTAGTAATGGCGGGAAAAGTACACGCACCAGCACCACTGGGCATTGGACACAGGAATGGCATGCAGCTATCACGGAGTTAGCAAAGAGGAAGAACTTAATGGGCGTCAAAATCAGTGTTATGAACTGGTGTTATGAGCGTTAGATGGGATTCGTCTTGTTGTACTGGAGTCAGGATCGCTAGACTTCTCTACTACTACTAGTATATGAAGAACTCTTGGGATGATATTAGCTAGAAGTACAGCTACTGCATCTGCAACAGCAAGAGCTTCGATACTAGTTTTAGCACCTCTGAGACTGAAGCATCAGCTCAAAGCATGATAACTACTAGTACGTCTGCTAAACTCCTTATGTTTACAACTAACTAGCTTCAACACTTCTGAGACTGAAGCATCACATAAAAAATGCTCGCTTCTAACAGGAGTATTGAGGAATGGCGTCTGGCTGAAACGGATATGCCTTGTCTACCTTACATTGACGAACTTATCCGTGTTTTTGGGTGTCAGCGGATTCTCGTTGGGAGTAATTTCTTTCTCTGTGAGACAAAAGGGGAACAGGAACTACAAGCTAGAGCAATTGGAGACCGAGTAGGTCTAGTAGGGAGCATGAATAGTAAGCAGAAACTAGACGGAGATGATCCAGAAGTTGAAATTCTCTTGAGGATGCAGTCTGGAGAGGGCTCTGCACGAGTAGGTGCATCAGCCTCAGCCAAGAATGGAAGAATATTCGGACATGAAAGTAGAAGAGTTCATGATGACCATGTCTTCCTGCCGGAAACAAGAACATCTTCTGCCTCAAGTAGAACTACAGGATCACCATCTACTGCCTACGCGTCTTGTTTTGAACAGGTAGCTTTGAGTTTAGATAGATTGGGTGCTACTAGACAAGATCGGGATGATGTGTTTTGGCGGAATGCTGTGCGAATTTATCATAGGAGTCGGATCAAGAAAGAGGACGATGTGTGAGACATCCTTTAGAGATCGAAGATTCAGATGTACTTGCGCATGCACGTGCATCATGAGCGGCATTAACTAACAACCTTGATATAATTGTGCGGAGGTTGCGGCACCCGAGTGGGCAGAGGCTGTCTGAAAGATCACGATGAGTTGTGACAGCACTACAGGTAATGCCATCGAGGGTCCTTCTTCAAGTAGGTCTAGTTTTGATATGATCTTGCTTTCTGACCCTGTGCGAGAGGAGGTGCGAGAATGTGAATCATGACTATCTATTTTACTGAGCCTGAGACGAGAGAGAAAGACATGGTACTAGGACTAGAAAAATATGCATGCTCATCTGGAGAGGTTAAGCTTTTTTGTTTTTCATCATCAAGCAGAAGGAGTAGATTTTCTGTCATCCTCGAGACGAGACGAGAGTCGTCGAGCGAGTCCCTTCCTCTGGCGCTGTGGCTATGCCATTGGGTCAATAATAGGCCCACTAAACTCAGCATTATTTTGCTCGAAATCGAATAAAGTCGTGAAAGACAAGATGCAAAATCCCCTTCGGCACCTGTTGCAGACATGCCCCAGAGCGAGGAAGCGAGGCGTTTTGCTTCTTGACGGAGGGTTGACGACCTCATTACCCAAAGGAGCGGAAAAGCATTTTCTCTGGGGCCACCAGCTTCTTTACGGTTTAGATGGTGGAATTTCGGCATTGAAGGACGTACATGTTAAGGCTTTACGTAATCATGAAAATTCATCTTGAGAAGCTGAGGCATCTCCCCCGAGGATTTTCAAGGCGAAACCGTTCATCAAAGTAGATGCGCTTGCGTTTCATTTTCAAGAGGAAAAACATGGTTACTAAAAACATAAACTCAAACTCTAAGCACGGCAAGTTCTTGAGAGCAGGGTCTGATGTGATATCAACGCTGTCATACAAGTTGTCTGCAGAGTTGATCGCAGCCTGCTACAAGGCAAAACGGAGTAAGGAGAATCCTTTGGGGATGATGAGGGAGGTTGTTGGTGGACGAGGTCGTAGCGAAGGCGAGATGGATATAGACTCCGAAACTCAAAACCTGTTCAATGGAAGTGCTGAGGCAGCGAGGCAAGCGATCGAGGAAGAAGCGGATCATGTTGTGGAGTCTACTACATCGGGTTCTACTTCATCTAGCACTAAAAACAGTATAAAACGTTTAGTCTTTGGCAGTGTGGGACCATGTGTGGATGCCACAGAGCTTTTTCGCGGTGCCACAGATCCCAACACAAGGTCAAAAGGAAACGAAGAAGCAGACCGGATGAAGCATTACTATGAGAAGAAGCTGCGGATGTTGAAGAAGGTAGTTGTACAAGTTACTATGCGAAGAGTAAGACCCACTACTTCCTTGTAGATTGACGATCATCGTCATTCTTGTCATTGTGTGAGAATCTGCAAGTAATTCTTGGGAGAGTTTCTAATTGAGCATGTGCATGCCTGCTACAGTTCTTGAGTGTTTTTTTACAACAAACTCGTGCATGACTGCGTGCGACTGCGTTTTTCTATACACTTTTAACAGGCTGGCGTCGACGGCGTTTTCTTAGAAACTCTTGCGGGCAGTGTAGAAGCGACGATTGGCGCAGAAATAAGTGGTCGCCTAGGATTATCGACTGTGGTGTCCTTCTGTTGTAAGGACAGCGCGCATACAAATAGTGGAGAAGCTTTAAACGATTGCGCGAAGAGGATGAGAGAATACTCGCACGTTCACGCAGTGGGGGTGAATTGTGTCAAACCGGAGCTAGCAGTGCAGCTGGTTTATGACGAGCGGGAAGTAGTAGATTGAGCAGCGTCGATCAGGAGGAGGAGATATATTTATACTTGATGACCAAATACTACACGTGTATGGTTCTGGTATTTGGTAACCTGAGTTTGATCCTAAGGGTACTCTTCTTGTTTTCCCTTATGATCAAACTCAGGTTACCAAATACCAGAAGCATTCAGCAGGTTTTTGATTCAGTTTGTTTTACGCACGTTCAAGTTGAGTCGTGGTCAGTGGGTAGTAGAGCGATTCTGAGGTGGGGGTCTCGTTCTCGTACCTCGAAGATCCTCTAACCACCAAAAACATTGAAAGCAGCCTTACACGATACGAAGCTGATCGCAGTCTACCCGAACAGCGGTGAGGTCTGGGACGCGACTGAGGGGGCCAGATGTTGGCATGGAGCAGACAAGATGAAGGTTCTGGACGGCTCCGATTGTCTCTCATACAAAGAGGCAGGTGCAGATTTGATTGGAGGGTGCTGCCGAGTTACTCCTGAACAGATTCGGCTCTTTGCGGCGGCATTGGATGTCGGAGCATGATCATTTTTGTGATTGAGTGTGTCACAGATGTATTAACTAAAAAAGTGAAATCGTGTCTGTTCTCCTCGTTCCCTTTCTGAACACCTTTCATGAAGCTGAAGATCTCACGGTCACGCGTCGTATTGTTTCGATAGCAACACTCTTTACGAACATGATTGCGTCGCAAGGAAATCGACCACCTCATCGAGAATGAAGTTATAATCATATATATCTTGGCTACAACTTCTACAACTACGCATGCATCTTCATGTTGTCGCGACTCGTGGGAGCCACGTCACGGAACACGACAAGCTCAAGAAGCTCTCACGATAGTAAACAAACAGAAACTGATACTAGATAAAACTAATCCTGAAGATTCATGAGAGAAGAAACACAAAGTTCCTCCTCGAATCGTAGAACCGCCTTCAAAAACGTGACTCGTCTTTTATTTTACTGATTGTAGTGGGAGATAGCTGTGCAAGAGGTGCTCAATGAGCTACCCCTGGCCTCCTCGTGCTTCTGTTGTTTTTCCGTTTTTTTGAGATCGACATTATCCCCTTCCCCCCTCGTTTTTTCGGATAGTACTTGATGGGCGTCGTGCATCTTGAATGTATTGCATCTACGTTCCTTGGAGTAGGTTCGGGGCTTGTCTCAACAGCCCGCCAAAATCCGGCTCGCCTTCTTTTTCTAGTTCTGCACACAAATGTTGGACTAGTCCATTCAAATACCCGTTCGTCTCTTTGGCCTTCAATTTCGCTCTGCACTTGCACACTGCAGCCCACTCTGTAGCCTCTCTTGTAAATGCCGTTCCCCTATGTCCACTGGCTCTCTCTGTCCAGAGTCTGCTTCCTCACCCTCCTGAGCAAGTTCGGAAAGGACGAATTTGCTAGGAGGTCTACTTTTCGTGTTCGTCTACGCCGTCTTTGTTTAATACTAGAAGACAAGCATGTTGTTCAATCTGAAGATTATTGCAGCTATTCTTTGTTGTAGAAGTTGTAGTACAACCTAAACCTTCGCTGTTGTTCACATTATTTCCACTACCAATTACTGCACCAACTGCTTGCTCCTCAAGTCGAGTTCCCAACCAGCTGAGACCATCTCTTAGTTCGTTGTCCATAAAAATCGGCTTCGTTCGCCTCGACAAGCTGTAGAGCTGTAGAGAAGAGATGTAAGCTATCGACAGATTCATTGGAAGTTGGAATTTTCTCAGATGCAGCTTTCTGCGCTTTTAAGCGGATATCCTTTAACGGCGAGCCGGTTGTTGAAGTGTTTTCATTTGCCGTCCTCTCTCCAGGCTGAACCTGAAGGGTTGTTCTGTCAACGAGAAGTTTCTCTGATTCGATTTCTTCTTGTTGGCGTTCTTGTTTCCAGAAGATCTGGTTGTACTATTCCGCCGACCCGTCCTCCTGCTCCTGCATTCGGACGAGTAGAAGAAGTTTGTCTGTCTTCTAGCATGTTCGGGAAGAACAACGCGTAAGAATCATTTACATTTAGTACTTTTCGCATCCTCTACATCTTGTCTTCCCCTGACTGCAGCTGCAGCTTGCTCTTCCTTGTTCTCCTGTTTCTTGCCCACTTTTCTCGTACCGGGCAACCAAGCAGAGATGTTCAAAAAATCCACCTTTACTGATCCTGAGCCTGAAGATCATGTAGTCGCTGTTGTACTACTTTTCCATCTCCGTTCCCGTTCGCGTAGTTGCTCGTGGAGGTGCGAGGAGCAAGCCTAGTTCTAGACTAGAACTCAACTTCTTCTTCTAGTAGTCAGAGATGCTTCTAGTATGGAAGGGCATTCACCTACAGAAACGCTTTCTACTTATGGAGGCAAAAAAAGAAAGTTGCTCAATTAGATAGTTGCCTAGCTTTTTACGTCGTGGTATGGGTGGGCTCTGCAGATGCGCGCCACCTTGCCGCCCGTGGTTGTGCCGGCTGGGTGACTTGAAGAGCAGCCGCGAGGCCGCTGCGCGGGATTTGATCCACGGCACCCAGCTCAGCCCACTGGGTGATTAGTGCCGCGGTGTAACCTTGGCACTACCTTATTCGAGGTAGGCCGCTGATGCTCTGGCGATGGCTTGGACAAGTTCGGGGCCTTTTGGCCCTCTGGATGGGGCTCAGATGTGGAGTTGTAGATCGTTGACAGTTCCGACTGAGTGAGGCCGATGGAGCTGGCTCATTTTGGTCACATTTCTTGCCGGGTCCATGCGTGGCGATGATTTTGCCGAAGCTTTCAAGGGGTTCGACGGGGAACATTTCGACCATTTTGAAGGGAATTTGTAGACACTTGCCAACGCCTATCACTCCCTCGATTTGGGTGTGAAAAATCAGCCACGCGAAGGTGGGCAATTTTCGGGATTTCTTCGGGAGGGCTCAGGGGGTCCGACGCCGTATCTAACCATGCCAGAAAGGGGGCAGCATTTGAGAACCCCCACCGCCCGAGTTCTCCACGTTTTTGCAACATGGTTGGCCTCCTTCTTCTCGGTTCTCGCTGTGTCTGCGCTCGCGTCGTTTCTAGATGGGTCGGCCGGTTCTGCTTTTCATCTGCCGAAGGCGCATGACCGTGGACACATGGCGATGCACTGGGACCCCCAACGCATTCGGCGCGCCGCAAGGGCAACCAGGCAAACCATGCGCGGCACCCTTGCGGCGGCTCTTCAGCTCGCCCAGCTGATGCAACCACGAGCGGCAGGGTGTCGCGCTTCTGCAGAGTCCATCCATAGCGCTACTGAAGTAGCTAGTTGACTATCTGACTAAAATATTTTTTTTTTTTTGCCTCCATAAGTAAAGGCGTTTTTGTAGGCGAATTTCCCTCCATATCTAGTAGAACTTCTAGTAGTCATCTCTAGAACTTCTAGAAGTCGGAGATGCTTCTTTCAAACGTACACATTTCGAAGTTTTGGAGGCTGACGCGACTTGTCCTTGTCTGAGATTCACCAAGATTGCAGGTGGAATTGAACTCCCCTCTACGATGTCATTGTCGTAGGACCAGCCGCGGAAAGTTTTTTCGTTAGAAAGCTTGCGCCCATTCGCGTTAGTAGAGAGGGCTACTGCATTCAACGTCAACAATTTCCGAAATTGTTCGAAGCTGCTTTTGAGCTGGAAGCTGATAGTCGAGATTTTCCATGTAATGCAGGAAATACTCATGCACAGCCTCAACTGCCAGCAACTGCAACACCTTGCCGCCCATCCCGACAGGCTTATCTTGGTGCGGATGCCACAAGCCTCCTCCGCACTCTCCTGTGTTTTGACCTTTTCAGCGTCGAAAAGGAGAGATCTGACTGGCGTTTTGGACGATACTACTTGTCGTGCTACTGCAACTCCTTCTAGAGTAGATCGTCGCTGTCTGGAATGATGTCCAACTCAGTAGTACTAGGATCTCCTTTTCAAATCAGCTAGATCTAGAGTCGCTTGTTTCTGGTCCTCTACTACTTGTTCTTGGAAGTGTGATCCAGCTAGCTCTAGAGTCGCTTTCTGGTCCTCTACTACTTGTTCTTGGAAGTGTGATCCAGCTAGCTCTAGACTCGCTTTCTGGTCCTCTACTACTTGTTCTCGGAAGTGTGATTTCATGAACTCCTGAAAAGCCGCAGAATCTAGCTTCTTGCCATATCCAGTCGGTTCCTCGTCCATCGCCAGTCGTTTTTTCGAGAATACTAATACATAGTTCCCAACAAAGGACTACTAGTACTACTGGCACTTTCAACCGCATCACGTCTAACCGCCCTCACCACTCCCAACTTGCGCAGGAGAGACTTCCCTGGTTCTTTTTACCGCAATTAAAGCTCAGCATTCAATGGCCACTGATGCTGAACGGAAGAGACCCCCTTCAAAGGTCTCTCCTTTCCCTTCCTTTTCCCCTGTTCTCCAAAGGGGTCGCTTCTTCGATCTCAGTGACCAACCCCAATGACCCTTGAAAGCTGAGCCTAAACTGTTTTTTGAGTGCTTCGTCGCGACTGTCTTCGCAAACAGCCACAATGCGTCCCAACCGACGCAACCATCGGGATCGCCTTGCAAACGTGCAGTTTCGTAAACGCTTACAACGATTTGCGTCATTTTTCACCCTCCTCCTTCTTATCGTTTCTCCTAGAAACGTACTAAGGTTAAGAACAAGGCCTTCGGATCGATATTCATCAATGTGACGTTCAAGAATCTACGACACCACTTTACGACTTGAACAAAGAAAATGCTATCGATACGGATACGATTGATGAAACTCAAACTTCTAAAAACCCACTCGGATAAATGGGGACATGGACGACCTCCTTGTCTTTGTCTTGTTTTTACTCGAGCGCCCTGTCTTCTCTTTGAGTTCGTAAGTCAAGGCCACGACCGCGCTTCAAGTCACGTAAGTAAATGTTTGTGCACTTGTAGACATAGACAAGGAGGCAACAAAAAAAAGCCCAAACTTGCCAGCAGGTGTTGAGTCACCTCGTCAACCCGTTGTTTTTGCCGTCATCCTTCAAGAAAGAACATCAACGTCTATGATCTAAGTAGGGGTGTTCAGGTTGTAAACAACACGACCATTAGTTGTTTGCGGAGAGTGGTCGTGGGAGGACCACGTCCACGCATCAAAAAGAGCCATTATGCATATTAAGAGCGGTTCTTTCATCAACATATAGATACATATTTCATGAAATACGCTGGACTATTGGCTGCATGCGACCGGTTCATCTTCTTCATCTTCGACCTTCTTGCTCTTGTTCTTGGTGCAGCGAACTGCATGCTATTCTAAGAGTAGACTCATGCGTCTCTCTGCTGCACATATTCCGGAAGCAGAGAGCTTGAAAATATCAGCATGCGCAACCATCGCCAGAAAAACGGAAAATCAAAATCTTACAAACTAGAATTATGACTTTCATCCACTCCTACTTGATGTTCACAAAAGAACCTCTGCCTGACTCTCCTGCTCATCACAGGCCCTCTTCTTCCCCAGCCTCCGCACAATAAACTCCGCAGTGAATAGTTAGTATTGAAAGAAAAAGAATCCAAAAAACATAATGGATTATTTCTTCTATTGGGTCTCGGTCTCTATGCGCTTTTAACCTCCACGAAGCAGTTCATCGGGGTACCAATCTGGAACTGGAACGCGATGTCCTTCATCTTCAGGTTGTTCCATATTAAAAATATTCATCATGAAATTGTTGTTGTTGTTATTATCAAATAAAAATAAAGGCAAAGGAGAAGCAAGAGCAAGTAAAAAAGGTCCATCTTGTTCCACTTGTTGTTGTTCTTGTTCCTCGTAGTTCTCCAAATCTGGTTCGTAGTTGTCCATAATGGACGACATTAGAGAATTTTCTGTCAACAGGCGCAGAGTATCGTGGTCGTCTAGGCCTGGTGGAGGACCCTGGTGGTGTAAACCTGGAGGAGCCTTCGGAACTACTTCTGGAGGAACTGGAGGACCCTGGTGGTGTAAACCTGGAGGAGCCTTCGGAACTACTTCTGGAGGAATTGGAGGACCCTGGTGGTGTAAACCTGGAGGAGCCTTCGGAACTACTAAGTTGTTCTCATCGACGATGCGAGGCATCCTGCTTGTTCTTGTTCTACTTGCGAGAATGTCAACGGCGGGACGAACTTGAACATGATCTACTTGTCCTGCTGCTCTCACGTGTGAACGTGAAGCAGATGCTTCCATCTCGACGTCCATATTAGACGGACTAGTTGGGCTTGGGTCTGCTCTGGTACTGGTTTGAGGCTGTAAAAACCCTGCCACTTCCCTTGCTACTTGATGGTGTCGCGCTTCTCCCGCAATCAAGGCTTCCCTTGTTTGAGCTTGAGGGTCTTGTGCTTCTTCTTCTACTTGCTGGGGCACCTGAGGCGTAGTTGTTCTGCACTCGCACACCTGGGCCAAAGCGGACAGCCAGGAGAAGAGTGTAGTTGGTAGGGACAGCATCTTCTGCAGCTTGATGTCAGGTGCTGCGGGTAGTTCGATTTCTAGTAGTGAGTGGGTACTTAGTTGATATTTTGATTTTGATCTTACTTTTCATCTAGAGAAAAAAATGGCAGTAGCGGCTCCTGCGTCTGAAGCATCTCAAGAACTAATACTTCTGGTGGTGCTAACTACGTTTTAAGGCAAATACATCAAAAACGAAATGACCGATTTTGAAAAAATATAGGTGCTCGACCTTCCCGCTAGGGCTAGCGGTGTCCTGAGTACTCAATAATAGCCTGGTGTGAGATAGTGGGTGAGTGTTTGCGTGAATGACTATGATGATGTTTGAAGTCTTCAGAGGGTGCACAGAACTAGGAGCAGAACGAATTTCGATTTTCACAGTATGTCGTGTCCTCCGGCTGCTGACCCTGATTCACGAGTCTATTGCTGCAACATACTTTTGCTTTTCTCGTCGGACCAATTAGGCAACAGAGATTACGATCACCGAAGAGCAGCAGCTGTAGCATCGTCGTAGTTCTTCATCTTGCTGACTAGCAGCTGTAACATCGCAGCTGTAAAAATTCTTCTTGTTGACTCTAGAAGTTGAAGTTCATGTTGCACATGCACTTGCAGAAGCCTGTCAACATGTAACTTACGTGACGTAAGGGACGAACACTTCTCGATTTTGATATTCATCCTGCTGTCGCATCACGACAAAGAACCACCTGCTTTCTTCCTTGCTGTATCACGACACAGAGCCAGCTTCTTTCTTGCCTCTTTCAAGATGTCAAGAACATGTGTATGACCATGTGTCTTCTATAGGACAAATAAACTTAGGAGCCACCAAAAGAAGATGTAGATGCTGATGGAAGAATATATTTTATAAGGATGGCATGTCATAGTATTAGTACCTTCATGTTGCGTCCTACTCTTTGTCAAACAATTTGTATTTGTATTTATAAGGTGGAGGGTACATTTTCATTTAGTGTGTTGTATGAATACCGTGATCAAGAAAAATAGCAATGCTGGTATAAAAAGATCTCATCTTCTTGTACTGGGTTCTGGTTGTAATCCTCTAGTAAAAATGCAATAGCATGTTTGTTGTTTTTCATCTATGTATTAGCTCCATCGTCGAGCATTCTGGTTATTCCGAACATACAACTTCTTCGTGCCCTTCGAAAACCAGCAACGTGTTGCCTCTTGTTCCTCTATACGAACATCATATATTACGTGCTCCTTTTTTGTGATATGTAGTCACTGCAGATGCAGCAGTTGCGGCTTTCCCCCTTCAATAAGTTTGCGTTTGCCTCGTCGTACTAGGCCAAATACTGAGTAGTATTAGTTCACCTTCCGTAATCAGTGCACGTGCTCCATGCCTTCTACCTCCTCGTCTTTTCTCCTCGTACCTCACCACCGTTCTAATATTTGTTTCTCTGTCTGCAGCTCGTGAAGCTCTTGCTAATCTCCCATTTCTCGTATCTTGCGGCTTCCAAGAGTTTCGCTCGGAAACAACAGGCGCATCCAAAGACCGTCCACCAATTGTAGCGTGCACGCGACAACCAACTAGGCACATGTTAGAAGACCTCTCCCTCTCCGTTGTAATTCATTTTCCAAGTAGTGCATACTCATACTGCATCCTTGAAGAGTATGAAGACGAGTATACATGGTAAGGAAATGCTCCCCCTCTGCTCCAATACTTTTCAAGTTCAAGCAGGATGCAGAAGTGGAAGTTTGTATGCTCCCGCTATTTGGTAACCTGAGTTTGATCATAAAGGAAAACAAGAAGAGAACACTTGTGATCAAATTCAGGCTATACCAAAAATACCAGAACCATTCAAAGTTAATATCAGAAGTCATCAAACAAGATGAATTAGTGAGAGCCTTAAACATGATCGGTTCGACACATGATGACGCGATCCTCAAAAGCCGAGCCGTCCGGAAGTGCAAGAGTTCGATCCGTAGACTCATCAGAAAGGACATCGGTTTTGTTGGCTCGAAAGAACTGCTGTTTCGTTTCCTCCATATCTCTTCTAGTTGCGTCGTTTAACGGTGTAAGCGTCAGGGGAAAATGGATCATTAAACACGGAGACACCTTCTTGGAGTTCTTGGAGGATTTGAGGTGGTCTCGAACAAAGGTAGCGGTCGACGATGGATCTTGTCGCTTGCGAGGATTCACTCTGGAGGTTGCCCTTGCAGTGGCTGCTCTAGTCGTACTTGAAGATGATGCTCCTCCTGCTGCATTTGAACGTTGAAGATCCCAATTGTTGTGTGTGCTGACATTCCTTGTAGTACTTGAAGAACTAGAACTTTCGCCCGGGCGGCCCTGTGGATTTTGGTTTTCATCGATTCGCACTCCTTCCACAGCTACCAATGGAGGACCCGCTTCCAAATCATAGTCTTGGTCGTACCCTCTGACAGTTTGGTGACCCACCAAAGCAGGACCACAGGTAGATGTGCCAGAGCATATTTGCTTATAGTCTCCTCCTCCGAGTCCGACTCCTCCACCCAGTCCAGGAGGACAACTTCGCAAACCGCCAGCACGCCCACGACCACTTCCCCTTTCCAGTACGACATCACAACTCGTAACCGTAGCTCTGCAAATTGGGCACGTTGCATGTGACTTCAGCCATGATTCTCCGCATTCTAGACACACGACTTGATGTCCACAGGGAGTGTAGCGAGCTACACAGGGCTTGTCTAGGCAAATGACACAAATCAGATCCTCCTGTGCTTCGGCTAGCATATCATCCAGAGGCGGGGCTGAGGGAACTGGGTCAAGATCCTCTTGGTCTTGGTGGACATCCTTCACGTGTCCTTGGTGAAGTAAGGATTGATCATGTTCATGTTGTGCCTGTATGTGCATTTGTGCTTGTACTTCTTGTTGTTGTCCGACTGGTCCAGCATGTAGTCCTTGCGCTTCTGCTAGCTTTATTTGTATTTGTTGCACTTCTTGTACTTCTTTTGGTTCTTGGTCGTCGTCAGGACGAGGTGCGGTTGGAATGGGGGACGAGCCGGAGCCTCCCAGTCCGATTATAGTACGACCCTCCAGTCCGCCTTCAGCACTACCACTACTACTAGAAGAGGAGCTACTAGAAGAGGACGAAGAGCTTCCTCCGCCTTGTAGTTGCTGATCCTGACCTTGTCGCGCAAGAACTCCTTCAACTACCGGACCCTGCTGCGCCTGTGCAGCTTCTAGTTGCTGTGCAGCTTGTGCCGCTTCTAATTGACGTTGTTCCTCTTCGTCTTCCTCTCTTCTAACAACTCTTTCCACCCTTTCTCGTTCCATCTCTGCTGCCTCCCTTTCTGCTCGTCTCTGTTCACGTCGCACTCTTTCTAGCAGCTGCAGGGTGTGTTTGCGACGTCTCATTTTCTCCGCCAATGTCCACGTATGGTCTATAAAAGCGCCTATCTCGTAATCCATCTCGGCGTAATGCGTGTCAACTCTCACCGTATACGTCTCTGTGCGAGTTGTGGTTTTACTGAAATTAGAGGCTCTAATCTAGAGGTTTGATGATAAACAATGCTGTCAAGAAAAAGAGTTGACGTTCTCTTCCAGCAAGAATGTGATTGATCATGAAGTAGATCAGAGCAGTAGCTATGATGTAAGGACTTCTTGACCTGCTACATCACCTGGCTGTTCAGCTGCAGCTCGTGGTACTTCTACTTCTACTAACAAACTTGTTCTCTTCATCGAAGACTAAGAGATCTTTAATTTCCATTGCATCTTAACATTTGAGTCCGTCTGAGTGGTCGTCCTTGTTCGGGTTTCGTAGTGATAGTTTTGGATTGAAAACGTGATGCGCGGTTTCGCATGCCGAATCTGGTTTACGTAGTCTTAGAGGAAAAACAGAGTTTCATCTCTGTGGAGCACGAGGATGATATCTAAGAGGAATGAACTTGGGACTCCCCTCCACAGAGATCGATGGATTACGAAGAGCATTATATAAGTATAGCGTGGTTTTAGCCTTAATAATACTCGAATTTCGATCTGGGCATTACGTTCGACATGTAACTCTTCGTCGTGGAGGCGCAACAAGAGTAGAGCAAATAAAACAGATAAATGCCCCCAAAGCTTCCCAGTGTAGACCAAAAGGCAATCACACTCCATCCTGGCACGATGTTCGTAAGACTGTGCCGATGATTAGAGGTATATTAAACATTGTGGACTTAGTGGCATGATCTTCGTGTTCGTGAGACTGTGGAAATCATTAGAGGCGTGAGAATTGTGTAGTGGTTAGACTTTGGAAGCCTGATCTTCAATGAGATATTATTGCGCAGCATTATACCCTTGTTACCCCTGTTGATGTTAGGACTTTTCTAATTATTAACAATAACAGCAGTTCTAAGAGGACTATTAAGTAGAGCCTTGTCGTCCACCCTAAACTGAAAGTGCATCAGCATAGTGCCCAACACGATCGATCCGACAAAGGTTAGGATTAACATCGTAGCCCAAAACGGTTCGCAACAGCCCATTTTCTCCTCGTCGTCCTTCTCTTGGGTTTCTTTCTCATTCCGAAAGAAGGCCTCCTCTTCGTCTTCCAGAGATATTGAGTCCGAATCCTCATCTGCAAGGTGGAGGTGACGACCCTCACCCAAGACGAACCTGCACAAGTTGTGTTCTTCTTCAGCTTGCTCACGTTCGTGCCCCTCAAAGTGATAATCCTCAAAGTGATAATCCTCATGCCCATGAAGATCCTCTTGAATAGAAGAGTCAGCAGATTCAGCAAAGCTGCTGCTTGCGGCTGATGTCCGACTCTCAGAAAAAGTGCTCATCTTGTTGTTACTGAAGCGTACTACATCAACAAATATAATGCTTCTTGATCTTCTTGAAGATGTTGTAGTTGGTTCTTGTAGAAGTATGTACCTACAACATTTTTAAAAATAAATATAAATGTAGATGTAGTGGTCAAAAGGCCAAAATATACTGTTCTACTTCAATACAACTGCCGCCCCGAAAACGACTGCTACATCGGGCAAGATTGTGACGCTCTGGTAGAATGCATTAGACCGTTGAAGATGATAGATACACCGCAGATTGTGACGCTCTGGTAGAATGCACTAGACCGCAGATTGTGACGCTCTGGGAGAATGCATTAGACCGTTGAAGATGATAGATACACCGGAAGACGATGACGAGTGTACCTGTTTTATACCTTCTAGTCCTATCATATCTAATTGCTTGCGGCGCTTAACAGAAAGAGAAACAGTCAACAGATCTGATGTGGTATCTGGTTCCAGCTTGTCATGCTTTCGGGTCTTCATCGCGATCCCGATCGCTTGTAGTGAAAAATTAGGAGATGTTGCTGGATTCACGGGATCAATGACGTCACATTCATCCTATTATTAGGACTCTGCAAAGCAACACACAGAGTCGAGATGGTAACAGCCATAATAATGATTGTGTATGTACCAATGTTGGCCTTTCCTAGGGGTTCTTCACTGAGATGTAGATGAGATGCGCATACATTTTTACATTTGGATTTGGATTTGGAGATTTCAGAAATGTACATGAGCCAGAGCCTTGTTGATATTGGCTACTATTTAAGGAGGTGAAGCACTCTTTTTTCTATGCTGCGTGAGGTGCGTTGCTGGGTGTAAACTTGAGCAACAAGAACCGATAACTTTAGACAGAATCGCTTTCGATTCTGCTTGCACCCATGCCCTGACACCGCATCCTAATCGCAGAAGTGGAGCGAGCCCACATTCGAAAAATTTGGGAAGCCCTTAGCTCCCAAATGGGACCATCATTTTGTCCGAACAAGGCTATTCACGTTAGCGGTCCGGAGGCGGCCCTGATGTTTTCCCGAGTGGGTTCCCCTTTTTACCCCATCCATTTATCTGGACAATTATCATTTGTGCATCAGACAAATTCGTCCATGCAGTGAAATATATCTGCAGAAGACAGTGAGTGAAACAATAACCGAAAAAAGCGATACATAGGACTGATAAGACTAGGGTCGTGAAGCCGAAATTTTATAACCTCGCCACCATAAATGAAATTGAAAGATTGTTCAGCAAAAATAGAAGGTGGATCGAAGATAAAAAACCAGAAAGCCACGAAATAAAACCAAAATCATCAAGATAGACGAGTAACAAGTGTCCATTGGATCGAAACAGAACGGAAAACGATTGAGTTGTTCATCATCAAGAGGACACTGCTGCTAGTACTACATTTACATGCCGTTGATTGATAGATTTGAAAAAAAACGAGAAGGTCAAAACAAAGCAACACTGAGAATCTTTCTGGATGTGAAACAAATGATTAAAAACCAAAGTCCGAGTGAAACAAGAAGATTTATTGCGCTCGAGACAAGAACAAGAAGTCTTCTACAACTACTACTCGATGAATCGCAAAAAATAGCAATTCAACATTTTTTCGCTTTCTATGGATCTATAATTTCATCCAAGTGAGTTTCTGTCGGTGTCCTCGCTGTCGCTTTTGAATTCTTTACGCATTCATCGCATTCGTGCTGCCCTTAAACCCTTGCTTCAGCAACTTGAATCTTGCTTCCGCATCATCTCCGCACAGAACCGACAAAACCGCATAACCTTGCACATCGAAAAACGCCAAAAACCGCAAAGCCATATACCTTGCCAGAAACGTCTCTGCGGAAACCACTTCGCTTGGCAAACCCGCAGCTGCAGATATGACGGCTTTAGCCTCGTTGAAGAGACTGCTGCCTAGTAACATCCTAGTAGAGGACGTAGCAGAAGACCCCGCTGCTCCTCCGGAAAGGGAACTAGTGTAGCCACCAGCATCAGCACGAAATAATTCAAACAAGCGATCATCTTCGATATCGTGAAGCTTGAGTGCATCGAGTAAAAGTTCCCTCAAACAAGCAGAGTTACGCCATTGCCGTTCAAAAGATAGACGACTGACGCTTTTGGCGTGGAGCGGAAGATTGGATGGGGCTCCATGATTTTCCGCGTCTGTAGTTTTCTCAGCATCTTGTTCCTGCCTTAGTTTTGATTGCTCTTGTAAATGCGTACTCGTCGTAGCGACTTCTTTCCTCTGTTGTAGGTGTTTCTCCAGTTTCTGCCAGTGATCTGGGTCCTCACAGACAGCTGCCATCACCTCACGCAGTTCCTGAGCCAACATGAAGCTGCGAGACTCAAAAGTCAAAAACTGAGTTGTATTGTAGTTCCGGTTCATCATGTCGTTTCTTTGTTGCATACTATTCCCTTGGTTGTTGAGACTGTTGTAGAAGGAATTGCGCGAATTCATCAAAGTCGAGCCGGTTCGCTGTTGCAAGAGAATGGCGTCTTCTTTTAAACCGCCGCCAGTGGAGGACATGAGTTGATGTTGTGCGTGGTGCTGGTGGTCAGCAAGAGGTGAGCCATGCAGCTGGTTCTCTCCGCGGGTGCTTTCAAGGAAGTCGTAGTTCGTAGGTACAAGAGTCAACATAGAATTTTCGACATGGGCGCTAGCTCCTCCTTGATTGTAGGCAGACAGGTCTTCATCAATCCGCTTCGTGAATTCCGCATACCGCACCACAAAATCCGCGATACAATTCAAAATCAGAAAAACCATCACCCCAGCTACCCCTTGAAACCAGATTAACATCCACACTTCCTGTTCTGCCAAAGCTTGAACATCATAAAACGGCCCACCATTTCCACCACTAGACAATGTTGCAAGTCGCAAAAACACAGCCAAAGCGGTAGAGCTTCTGCCAAATGCGGCAATGGCTTCGCTGTAGGGTCTGGCTTCACCTTCATCCTCGAGATCCTGTGCTAATGCAGTTGCAGTCGCCGATGTCAACGTTTCGTTTCTTCCAATAGCTTCCAAGCTGATGAACACTGAAGCGATCAGAACAGTTCCCAACAACAGTGCCCAAGGTCTCAGCAAGAACATGGCATGTGCAGCTTTTCTCGTCGCGGCTAAGAGCGAGTCGGACAAGGAGAAGAGGCGGAGAAGACGTAAGCCTCGGAGAGCGCGGAAGATGGTAAAAAGTCCGACAGCATTGCGCAACATACTAGCTTTCACAGTGTCCTCCAAGCGACCTTGTTGTCCCGTCTGCAATTCCAACAATTCGTCATACGACGACCCGCCAAAAATGTCAGCGCGTTTGCACACCACAGCAGGAATGATGATCTCGGTGCAATAGGCTAGAAGCAACAGGCAGAGATCGAAAAATAGTGAAAAACCGAAATAGAGCACGCGTTCCTCGGTGTAGGCTGCTTTGTTTTCTCCTGTAGAAGTATTTTCGACATTCATCGTCGTCTTGTTTTCGTTCTCCATGTCATCTTCTTCGTTGCTATAGGCTGGTGCATCATGATCCAAGTCGTGCAGCATGTAAATATTTCCCTTACGCGCATATACGAAATCGGATATCAAGACATCATAGGGCCAAACCCTAAGCCTAACGGTTTCCTCGTCTTCACGACCCGGACGATCTTCGCCTTGTTTCTTGTTGTTGGCTTGTCCTCCTTGCTCATCGATGTTGATGTAAGTCCCCTGTTCATCGACGTTGATGTTCCCCATCTCCTGCCCGTTTTCATTCTTCACGTCGCTTTCGTCTCTAACGGCCAGTTTCACTACCGTAAAAGCCAATGTCGATCGAGCAATGAATTCCAAGTTGTAATACACGAAAAACGCTAAATCGAGACTTCTAAAGGTGATATGGGCAGCCTTAGGCACCGCGTCAACCGGCCAGTCGTATTCTGCTAGAATTTCAGCCATGTTCAAAAGCAACACGAAAACGGTAAAGGCATCGAAACCAGTGTGAAAACACAAACGGTAAAAGACAATGAACGCCCGTTGCCGAACTCGATCGCAAAACGCAGCAAATTGACGACCGTATGAGCACAGGGTCTCGGATGAGTTGGATATGGCGTCTGCATCATCCTGATCCTTATATCGCTGGCCTTGCTTTCCTTGCTTGCTTTGGTGCACGATGCCATCATACTTTACATGGTATTGATGGTCCTGACGGGCCCTGAAAGGGTCCTCAGGATCGTGAGTATGAGTATTGTTCATTCTCATGTTAATGTCATCATGCTGATTCTTATAGCCAGTGCCAGCATAATTAAAGCCAGCGCTAGGATCATTAGAAGAAACATGATGGCCATGAGACTGTTGAAACTCAACAAAGCCACCATGTTGTTTTTCGTTTCCCTGTCCTTGGATTTGGTTTTTCGCATTCATTGCATTGGCATTCGCCATCGTAGCACGTGCTGGACTCTTCGAACTTGGAACCACAACAGCTTGATGAGTTCCTTCAACCAGTCTGGGTAGTTCTGCAGTTGCCGGTACGGGCGACAATGCACGGGGCACAACGACACTCGGTGACGCATTAGGCGAAGTGGCAGCACGACTGGGTACCGCATACAGACTGCCCTTATTGTAGTTGCCTTTAAGCAAAAGATGCGTCCTTTGACCTCCTTGACTGTCAAGAACTGCGCATCCATTCTTTTCATCACCTCCATTCGCCAACCTTCTTCTCCAACTCATCGGCTGTCGTTCTACCAAAAGCGTCCTAAATCCGACACACCATCGCATTTCAGCCACGCTGCGAGCTCGACAACAGTGCATAGCTTCCGCAACCAAGGCATTCCAAAACGCAGAGATGGAAGCCCAGATGACGTGTGACCCCACCATTATCGCAGTACAAAACATTGCAAGGTAAGCACCCACAATTCCAAAGCAGTGGATATCTGTGACCGACGTAGAAAAGGAACGTTTCTGGTTTTGCTTGTTGTAATTGTTTCCGTGGTAAGACGTATTCGAACCTCGACCGCCACCTCGAGGAGACGTCGGATAATTTTGAAAGTCCATGTTGTTCTTGTTGCGAGGAGACCCATAGTACAACTGATACATGTCTTGGGAAGATTGAGATTGCATTTCACGACGCATCGTCGATCCCTCTGCCCGACGCTTGCTGTGCATGCTGTTTGCATTCTGATTCGCATTCTCATGATTCACATTCAACATATCCTGTGCATGCTCCGGATTTCCACGATCGTTCATGTCCATATGATAGGCATTGGCGTTGTTGTTTCCCTCACCCGGAGGTGGGAAAGAAGGCCCGCCAGCTGGAGCATTCGCATTTTTGATACCATTATTGTTCCCATTCTTCCCATTTCCGCCTCCGATGCCATTTTTGAAGGATGAAAATAGCGAATTGTAGCTGCTCGTCCTATAGTCGTTTGGTGTGACGTGGCGATCGTGTAATAAAGCGGCACTGGTGTTGTCCTCGCCAATGGTCGAATTGCCGTCTCCAGCGCTAGAGGTACTGCGGGACGCTGGCAATTGAACAGGAGGGTTTCCCTTTTCACGTTGTTCAGCCTCAAGAGCTTTTCTCTGCATCTCCATCGCTTCCTTCCCCTTACTCCAAGCATCAGGTGGCGTCCTAGGTAAGTCATATCGGGAAGGTGGTGGAGAGTCGTAGGGCGTATCGGCGTAGCCTTGCTCGCTTTTCCATTTTTGCCAATCGAATGTGGACCGCTCAACGGGTGGCCCTTCGCTCTTACTGCGACGAGGACCATGAGAGGAAAAAATACTGGATCTAGCAGAAGTGTTCATTGCTTGTTTCACATCAAAATTGTTTGGATTCGTTTGGTAAACCTGATACATCTGAGTTCCTGGATGGGCTGCAGCGGGAATGAATTGCGTAGCCTGAAGGTGTTGGTGCTCTCTTCGAATGGTCTCGAGATTCGGACCCACGCTGGCACTGCGAACAGTCTTAAGACCCCCAGGCGTGCCATTCGGCTTCTTTAAGTTCAGAGGTGTAGTGGAAGAACTCCGCGGACCACCACGACCACGTCCATCCAACAATGTCTCACGTGCAATCTGAGACCGCTGCTCCAGTCCACGATATTCCGAGCTCGCTGCAGAAGAAGAGGGATCGAAGCGAAAGGCGATATCCCGACCTCCAGTCTGCTTGAAAAGCACATCGGAGGACGAAGTCTGGAAGTAGAGAACGTTGTGAGGAGGCGAAGCACGCTTTTTTTGGGTAGTACCGTTTGCAATAGTCGTTCCAGCAGGTGCTGAAGATGCGGTGGTCACAGGAGGCGGGTGCGTGGCACGGGCTCGGACCGTGGTCGAAACAACTTGTTCGCCTTGCTTCGACATCTTCGCTGTTTGGTCTCTTGTACTGGATGACCTTTGCGGAATGAGTTTTGGCGAGTAGAAAGGGTATTTCTTTCAGATTGCAGTCGGACGATTTTCGGAAAGTTATTTCAAGCTTATCGAAGAAAACGCTCTCTTATGTGGCCTTAGCTCTTACACTGACAATCGCTGCAGTTGCTTTCCTGTAGTTGCTTTCGTTCTACTTACTCTATTATTGCCAGTTCTCTCCGACTTCAATCAGCAGTTGCTTGGCATGTGGACGTGTACGTCAATCTTGATATCGATTTTATCAGCGACCTTGATAGACGGAAGCTTGACTTCAACCGGCTTTTTCGGAACGGTGTTCTTCACAAACTTAGCGATATCTTTGCCAGCACACTGCAACTTTTTCTCCACTGGTTTCAGGTTGAACTTCATGATTTTTGCAAAGAAGAAAGCATTAATGTAGATTGATTTCTAAATGGAAATGCGTCAATGAACGAAGTAGACAAGATGTTTATTCGCTTTAGACGTGGTAAACTAGAGGGTCAATTAGACTTAGAAGTTTGATTGGCAGAAGAATTTAGCGCATAGGCTAGTATTCTACCAAAAATAACCACTAGAAAAAAAGTCTTGAGACAAAAATTGTTCAGATTATGGATACGCCGGTGAGAAATGGATTGATTCTCTTCCTACTAACTAGTTGTAAGCAAAAAGTTCTCTTTTGTAGCCAAGTAGAGCTAGATGTACTAGAAGATGTATGACGTGCTAAAAAAAAGAGAAGTTAGTCTGATGTAGATAAAATCGTTTGAGAAAATTGTAGTTTCGCTATGGAAAACTAGACGCTAAGGTCTGTAGCTCTGGACGCTGAGGTCTCTGCCTGCGGAGAAACAAGACAGGATGGAAGAGGATTCCAGAGATATTATCAGAGAAGAGATCTCATCTCTAGCATCAAAGCAATTCACTCTCAGGACAGAAGAAAAGGCGCTTAGCGGGGGCACGTTTTGTTCTCGTCCTCGTCAGAACGATCATTGCAACTGAATAAACACCGACCAAGGTACGCTGACTCGATAAATAAGTCTCCTCTGCGCATCAAGATCAACACAACGCAGCACTCTCATCAACGTTGAAGTTCTCAAAGCAGATTCACTATCGTTCAGTCTCGTTCTCGTTCAACACTCAAATTATAACAAATGATTTGTCGCAATGAAAATTGGGAACAGACACACTCTTTCGAGAAACTTCTCGGTCTGGAGACCTCGCTCTCAAAAAGATCACGGCGATTCTTTTTCTTGTGAAGAATATTTTCGCTCAACATCATTTTTATCAATAGAGTAGACTTGACAGAATTAATATAGTGTTAGGGATGGAATCTTAGATTCCCTTTTTTCTTGAAAAAGACAGCCCTTGAGACTCAATCATCAACCTTGAATCCAGCCGTTCCATTTGTCAATAACTTGTTTCTCACCCCTCGACGACCTGATGGCGACACTGAGGCCTTAGAATCCTTGGCACCTCTAGCTGCAATCCGTGATTGTCCTGCAATCCGCGACTCTAGAGCTAGAGGTGGAGATGCGGGTGGACTTGTACTTGCGTTCCTTTCTACAGTCTCTTGCAACGTCTGCAGTGCCTGTTTGCTCCGACTACGAAAGTTCTCCATCCTCTGTTTGTACCGTTCTTCCCGAGCGGCACGTAGTTTGTCTCGACGTTCGAAGGAGGATGTTGTACTAGTAGGAGTGGCACTTCTACTAGGTACTACAGGTACAACTGGTGGTGGTGGTGCAGGTGCCATCCCACTAGATGATGAAGCAGTTGTAATCGGTGTTGGAGATTGAGGGGGTCGCGGACGTGGTGCGGCTGTGCCCGGGGATGGCACCAAGGCTGTCGCTGTGTTAGGGACACTTGGAGACTTGGTCAGGTTCTTCGTGAGGGGTAACGCAGCAGGTAACACGACTGGAGAAAGGCGGGCTTTCTTCTGGAGAACAGGAGAGATGGATGAAGTGGTCGTGGTCTGGAGTGTGCTTGTATTAGGTCCTCTACTCCCCTTCTTTGTCTCTGCCTTTGCCTGAGCGTGATTCGTCGTGTTTTGCTTTTTGGAAGAAGTGAAGGAAACATTCGTTTCTTCATCATTTCTGCCGTCTCCACTCTTGTTGTCCACAGGAGCTTCAGAAGAAGAAGACGATGATGTTGATGTTTCTTCAGGAGCAAGGTGTCCTCTAAGTGCTCTACTAGCGTGCTTTGGAGTGAGCGACCGACCGTTGAGTGGACTCATGCGTCCTCGAAGCTCTTCCCCACGCTGAACTACACCCCGTTCTGCCCTTTCGCGAATGCGCGTTAGCCTATTCTGTCCAGCAGCACAATTCTTTGCGAAAAGGAGGTCCATCTTGGTTGTTATGCCAGAAGTTGTCTTACTGTAGGAAGAAGATGTGACTGAAGTGTCAGCTACTCGTTGATGGATAGTCGTTGTCTTTGAAGTACCCACAGTTTTGATGGTGGTGATAGGACGAGGGACTGGAGATAAAGACGAAGCAGTCAGATCTTGATCAGTTGCTTGTTGATACTCTGCCGGTGACAACTGTGCTTGCTTTTGCGGGAGTTGAGCTTGTAGTTGGAGAGGTAGAGGCGTTTCAGACTCGCCAAGTACCTCAGCACCCTCATTGTTCCCTGACGTTGTTATAGGGCTCGCGACACTGCTGTAAAGCGGTGGCGGCACTGCCTCTCCTTCACTGCCACTAGTGAGAGATTTCGCACCAACCACGCGTCGCTTTTCCGTAAGGACAAGTGCGGCGGGAGGTGCGGCCGCAGATGATGATGAAGAAGCTCTTGCGTTTTTCTCTGGTTCCGTAACGTTAGCGACCACTACTTTCTTGTTACTGGTGGATGTAGATGTGTCGGTCATTGGTTTCATTTTTCTTGCTGGAGGAGAGAGGACAGACGATGTTGCTTTGCTTGCACTAGACGGCTTGGCTTTGGGATGAGTTTTTTCATCTGGTTCCTCGGCTGGAGTATCAGTGTCTACAGTCACAGCTGAGGGTTGCGGACCACGGCGTCTGGGCTCTTCTGCTGCAAGGCTATCTTGAATTTTGTTGTGATCTGGTCTCGGCCGTTTCCTTTCTCCTTGATCTACTCGTACGACTGACGCATTTCTTGTTGCAGGAGGTGCCGCCGGGACTTTTCTCTTCCTGCTCCTAGTCTTAGAGTTGGACTTGGTTGTCGTGCTTCCACGCTGCTGGCTACCGCGACTTTCGCGCTCAACGTGTTCGCCTTTTGAAGAACCACACAACATAGAACTAGTACAGCATGCTGCAGCTGCTACGGCTCGTTCGCTGTTATCAGAGTCAATGGCATGATAGGCAGAAGAAGACGTTCTTGATGTGCCTTTTGAGGAAGCAGACGACTCAACTAGAGACGATGAGAGGTCCAAAGTTCTGTCACTGTTGTTATCAGAATCTACGATTTGCAACTCCACAGCTTGGAATTCGTCAGGGATGTTTACAGAAGTGCCAAAATTGTGCGTATTTCGTTCAGGGAGGCATCGAGGTAGTGGTGGAGGCACAACTGTACAGTCTTCAGGGTTTATTGGTTCTTGTTGACCTACTGGCACTGCAGGTGTAGAGGTGGACACTCCGACAGGAGCAGGAGTGTGTTGTTCGAGAGTAGAGGTGCCTGAGCCCCCTGTAACAACTAAAATGGAAACTTTCTCATTTTGATCTAGCGTCATCTTCTGAATATCTACTCCCACGCTCTCCGTCGACTCATCTACACCACTATGGGTCCTGTGTACTTGGAGATGATCTATGCCTGCCTCGATCTCGGGCTCTGGTGGCGTTTGTGGTTCTTCGTGATCGTCGTGCTTTTCAAAACCTGAAAAAAGGTTAGTAGAGGCTGCTGGTGTTTGTGATGCATCTTCTAGGTCCACACGTACGTCTTGGTCTTCGTCTTGTTGGGGTGCCGACGCATGATTCGCATCTTCATGTCTTTCGTCTTGATAAACTTCTTGGGTGATGCTATTGTTGGCCGATTCTGGTTGTTGTTCGCGATGCCGATCTTCACCATTTATTGAGTCAGCGCCAGAGTGCTTCAGCTCCTGCTCAGCCATGTCTTGCTCTTGCTGTTTATCTCCAGAGGACTTCTGCATCTGGTCTTCCACTTCTTCTATATTTTCGCGTAGTCCTTTTCGTTCTTCTTCACTTTTAACGTGCATCTCTCCATCTTCTTTTCTTGTTTCACGAGCGCCGTCGTCCTCGTCGTCGCCGCTTTCTGCGCCTACCTCCACATCCGCTTCACCACTCGGCATCTGCTTGTCCTCTCTCTCCTCCAAGACAAGAGCTTCTCCTGTTTTTTCAACGAAGTAGCCAGTGTACTTGTCCAACAGGTTTTGGACTGCAGCCTCAGCTTTGTGTATCACGACCTTCGAAGAGTCTGTTTCTTCAGGTGGATTCGAGGAAGAATTTTCGCGGTCAGAGCAGTCAGGATCTTTATTCGCGCCTCTAGCATGCCGCGTGTGCCATCGGCGGACGGGCTCTTGGTCTTGTGGTGCTACTTCGTCCTTTGGAGAAGGTCGACTCTCAGTGGCCACTGATTCTGAACGGGAAGGGCCCCATAGTACCCCTCTACTTGTTTTCCCCTGTTCTCCAAGGGTGGGCCCTCTTCGATCTCAGTGACCAACCCCAATGACCAATGAAGGTTGAGCCTTAATAATTCCACCGGTGTCGTTGTAGTCGCAGTGGCATCTTCGACTTTCACCTGCTTGGGTGGAGTACTACTAGAACTTGCGACTTCCTCTTGCTTTGTAGTAGAGCTACCGCGCTCGCATCCCCGAGAACCTCCGTGGTCCCGTTTTCTCCTTGAAAAATGGGCCAAGCATGACGTTGAGGATGGTTCAGCGGTAGCCTTAATTGTAGTCGCAGTGGCATCTTCGACTTTCACCTGCTTGGGTGGAGTACAACTAGAACTTGCGACTTCCTCTTCTTGCTTTGGAGTGCTGCCAGAACTTCCTACAGGTCGTGTCATTCCGATTCCTTGTTGTAATATAGAGCCAATCTGAGAACTCCACCGTGTAGAAGCACTGGCACGTCTCGCGGCATTCGGAGATGTAGTGGTCGAAGCAGGAGGCACAAAAGACGTGGTCGGAATAAAAGAGTCTAGTGTACTAGTCGATGCTTCTGTTGCGGTCTCCTCTGCTGCTGTTCTTGTTGTGGCGACAGCGGTGCTCAAGGATGCACCAGAGATGATGGTATTCAGATCATTAAGAGTAGAAGACACACCTCCAGGCGTCGCTGTACCAGCACCCATCGTTGCCATACTATCTCGCTGCAACCATCGTGACGTTGTAGGCCTGTTCGGGCTACGACCATGCTGGCGAATGCGATCCAGTACTACAACTGACGAGACTCCCTTGTGAAAACTTTTATTACTAGAAGAGGCGTCAATGAAATTTTTGATGTCCTCAACATTCGATGTTCCAATCTGTTTCTTCACAACTAAAGATGACGAGGACGAACCACCAGTTCTCTTCCCGAACCCAGGTGGTGGCGGGGCAAGAACATCTGGTGGTGGAGGACTCACTCGTTCGAGTAGCTTCTCGACTTCGAAGTCATGCGCATCATCGTCGTGCGGATGCGTGAATTCGTCAGCCAACGCTGACAATCTGGGAAAGCGTGGAGGCAAAGGTTCTGGTCGGGGTGTGTCACGCTCGGATTGCATAGCCATAGTTGCTGATTGTGGAGGTTCTTGAGTTGTACTCCTCGTAGATGAACCCGCCTTGCCGTCTCTACTACTACTACTTCTCCCACTGTCTACTCGTTCTACTTTTTGCTCTTGTTCTTTATGGAGGTGTTCACCCCCACTGCTGTTAGACAAATAGTCATAGAGAGGAAAAGGTTTCGCACCGCTTTGCAACGTGGAATCCACGGAACAAACCAAAACGCTTTTATTCTGTGAAGATCTCCTTTCAAGCTGCGCAGCTTGAGCTTGTTGTAGTTGTTCAGTGGTTCTACTACTGCTAGTCGTGTAAAAGTTTCTAGTACTGCTGGTGGTCGACCACGCTCTGGGAACTGCGAAATTAACGGCTGCATTACTTGCTCTATGCTGGCTACCAGCTGTGTGGAAGTCTCTAGTACTACTCGCAGCACTTGCACCAGAAGACAAGTCGTTCCTACCGTCGTTGTCTTCTCCGTAGTAGTACAGGTTCATAGTTGCGGGTGACAAGAGAGGTGCAGTCGTGCTGAATGTTGGAGCGTGAGTTAGAGGTAGGCTTTTGGTGCTCGCTTACCCCGCTTGTTATGCCTTTCTCCCACATTAAGAGAGGCATAAAAAGCGGTAAGAAAAGCACCTTTAACCTACCCTTAAGTGAGCACCTGCTCTTAGTCTACTATCAAGCGGCCTGACTGGTGAGATCAAAGCCTTCAACCTATTTGACATGACGCTCTCCTCTTCCGAATCTAGAGGAGGAAGCGGCAACTCTGGAAACCGGAGAGCACTTGAGAGCATCAGTGAGTCTGATGGAAGATCTACTACTGGTTGTACTGGGTCCGAGTCTGCATCCAGTGGTGGACCGTCCTTCGATGAGGACATTGATGTTAGTCGTGTGAAGTTGAGTGTAGTTTCTGATAGATCCTCTGGTTCGGACGATTGGGGTATTCCATCTTCAGCATTACTCCCAATCCCCGGCTCGTCGTAGTAAAAAGCCGCTGCCGGACGCGGTCGTGTTGTTATGAGGGTTGCGTCGAGGTCAGACGGCGCCTTCTCCAGTGGCAACAACATGGTCTGGGAACATGGCAAAACATCACGATCACTTGCTTCTAGCTTGATGTTCTTGTCACTATTTTCGTTGGCGTTGCTCGCAGAAGGTGTATAACAATCCTCCTGCAGCATCTCGCGCACACGTGGTAGAGCCGGCAGGATCAACTCACGCATCAAAACATCGACGCTTCTGTCCCCGCCACTGCTTCCTGCAAACGTTGCTAGCAGCGACGACAGAGGATCGTCTCTCGTCCAGTGTTGTCGCCAATCCAGGTTTGAGAACGCACTAGAGAGCGAAAGATTCTCTGGGGACGGAAGATAGAAGTCTTTTCTTGTCTTGTTGTGCTCGTGGGTGGTTCCAGATGTAGTCAGCATTTTCCCCCTCTCTCGATAAAGACGTGAAAGAAGCAACAAGTGAATGAGCAGAGTCGGCACGGCAATAGCGTCGTCTGCAGCGGAAGTGCTGCCGATTTCACTAGAGCGTAGTTCATCAACACTCCTGACATCATTCTCGAGTCTTTCCAACGTGAATCCTTTGCCCCAGCCAAGTCTCTCCGCAAATGTTCGTAACTCCTCGAGTCCAGAAGCACGTTGCTCGAGACTGCAGGATGTTCTTGTCGTCCGAGTTTTTCTATGCCAAGATTCTGCTTCAGCTCTGCCTTCTGCTCCTCCTCTTCGCGTGACAATTATCGCATCGTCCTCTAGCCCTTCCAAAAACAGCGCTCCTTTGTTCGAAGATGTGTTCGATAAAGAGCCACCTTCCGCAGAAGATTGCTCTACTGGAGTTGGTGAAGAGCGTCTCTCCCAGAATTGGCATGCCGATGCAAAGCGTTTCTTACTGTCTGGACTCCGCGGAAAGTCTGCTACACCATGATTCGAACTTCGGGATGGAGAGCTACGGGGTGACGCGCCCGTGTCAGCGGGAGCAGCAGGACTTCGGAAATCTTCTTGTGTTGCGTGTTCGATCATATTGTTATTGGTAGTGTTTGTTACGGTGTACCACGACGGCCAGGAAAATTTAGTAATTGACTCCGACTCGGTCGGAATATCGAGCTGTTGCCGCGGACATGGGACTCGTCATATTCAAATTTAATGTCTAGCATTTGCAAAATTTGGAAAAGTTTGGGCAAAGATTCATTCACTTTTAATACCGTGATCATGATAAGACCCAAGGAATCAATGGATCAGAGCAGTAAAGAGGATAAGAGCAGGAGGGCATTCGCAGAGCAGCTGTGGGTCCTCGTATACGACATTGCAGATATCAAGCTACAGATTTTGCTCATCTTCAGGACCGAAGATTGATGCTTTCATGTTACTAGTACTACAACTACACGACCTACTTGATCACTTTCATTACTGACCGAACTAGATGACCGATAGCTACCGCAAACTGCTTAAATGTTCGTGTGCTCAGCACTCAGACTCAGAAACCGTTTTTCGATTTTGCTAAAGTCGAATTCTGGGCGATGTCGCACGCACGATTGAACATTGAGGTTTTGTCGCCGACGAATAACAAACCTCCTATGAGTTAATATGGGCGTGAAGATGGTTCGCTGCAAGCTTAGACATGTTTTTTGGAGGAGGGTAGCTTGGGGTTCACATTTCCGAAACGTCGAGCGTCATCGTCAAAATGTTGGAGGGAAAACTTCTACAGGCCGTCAAATGTGGGTGGTCCGTATTTCTCATGAAAGCACGATCATGCTTTTGTGGAACTTCTTCCTTTCGGAAAAGGATGCGGGGGTTTATTTGGAGGAGTGAAACAGATGTTGTGCTGCTGTATTTCTGTGGCTATGCAGCCGCGATGGTTGTGCTGCTGTATTTCTGTGGCTATGCAGCCGACCGCCATCGCGGCCACAACATCAAGAATACTAGATGTTGTGACTTTACTAGAAGGGCTTGAACACGTGGGTAGTGCTAGTGGTGGATGTAGCACAATCACTTCTTTCCCTTCTTCGCCGCCACAGGATCTACCGCATGAGGGCAACGCACCCTCGGATTTCCCACAAGCTGGCAACAAGCAAATCCCCACTTGCCGTCGTTGTAGAAACTGCCGAATACGCTCGTGTGACCATGCTTGTAGATATCTTCGCGATGCATGGTAGATGGAGCCATTTTGCGGACACCATTAGGGTAAAACATCTCAGCCTCCAGCATTTCGAGCTTGCGTCTCCTCTTGGCGCTCATAGAGCTACCGGTTGTTTGACCTCCTATCGAGGTGGTGGAAGCTGCGTCCTCAGGAGCTACTTCTAGTCCCTCTTCTATTGTAGTAGCTTCTTCTGCTGCATTAGCCGTGATATTGTTGCTGTCAGAAGCTGAAGCACCCGAAGGAGTCGCAGCATTAGAAGAAGCCGGATTTTGTTTTAACATGTTGTCGAGGACACTAGTTGAACTTGAAGAAGTTGTACTCTTCCCAGCGAAGGGGTTGTTGTGACTGGATGAAGAACTTGATGCTCCAGCACCAGAAGAGGCTGCAGAAGCAGAGCTGCCTCCAAACAAAGTCTTTTTCAAAGATACTTTCTGGATCTCCTTCTCCCGTTCTTCGGGTGTCTGATAGACGTCGATAAAAGTCGCTTCTTTGCCTTTGGTCTCCTCAACCGGAGGACTAGTCTCATTGAGGAGTCTGACTACTTTCTTGTCACCACCCTGGTGAGGACCTTGCTCATAGCCTCCTGTTTGACTTTGACTACAACTAGCTGATGGCATAGCAGAAGACGGCCCCGCGTCTTCTTTGGGTTTTTTACTCGCAGAAGAAAGCCGTTTTTTGCGCTTGCGCTTCCCGCCTGGTGTGCCGTCTTCAGCGTCATCTAGCAAGCCGTCGAACAGCAGTCCCTTAGACGAAATCATATGCGAAGAAGATGAACCAGTAGTGCCAGAAGGATCCTCTCCAGCCCCATCACCACCTCCAAGCAATCTTGCTTGCTCTTCTCGCATCTTTTTCAGCCTTTTCTGCGTTTCCATTGCTGCCGCACGTTGCTCCGGCGGCAGCTTTTCGATGTTTTTACGCATTGCCAGAGCCGAGTACATGTCGTCGAAATTCGGTTTCGAGCCACCTCCAGCACTGCTGCTACTGCCAGCACGCAAGCCACCTTCAGCATTTGCATTCTTGTCTCCACTACCACCAGCATTTTTCGACGAAGACGAGCCTCCGCCTTTCATCTTCTGTCCTAACAACGCATTCGCCTTTCTCAGTTCGTCTAGTTTGCGCTCTTCCTCCAACCGCATAGTGCGTTCCTCAGCGCGTTTTTTGGCGTCTTTTTCACGCTCCTCGTAAAGCCACATCTTCTCCTGGTTTCTGTGGTTGGAAGGATGAAAAAACTTCTGCGCAACGAAGCCACCGGCTTTCGAGCCGAGGCCGGAGCGAAAAGCTCCCTTGTCGTGGAATTGCTTCGACGTCATTTTTGCCGTTCAGTTTTGAGTGTTGCTGAAATTCTAGTGACAACGAGATACTAGGTAGAGATACTAGCTGCTAGAGATAGAGCAATTCTCGGAGATACTAGCTAGAGATCAAGAACTACGACTAGAAACAAGTTTCAGCACGAGAATTATTCAAGCTGCTTCTAAGCATATTTGAATTTGTCTTTATAGAAGCAAAAATAATTGTCAACGATCATATTCACAGTGATTGAACCTAAACAAAGCAAAGAAGGACAACGCTCTGACGGATTGAGTGAAGAAGAGTGTCGACAGCGAAGAATTCAAGCATTCTGGGATAGAGTTTGAAACGCATTCTGACGGTGACGAGAGCAGAAAAATTCGGATCAGCGGCATCCACGTGAAGTGTTCTTATTCCGCTCGACAATTCTTGCATCTTTCCTGCGGATCCGATTCATCATCAGGAAGATTTTGCTTCTGCCGACTTTTTTAATCCAGAACCGCGATTTTTTCCCATTCTTCGACACGCACCAACATCAGAGCAAGAACAAGCTGCAAGAACTTTAATACCTTTCACACCACCCAGTCCCAGTCCACAAATCCAATCACCAAGCACTAGATTGGTGATCGGATCAAGCTTGTTTGATAGATCGTAATCCTTTACAACAGTTTCTTTTTCGGGTTTGAAATTGATCGCGAAAATGGTTTCCTCACCCCACATTATTCTGTCTGTGAAATATTCCCCAGATTCGTAGTCATATAATTCACAATGCTCAGGATCGGGTTGGAGGTGATCATTCTGTTTAGTGTTAGTGGTGTCTACCTGAGAGTTTACTGATGCCCGGTCTATTTCAGAAGAACTGGCTGCTACAGTGGAAGATATTAAATCGTTTTTCTTGTTCAGCGTCTGTTGTTCACCAGTAGCTGTACTAGTACCTTTTGCTCGCTTATAATGCAGCCCCAAACCAAACTGGAAGAAATATTCACGACATCTTTGCATGTACCAACGTCCACGTCCATTGAAGTGGATCAGGAATGGCGAAGTTTGTGGTGCATTCCCCAGGGTTGTCACGTTTGAAGTCCGATAAACATCGCTATCTGGACTCAGGACTTCGAGGTCTAGTTCACTGCTTTTGATTTTGATACTTCGTGAAGATGTTGTACTGGTGACAGCGTTGATGTTCATATCTTTGAGAGCGAGTTGCGTGCCAGCACTGCTAGAAGTGCCACCTTCTAGCATCATGGGAGCCCTGAAGCTAGTACTACTTCTCATTCCACCGTCAGCTGACTGGCTCTCAGTCTCAGAGGCATCTTCGCCAGCAATGTAGCCATCCATACAAAGCTGCCGCTCATTCGGAAAGTCGCCTACTGCGTAGCCATGCGCGTTGAAAAATAGCTTTCCTGTCGGTTCCACGCGAAGGAAGTACCGTTCTAGCGCAATGACGAGAAGAATTAGAAGTAGACTTTAGGTAACTAATAGGTTAGTTTGATGCTCAATAATACCGAACGTAGGGAACCGAAGTGGCGTTCTAGCGCAATGACGAGAGGGATTACAACAGACGACCGTATTTATCATCTGGCAAAGCAGAAGCAACAACGCACGTAATGACATCATGCACGACGTCGACCACGACATTCGAATTCTACTCGATAAACTGAAATAAGCGAGTAACTACATAAAATAAGCGAGATACTGAACAAGGACAAGTAGCCCTGTCAACGCTGCCTCCCTTATTTCAGTCAGTAACTCTAACTCGGTTATTTTCAGTTTTCGAATCTCTATTATATATGTACCAGGGAGGGAGGCCCCCCCCCCCCCCTGGATGGATCTGGGGTGGACC
>CAJINU010000057.1:592563-795355 GCA_905178165.1 Amoebophrya sp. A25
GGGGGGGGGGGGGGGGGCCTCCCGCCCTGAGCCCTGGAACATATATTAAAATTGACCCATAACAACAACGCCTGATCGTCCAACTGTTTAGTCTCGGCGTAAAGACGGAACAACCGTCTTGACAGCTTCTGCAGACTATGCACTGAACCAATCGACAATCCTGCATTCAGATACGGAAACCTATTGACGCTCTCCGTTCTCGGCGGACTGTACTTTCGCAGGTTGTGGAAGCAGAGGTCTTTGCCGAGGATAGAACGGCCTAGTTTTTCTGGATAAGTGGTCGTAATGGTCGTGGAGGATTCTTCTGTCGTCTTGGTGGTCTTGTTGTTCCTCGACATGATAATTTTCTCTCCAACATCGAAGAAACTGTACAGTTTCCAAGGTTGTCTGCCGTTGTCGAAAGGACATCTGCGTTCGACTAGGCAATTCCGACTTTCGAAATCCCGTACTGTGATGTTATGATGCGGTGCTGGCCAACAATTCTTCTCTCCTCCGTAGTAAACAACCGATGAACTCGGATCCAAATCTAGGTACGTCTTCAGCAAGCCTCTCAAATCGCGCTGAGCAAAGACGTCGAAGCCATCTGATAACAGAATGACGTCGTGAGGGGCAAGAAACGGATACTTTGGCTCCAATTTTTGATTCACTGCTTGCTCAGTTTCATCCCTCCAATGACTGCCCTGCAAGACTTTAAACAGTCGACTAGCTTGTTCCAACTTACTCCCGCGGATGTTGAAGTCCAAACCTGCAGCGTTTTCACCTCGTTCGTGCGCGGAAAGCACAGCATCTGAATGCCTGCGCATCTTTCGGCCACCAAGGATGTTCAAGCGGCCACCTCCAGGAAGTAGTTGCTGCACTAGACGAGACAAGACGCAAAGGTAGCTGTTCAGCATGTCAGCATAGGTGAAGATGTGCAGTTTCGGAGACCTGAGGACGGCATAGGATTCGACGGAGAACAAGGTGGAGGAGGAAAGTGCTGAGGCGATGAGTTCGAGTTGTCGTTGTTGAGTAGAGGGTCTCGTCGACGCCTTTTCATCTGCTTTGTTTGCAGCTAGTGAAGATGTCAACGAGAGCTGAATCTCGGTTGCGATCTCGTGACGTTGTCGTGGGGTTCCACTTCCATCCTCTTCGTTTCTTGAATCCTCTGATATCGTTGGATCGACCAAATGGCGATGAGGTATAACGTGGTGCTGAGAGGAGCTTATTGCTGGAGCTGCCGCCTCCATCAAATTTCCTCCACTCCCACTCTTTCCCATTAGAGCTACCTACCAACGTGCATCCCTGAGACCCTCGTGGATCCATTTCCCTCTTGAAAATGAGACAACAAGGATCATGCTGTAGGCAGATGCTCGCTTGCTAGCCTTAATCCCAACAGAATACCAAGTTCCTCCGTGATGTTGAGACCCGCATTGCTTATTCTCTCTGTCCCATCAGCAAAATCCTGGATCAGTTCTGGGACGAAGATTGATGTTGCTGCGATGCAGTCCGTTGTTCTCGTTGTGTCATCTTCGTCGCCTTGCTGCAGTAGCGGTACAGGTGCTTGATCTTCAGCTTCTGTAGGAATCCAGACAGAGCGTTTGTCCTCGAGGACAAAACGGATGAAGCAGCTCGGAGCAACAGTGGTAGATTCTGCGGCGACAGCTGAGAGCACGTGCACGTCGAAAAGTGACAAAGCACAGCAGGACAAGACGAAGAGGGATTTCACCTGCATTTTGCTGCCTCTCTCTTGTTTAAGTACGTGCGCTCAACCTTCACCTTGAGTGAATGTTCGATTTCTCCATTGTGCTCATCTGCAATCGTGATGTTGTTGGTGCATGCCTCTCCCTCTCATTCCTCTCGTCCTGCACTATCAAACAACAACACGGTTGGGATTGGGAATTGGGAGACTTCAAAGAAAATCTCTGGTCTCTTTTTTTTGAATTTTTCTTGAGTCGATGTGGACTTCACTGCGACGAAAGTGTTTGGGGGTCGTCGCTGCCACGATGGAAAATATTGAGTAGAAGGAAAGGGGATCATGAAGGTGAGGACTAGGAGGCATTTATTACAACTCAGGTATGAATATGATCGTTATACTGTTCGAGGATGGGATAGGGATTGGGATTATTCAATTTGGCATTCTATTCTAGGGATGGATTGATGAATGCGAATGTCGAAGAGCTGCGAGTTGTAGTAGACCACATGATCTTCCAACTTACAACTGCACCACCATAGCCCCATATCCATCTACCGTCCATCCCCATTCTCCTCTCAATGCCTCTATCCTTGCCTGATTCTGACCGTTCTCGGTCTTTGCATTCATCTCTTTCACCTTTTCCTTCCACCAACTGCTGTTTTTCGAGTCAAATTCGCCCACCACTTCTAGTGTTTCCGTGCTGTACCGCATAAGGCGGAACTTCTCGGGAGGACCAAAATTGGTTTGGACCCAGTCTTCAATGTCCCAGTCGAACCGCCAGGCCATCCATAGGATGTTGTCCACGACTAGCCGTTTCTTCTCATTGATCAATGGCGGGAGGAGCGCGCCGTCGTCTTCTTCGGAGGCGCGAGGGTGGAGGAGAGCCTCAACGTCGATCTCTTCTTGCCTGTCGTCTTCTTGCTGGGACTGCTCCGCGGAAGTGCCTGTGTTTTGGACCGTTGGGCGGTGGAGGGAGATCAAATAAAAGAAGAGCAGAAGATATAATTAAATTCAAATTAATATGACAATGACTTTCACGTGAGTTTCTATTTCCTGAATCATGAATAATAGAAGGCAGATGAAGATAAATAGAGAGAAACTTCCAAAGCTACACGAACAGCAATCAGAATCGAGAGAGTCTGCAAATACCTTTCCCGTCCCCTCCACTGCCCATCCATGACTTGACATTCGACGCAAACTCCGTGCCCTTGGTAAAAACCTCTATTGGGCAGCGTCTGGCATAGATCACCTTGTATTTCGCCGCTAATGGCAGGTTGGTATTCGCTACATCGGCTACGATGTCAGGATGTGATTCCTCGTCTACGTCGATGTGAAGCCACTTGTTGCGCAAAGTGTAATCAGGATAGATATCGCTAATTTTTTGGTGATCCCATTCGTCGGCTGATGTAGATGTGGAGTTATTTTTCGGGAGTGGGTACTGAATTTAGCTTTGGGTAGTGAGTTGTTTCAATTTCATCGCATTGAAAAAAGTCTGACAGGGTTTGACGAGAGCACGAGAAAAATGTCCTAGTAGTAAAGAACTCGTGATTGAATGACAAACGAAAGTACTCTTTCTCTTCCCATGACACAGCACAACCGCTTGTGCCGCGTTCCCAGCTCTACAAGCTGCCGTCTTGAACGTCGTGTCGTGCATGTCATTTGATGCTATCGTTGCACACGCTTGCACGTGGATACCATCTAGCATTGTGTCCTCATCCGCGTTATCAGCGATAGTCCTCAAAACTGGCTTACTCGCCATAAAGAGCGGACCGTCGTAAGGTTTTGCGTTCTTCACGGCAAATTCGACCTCATCCATACACAAATCTTCCCCTTCAGGATCCTTCAGGATTTCCACCTTGACGAACAAGTCTGTGCCTTCTGCATAGACGCGCGCACAAGCTGTAGTCTGCATCCACTCTTGAAATTGCTTGATCAGCATAGCGAACATCTGATGGAGTTGTGTGGGAGAGATGAGTAGAAGTAGTTTTTGGTGGAAACAAATACTTAGAATACTCATTGTGGTTTGAGCTCGAGGTGGGAGTAAAAAGGAATGTACTTATGATGTGTCTGAATCTGATCCTTAAAAAAGAAAAACTGTACTACCTTAAATACGTGAGAAAAGTCCAACATTTATCTCAGTACCACCATCGCCAAAAACGCTACGATCTTAAACGCAGCGTTCCGCATGATCTTCCTTTGTCGATTCTTCTTCTGCCGCTTCTCGATCTCCTTGAGCTCTTCTACCGTCAACTCCTGCAATGGCTTGTCTATGACGCCTCCAGTTGTTTGTGATGTTGATGCTGAGGATGCGGTACTGGTATCACCATCTTCTACAGCACCACTGATATCAGCACCATCTGCGATTCCACCCTCACCACTAGAAGCTTGCTGTGGTCTTTCCGCCATTTTGACGAGGAAGCGTCTCTTCGGCTTTGGCTTGACAGAAGGATCTGCGGCTGCTGATTCGGCAGGCGCGCCATTCTCCTTCTTAGTGTCGACCTTGTCGGCCGACCCCGACTTTTGTGTCATGGTTGAAGACTAAAATAATTTCGAGCTTCTAAAAATCTTAGGAAGCGTACGAATGCGAGTACGAGATGCAAATGGTTATGGTTCTCAGTAACAGCCTATATGAACTTTTGCATCAAAAAACCTTTTAAGGGATGCATGACTAGAATCAGAATGTCATGAAGAGGGTCGTGGTGAGAGACAGATGCAATAAAAATATCACAGCAACTGTAAGCGTTTTACAGGATTATGTTGTCGCTTTTCCCTATTTTCTTTTTGTCCCAATTACAATTTTCCCTTTTCTTTGTAACGAAACACCCGAGGCCCCTCGTCTCTCACGATTAGGAGCCAAGTACTGTCTATCAAGGTTAGTCTATCCTGGAATATCCCAAGCTCAAGTGCGACTCGCGAGATAGCGGAACAAGATGGGCCATCTGCCACTTGTAAAGCAACAACAGTGTTGAACAAGGTCATTCATCTTGTATTAACCAAACTTAAGCGGGTGTCTTGAATTCTTGGAATGGGATACAGTTGTAAGGGGTTGATCACGATCGATTGTTCGACGATCACTGATTCATTTTTTCATTCAAATGGTTCTGTACATGTTGACTGTTAGGAACTCTGCTCATTTTCATTAGATTTCTGTGCATGTTCAATGCCGTCCTACTCCTTACGGATTCTCCACCTCAGAAGCGTGACCCTATTTATCTGCAGAGGGTGGTGGAGGAGCGGCAGCATCGCTAGCCTGATTCTCAGCAGGCGAAGGCGTCGGGGCTGCAGGCTCTGCTTCAGCTTCTGGCGCGGCTGCTGGGGCTGGAGACTCTGTTGGCGCCTCCGCTGCAGCTGGATTCCCCTCTGCAGCCGGTGTTTTCCCTGCACCTGGAGTCACCGCTGTAGACTCTTGCGGTGTTTCGTCTGCAGCTGAATGTGTCTCCCCCGCAGCTGGTGTCTGATCTGCAGCTCGTGTCTCCTCATGAGCTGGAGGTGGACTTGTTGGTGCTGGTGTGGAGGTCTCAGCGGCAGTTGTGCCGGCGACGTCCGCTGGATCCGTGGCCTTCGGTTCTTCGAAAGGTGGTTCTCCTGCTGCCGCTGGGGCTGCTGGTGCTGATTCACCGTCTTGTCCTTTCGATTCGTCTGCAGTAGCTTCCCCACCAGCATTTGGTGAAGCGGGAGTTTCATCCGCTGCTCCTGGCGCCGATGCAGAGTCGCCTTCTTTTTCTGGTGTGGCTTTATCTTCTGCTGAAGATGCTTCTTTGCCTGCTGGTCCCGCAGAAGACTCGTCTTGTTCACCACCACCTTCCTGGGCTGCTCCCGCAGAAGGTTCTGCTTCTCCACCACCAGCATTGTCTTCCTCCGCCGCGGGCTCTCCTGCTCGTTCTTCCGTTTCTCCTTCGCCCCCTTTTGCCTCTTTTTCGCCCCCTCCTCCATCTTCATCTCCACCTCCTCCTTCCGTTTCAGCATACTGTCCCGCAGCTTCTCCATGCGAGTACCCATCAGTACACGCATCGTTGTCCCACTTACACCATGGCTCGATACAGTGGTCTTTGTGAGTCGCATCGGCACAGGTCATGTGGTTGAAGCTCTTACATTTTTCTGCGTCGAACTCCACTTTTCCACCAGGTGCAACGTCTAAGCCACAGGCGATCCGATCCTCCTTTTTCATTACTATTTTCGCTTCGCGTTCGATTTGGTCAGCAGGTTTCAGGGCTATCACTTCTTTGGGGTGTGCGCGCTGTCTTTGGCATGGTTAGAGAGTGAAGTTGCAGGATAGAGTAGATTTAATTCAAGTTCACGTAGATCCTTCCTAGACATCCCCTTTTGTGTTCGTGTTGTGACGAATACTAGCGTACACAGAAGTTGTGTTACCAGAGGTTCGACGTGATGCAACTTCTAACAAAAAGCTAAAACATTCACCCTCCAACCATAAACCTGAGGAAACCACAAGAAATCTCGCAAAACACGTGAACAGCTCCACGGCTCCATAGGGTTGCAACGACAGTTGTAGCGCACTTTCGGCGGCAAACCATTGTAGAGATGTACTAGCTGATGCGGCTTCAACGAGTCTAGATGTAGCAAAGCGTTGCTTCCAGTTGATGATTGCTCGTGTGTTCTTTCAGCAGCCGTCGAATCTCCTGTCTGCTCTCCTGAAGGTTCTTCTTCATCTCCTCCTCCCTCAGTAGTTAACTTAGAGGTAGGTTTTTGGTGCTCGCTTACCCCGCTTGTTATGCCTTTCTCCCTTAGGAGAAGCATAAAAAGCGGTAAGAAAAGCACCTTTAACCTACCCTTAATTAACTCTCCTTCTCCAGCTGCAGCACGAGTGGATGCTTTCAGAACACGACTGAACAAATTCCTCAGTGCATCCTTCACCGAATCGACTGAGAAATTTATTGGAGGGGCTTTTCCTTGTCGTCCTTCACCTTCTTCACTACCTTTAATATCACCATCATCTCCTTCTTCACTACCTTTAATATCACCATCATCTCCTTCACCGCCACCTTCTTCACTACCTTTAATATCACCATCATCTCCTTCACCGCCATCTGCTCTGGGTCTAGCTTCCTCCCCTGCCACCACGTCCAGCGAGTCTTTTGCATCTCCTTCTCCATTTATCGTTATCCTAGTGTACTTTACGCCACGCACCGGGTCGTCCAAAGGGTGGATAATCCCTGAAAAAGTTATTATGAAGAGAAAATGGAGGTGGGAGAGGCGGTGTGGGACGTCGTCTAATACTTGAGATTTTTATGGACGACAACTGCCTAGCTGTGGAGGACAACTGTCTAGTAGTAGTTGCAGTACATCAACTGGTACTTACTGGAATTTCTAGCAGAGATACAAAAATGTAAGGATTGGGATCACTATTCTATTAATCCACAAACGCTGCAGCAGCCGGGGGGGAACCATCTTTTGTAGTGACTTACAAGATTATCAACACGTCGGACTTAACGACCACCGTAAGACTAAGAGTTGTACTAGGAAGACGTAATATACAAAGGCTTTCAACATAACTTCCTTTCCTCCCTTAGCCTTCACCGGCGCCACCAATTGCTCTGGTTCCACGAAACCGACGTGCTCAGTATCTCCCGACCACCAGGTACGTACAGCGTTTCCCGGTCCTTCTCCTATTCGGTCATCGCTGTTTTGGCCTGCACCCAACTTGAAATTATCGTATGCTTTCTCGGAAAGTCCTAAGACGATCGGTTTTGCTCGTCCAGTCCACAGATGAGGTGATGCAGTTGTACTAGGCAAGTATTTGGAAAGTTTTTCTTTGATGTCTTTAGGAATCTCCAACTGTGTTTCCAGTGCAGAGCGTCGGAAAGCAATGACTAAAGAGTTGTTTTGCCACCACACATCACCTTCATCGCCCTCTGGGGCAGCTTGTTTCATGTAGTCGTAGAGGGTTTTTACTCTCTTAGAGGCCGCAGATGAAGCATTAGATTCAGAGGATGATGACCCTTTCCCGCCCAGTACTGTGGTATCCGTACCAGATGAGGAAGCTTCTTCTTCGCCTCTACTCTCCTCAGCCCCCGCACCTGCTTCTCCTCCCTCGTCCTCATAGTACAAAGGTACTTCAGGCAATTGACTCGGTCGACTAGTGTAAACCTTGACCATGCGGATAGGATTGTCTTCGTATTCTACGAATCTTGGATCGTTGGCATTACTCGGAGGTTCCACTGATAGTGATGCATCGACTCCAGCTTTCTTGGCGAGAGCAGCAAAATCGAGAGGTTCTGTGGAATCTGCACTACTTTGCTCTGAAGCATCCGGAGCATCTTCGCCTTTACTCTCCTCAGCCCCACCAGCTGCATCTGCGGCTGTCCTCCCATTCGACGAAACTACTTTGACATGGAATTTGTTCTGCAGAACCTGTTTGAAAGTAGGGATCGCGGGTAAACACTTTTGTTCTGCACTATCGTGGTACTCACAAGAGGATGATGAAGAGGACGGTTGTTCTACTTTCTTAGCTGCGTGTCCTTGTGGTTTTGAAGTATCGTCCTCTTGCTTCTCAGGACGAGTTGTCGCAGTTTCACCCTCTTTGCCGGCAGCTGCTGCACCTTCTTTTTCCGCTTGTGATGGTGCCTCTTCCCTTGCCGTTGGTTGACCTCCAGCTTCCTTGTTAGCAGCCGACTCATTTTCAGGTGGAGCAGTTGTATCTTCTCCCCCTTCTATTCCTCCTTCTGCTTGAGCTTGAGGATCTCCCGTTGGACTTGGACTTGGAGGTTGGTCTCCAGCTTCTGATGATGGTTGCGCATCTTCATTTGCTTGGTCTTCATCTTTCTCTATTTCATCTTCTGATGGTCGTGGTTGCGCATCTTCATTTGCTTGGCCTCCAGCTTCCATTATGTTTTCATCAGGGTCTGGTTTTTTTCCACTACCGTCAGTCTCTTCTGGTTCTTTTTCCACGAATGCAGAAGTGCCACTTTCCTCTTCATTTCGAGTAGTGCCATCATCACTAGTGTCCTCACCCTGTTTCTTCGTCTTGTGATACCCCCTTGCTGGATTACCCTCTTCGCATTTCGTCTCGTCTTCAAACTTGCTGCATTTCTTCTGATTCATCAGGTCAGCTGCGACTGAGCCATGATGCTTGACTTCATCTGCGCCTGTACCACTACTACTGCTCTTGTCCCCATCGCCCGTGCTATTTGCAGTTCCATCCTCTGTCGGTCCCGGAGACATGCCAGACCGCATCAATTTGAAAATGACTTTAGATGGTGGCACTTTTGGCACTGTCTTGTTTCGTCTTTGCAACTCCAGCAACATCAACTTGCTATTCTCCGCGAACTCCCTTTCATTATTGATTCCCGTTGGAATACGGAAGATGACGAAATCTTCTCCAGGCTTCAGGGTTTTGATGTAGTCGTTCGGAATAGTTGCTGATCTGCACTCTCCGGGTTCCCCAGGAGCTCCAAGTCTTGCTATTTCTGCACGAACGGCGGAGAAAGAAGATGTGGAGTCGCCCTGCTCTGCTGATTCTTCTCCGTCATCTGCGGCTTCACCGTCGTGAGAATTAGAAATGGAAAATGTTATTGATGACGTAACTCCAAGTCTAATTCTAGTATCATTTGTGTGAAGATGATGGAGATGGCCAAGAAGCGACCACACCTTTCTCCTGTTTCTTATTATAAGAACATAACATTCGCCTCGCCAGCACGACCAGCACCTCCTGACTCTCCTTCCCCATCTCCTTCTTCGTGTTTCTTGAAGTAGTCCTCCCATCTCTTCTGGATGTCTGTCCACGAAGACTTTGCTGGGGCACCGGCGTCGGCCCCACCAGCATCTCTCTCATCTGTACCTTGTTCTCCTGATTGTTCTTCTGAGTCGTCGTTGGCGAAGGTCGTAAAATGATGATGTCCGCCAGGACCTCTGCAACGAGGTCCCGACAATTTGCCGGTTGGTAGTTGTGAGACTGCATTATCCAGCAGCACTTCCAAGTACGCAGAAGCAACGACCATTTTTTGTTGTGTTTTTGTCCTCCTAGCAGAGAGGACACTGAGAACTACAGCTGCATCCTGCTGATTTCACAACTCACTCGTGAGCAGAAGTGTTCCTTGAAAGAAGTTGCAGCATGTTGAGTAGATGGCACGATCATCCGATGGTGCGGCTCGGATCGACAATAGCGTGGTTTGACGCGCGAGGTACGTTGGGATCGATGACCCGAACACGAGGATGTTACGCCCGTACTAGAGATCTTGTTCTACAAAAAGAGTAGCTAATGGAGTATTCTTCGTCGTCGATAACACGATTAAACGAGTCGTACTTCTATACGACAAGGATTCATTGACTTCCACGAGTTGTTGTATCGAAATCTTTCCATATCTTTCTGTATGTAGTTGTCGGAATGGGTTAATAGCATGCGATTTGTTGTGATGTAGAATTCATATTACTTATGTAATACCTGGGCAGTCACGCTCACGGTTACAATATGGCAGCATTTCGCGATACCAAGTGGAAATTTAAACCAAGGATCGATCCTCGACCAAAACGATGATTTCATATGCGCTAACGATACTACGATTGAAAAAGATGATGCAAAAACGAAACACTAACACTATTTCAGTTCGGGCATAATTTATGTGCCGACGTACCAAGTTTGTCGACGGATGTGATTTTTCTTTACCTGTACATTTCTGATTCCGCATCCGCCATAAAGAGCAAGCTCTGCAAGATAAAAAAAGGTAAATCATGCATCACTGTTACGAAAGCAATCTATAATCTTGTCGGCGTCGTGCCTTCGCTCCCAAAGCAAACATCAAGAACAAGCTAGATAAAGAGCACTCTATTCCATGCATGCGGATCCACCAAGTGTTTCTCTTTGATCAATTTCAAGCAGAAATTATCCTCCTGACTGAGCTGTCTTCTCTGTGCGGCCTCTGGCGTTGGTTCGTAGATGATAAAGTCCACTTTTGTTAGACCTTATCCATATTCATCTTAAAGTGCATCTTTGAAGTGAATTCCCCTTGAAATCGTGCCCAAAGATGCCTCTTAGATGAATTACGGCAAGCCTTAATTTTGTTGGCAATTCGACGTCCATGCCATAGCCTTCGTACACCTCTATGAGGCTAGTGTACACGAAAGGACTGTTCTTGATCGTCCACCTGGAATAGTCCGCACGTGCTTTGACCGGGATAGCGATGTACATCTTGCGGACGCCCTCATCTATTTAGAGGCATCGGGTTTTTTTTACTCTCACGAATCGGAATCATCTGGGTCGTTCCTTTTCCTTCTTATTTTCTTGCTCCAGGTGACTTTCTTGGAGATGTATTTCCCATACAACTCATAATCTATGCAAATTCGAGACCTCGTGGCTTCCCAGTCGCTAGAGATCTCGAGGCCCACCTTCTTGTAATGGAATTGGGGATACCTGAATAAAGAAGTAGAAGGGCAAGTTTATAATTAGTGCTGAAGTAGAGAGATTGACTGGGAATGAATTTGAGATTTTCATCAAGCCATGTTCTTGATATCTTCTTCTTCCTCTCCTTCTCAGAATCCGAAGACTACAACTAGAGAAATTTTTAGATATCTTCTATCCAATATAAGTTGTTGTTTGTGGTCTCTTCTGATGGCATGCTTCGAATCTACTCGGTGATGATGATGATGACATACCCAGTCATGTATATTGACGGGTATGCACTTGTCTAAGATTTTCCTGGTCTAAGTACTGTTGTATATGCTGCTTTATCGAAAAGACCAGCGGCAACAGCATTTCCAAATCTCCGAGATCCAGCAGTGCTCCTTGCATATACTTGCATAAAACCATGACATCTTCGTCAGACAATCCATATTTTCTCTTCGTTTCTTCGGATGTGCCTCATCATATTCATTTTAGTGCTTCTAGAAGTAATTTGTGAAGAAGAAGATTACTATTATTATTGAGAAAAATATCACAGTACGTAGTGGTGAGAAAAATATCACAGCAGGGGTACCTTCGAATTTATGACCTGCTGGAAGTAATTTGTGAAGAAGAAGAAGAAGAAGAAGAAGAAGAAGAAGAAGAAGAAGAAGAAGAAGAAGAAGAAGAAGAGGGGTGAGAAAAATATCACAGGAGTGGTACGACCTGCTGGCTACGAAACTCTTCAGAAAGACAAAGATTTGAAGCTGATCATAAGAACTCCTTGTACTTCACCTAGACCCTACAGCTACACCCACAGCCACCAAGGAAGATAGTAGACAGGTGTTGGTGTTGTACGTAGGTAATCAAAAAGACAAAGTACTCTTCGCAATCGTCCTTAGTCTTTCGATTTCCTTCCGCTCTTTCCCCGATATCTCCTTCGGAAGACCTCTACCATTCCCGTTGCCATTCCCATTGCTATTACCGTTCGTTAGGGATAACATTGTCTATGTCCTGTTCCAGCACTTGCAACAGAAGAGTTGTACGTTGGCGAAGTTGTACTAGAACTCTAATATATATGTACTAAAAGTGGAGTGATATGTCAAGAAGCGGTCGTCCAATCGATATTCTCTTCAGGCACACGAAATATATTTGCATGTACTTGTGGTCACAAATTCTTCAAAGCTTTTTGACTCTCCAATCAAGACTGATCTACTCCATCTCTGTAAATAGCGAGTATGCAAATGAGCTTCAAGTACCAACCTGGAATACTATAATTCTGCTTATTTATTATCATCATTATCATTATGCTCGCTCGCGACGCTATCGCCTCACATGTGTCGCGCTCACGGCGCCCTACCATCTGTTTCTGTAGTTATTTGATTCACCACAACGACAACTCAAACGAGCGAGAACGTACGAGAAAGGACTTCACTCTCTCCAAGAACTCTGGGTGCAATTTCTCTCGATCCCAACTCTCTCTCTCTTGAGATTCTTCCAACTCGCGAGCTTCACCTTTTTTCACTTACGAACAATGTACAAAGATAAGCAACCATGACGAGACAGGGTGATGGTCGTCATCGATGATGGACGAGACTGACACATGACATTTTATCAACTTCAACATATGTATATGACGTCATTCATTCATTCATTCATGTTCGCGGTTCGGGTTCGGCAATTCAGCTCAAGTAAAACCCGTCCACGACGTTTAGATAGTGCCGCCCAGAGCTGATCTACGACGGGACCACCTTCATCTGTGAAACAGTCGCCCCCGAAAGACATCACAGGGGGTCATGAGTGACAGACACGTACAAGATCCGTTAGCAGGTCCTTTTAGTTCCGGCCTACTCCGCCCATGTGATTGTTTACTATATCCGATTTTCCTAACGAGCTCCTACTCTCAGGCAGAGATCACTCTAATCAGATCAGGATCGAGAATCCACTTCTTTGATTTTTACATTCATGCATGCACGTGACTCTGGTTCGGATCTCTTTTACTTTGTTGAGCAGGAGACTTTTGTTCTCGTGATTTAAGAAAAAAAGAACTAGCTGTTTGAAGTGTGAGGGGGGAACAACCGAATTTTTCCAGCGTTGCCTTCCTTACCTTTCAATAAAAACGCTTCTCTTCTGCTCTTACCATTACTGCACTCTATATAAATGTCCTTTTGTTCGTGCTCTTATCTCTCTTGGAGCTAGACGAGCTAGTGGTCGTACAAAAGAAGGGGGGGGGGAGGAAAGCAAAAGAGATTGCAAAGCTGGTTGTCGAGGAGAGCAAACAGAGGGCCCCGAAACGAACAGCGTAACGCATGTTAAACAAGTGCTTAATACTGTTTGACCGATTGTCCTTTTTTTCTTTTTCTTGGGTTGGGTATGTCACTTCCTAGAACGCCGGTCGAATAATTCGAATAATTCGAAATGTATTCTCAATTTTTTAGTGTTTATTTTTATCGAAAAATAAAGGTGTGGTCTGGCATTTGAGCATGGTTGTCCTTAGGAACTCAACATGCTGAATTCAGAGATACACCTGCACACAGATATTTTTCATTTTTTTCACAAGAAGAACTACATTTCCATACAAACATAAACAACTCAACGGTGAATAACTGGTAAGCGTGAGATAAGAGCCGAGAAATATAGAAAGAAGTACCTGACACTTACTAAATGTATGATCACATTGCACTATCCTTTGTACAGTTTCAACTGTACGATAGTACCTACTCTGCTAGTCAAATCACTACGACCTTAACATTCAGCAGACACAGTCGCATGGGTAAGGGTTCACACGGGGTCACTCAAAAAAACAGAGAGATAAAAAAAGGAAGAGGAAGAAAGATCCTCACTTACCGAGCGGAAGGGGGCCCGGGACATCCTCATAAGCGCCCCCTGCAAGGATGCCTCCGGTCTGAAGCAGACTTCCGCAACCGATACCGAGAGGGAAAAAACATAATGCGGGGAAAAACAAACATTTGATTTCTTCTTGTTCTTACCATGAACTTCTGTTGAACTGGAATAAATATAAGGCCACAATCTTTAAGTAGGCCTGTAACGCTTGTATCGTCTGCTCTGCATGAAGATGATGTGTGCTATGCAGTGGTAGGATCGCGGCTTCATTACTACGTCGAAGTACTTCTCTCTTGTTCAATGAATACTAATAGGTAACTTGAAAGAAAGATGTGCTTTATTAGTCACAATAAAAAGAAGATAGATATTAGCAGAAAACAGAAAAACCAGAGATAAACAGAAAGGAAAGAGTAGGTAAGGACAAGAACATGAGGAGAGGCAGAGCTTCATGATCCTGTAAAGAGGGGCATAGCCAAGAGAGAGGAAGAAAGATATGTTGTTGCGCAGGAGTTTCTTGCACAACTATGTACTCATAGTACTGCTTTACTTGTCGTAGATCAGCTTCAGATGTTGTTTTTGTGCGTTCTATTACTAGAGGAAGTCACTTAGATGTTCACTACTCGCCTCTGGGTCCTGATGGTAATCTTTGTCAGCTGCAGTTGTCCACTCCTTTGCTCACTTTGTACTCAGAGACCTTGCTTCCACTCCAGCATATATTTCCAAGTTCGAGATATTTCGTGGTCTGCCCCGCCAATCTTATTACTCCACACCCAGGCTTGACGATATATTCCATGGCTATCGTCTTGCAGGCATTTCATACCAAGAATCAGTATAGTGCAAAGTCCAGCTGTCATACTATGTTCTTCCATGACACATCTATCATATGTTCATGTTACAACATATAAAATATAAATGTAAAAATTACTACAGAGGATAGTAGCCTGAGGGTCATTAATCTTCAGTGGACTCAAGAGAGGTAGTAAGACATGAGACAACAAGAGTAGCAGAATAGATCAGTAGGTCAACAGAAGAATTATTTAGAAACATATGATACAACCAGGAAGAACTAGTGCATAAGACAATATTAAGAGTCATTAAGAAGAAGATGTAAAAAAATAAGTAAACCAAGAACATATAGAAAAATCTACTACACAGCAATGCAATATACTAACTTAAAGGAAGATGTAAGGAAAATAGTATACCAGTATCCGGTCAACAACATAGGAAGATAAGCTTAGTACATATAAGTACAGGAAGATCAGTAGGTGCTTTAAACGAAGAACAAAAACAGTCACATTTGAAAGAATGAGTGAGCAACAAACATGAAAGAGCAGGAGTATACAAAGACAAGAACAAAGTATGTAAACACCAGGTTAGATTAACAGAGATTTAATGGGAGTAACAGTGCATAAGGTATCAGTATGGATCAACGGTGAATAAAAAAGCGTGGTAATAATGAAACTACCCTGACCCTCTAAAATCATGGCTATAGAAACTATCATCAAGGGTTCTCAAGAAGAAGTGATTAATCTTGATCATACCCGAGATGGATGAAAAATATATTTCGAAAAAATGCCTTGGCTTCGTCAGTGTTTTCGTAGGTGGATGTAAGTTGTGCAGGAAAAAAAAAGAAAGGAAGAAAATGATCGGTCTCGATGAATCTCACAGGGCTTGCAACATAGTGCTAGTATTCGTGCTAGTATTTCCTTTTCCTCGTTGCTGGGCTAAATCGCGCTGTTGCGGATCAACCTCACGAGGTTTCTGACGACCTCCATTGCCCACTGCAGCACGCTCTACAAGAAATGGTAAAGGATCTTGTTTCAGTCGATGGAGCTGTAGTTCTTCTACTCGTTGTTGATCTTGTTTTTGATCAAAACTTGAGGTTCGGAAATCGACATTTTTGTTTGGATCTTCTGGTGGTGATCCTGTTCCTGTAGTTTTTTTTACTGTAGGAGGTTCTGACGCAGTTGTTGGTGCACATCCACATGTTAGAGCTGCTTACCCAAATTCATATTACGCGAGGGAGTGCATCTTTGTAGTGGTTCTCCTTCTCACTCCCTTGTTTCATCTCACGTCAAAGATGCCCTTGCAACTTAGGAAGCTGTGAATTAGGGTCAGCCTTAATGATGCACTTGCAGTCTGGAAGGTGGAGCCCCACGGTCCACACAAGAACGTTGGCCCTGGCTGCTGTAGATCTATTTCTGCAAAGGAGTCCAACGTAGGGGCATACAATGTCACTCCTGGCCCTTGTTGCGAATCAAGAGAACAACCGACAGAATCAGGAGAACCAGAAGAAAGCACATCTTCGTCACGTGAATCTTCGTCAGCGTCTGAGTTAGAGCTAAAGAAAGCGCTTCTTCTCTGTTTGTGTTTCATTTCTTCAGAAATTCAGAATTTGAACTAGCCCACTTCCCTTCAGTTCTTCAGAATTATCCCAAGGAGGAAAGAACGGGGGGCATCGGTAAGAAATGACTTGCATGCTAATGTCCCTGTTATCACCTTTCATAGTGACCGTAGAGACGTGGTCTGACAGTGTTTCTGTGACACTGGCAGCTCTGGACAAACCTTGAGGTAAGCGAAAAAAAAAAAAGACTTGTAGAAATACAATACTTATCATGTTCTTCTTGTTGAGCCTTAACTGAGCAAAAGGATGGCCGACCCCCACCTAGAAGAGTGTTCGACCGAAATGCGGGTAAGCAGGGACTCGTATTTGCATGTGGTTGCAAGAGTGTGTTGGTACGCTCTTCGCTCTGAGGACCTCTTGATGGTGATGTATCGCGGCATTCTTGCGTCTCTTTTACTAGTACTGGCAAAGCGTCCGAAGACGAAGATGAACTACTCGAAAGTTTTCCAGCAGCACTGATGAACGTCCCCTCGTGGCCTTCCGAAGATCCCCGCCAGGGTTGAGGTTGTTGCTGCTGCTGCTGAGAAGAAGAGGAAGGACTGGATGAAGAGGAAAGACTGGATCCACTTGCAGCACAGAAAGTTTCCCCTTGGCCGTCTGAAGAACATAGTCTTTCATTCTCCCGTTCAACAGCGGCTAGTAGGAGATTACGTTGTTGAAGATAGTAAACTGCATTTTTTATATGCCCTGCGGCTAGGTAAACCAACGATCGATAATTTTCAGCTTGTCTTTGCAGAATATTAGCCGTTTTTACGTGTAGCATGTGGTCATGTTGTTCTTGTTGTTGGGGTTGTTCTTGTTGTTGGGGAATGTTGCTGGGAACAAGAGGCCGCGGAGGTTGTTGTGCGCGACCTGCTTGATGTAGTTCGACCCTAACAGCAGGAGAAACAGGTGCATTACCACCAAAAGGAACTACGGTAGCACTCGCTTGATATTTTGAAGATGAAGCGCCCACGCGACCTCCTGATTGAAGATGTCCTGTGGCTATATTGAGAAAGGACTGGGGAGAATTACCAGGTTCTTGAGGAGGCTGTTCTACTTGTACTTCTACGGTAGAACTTCTAGGAGCACCTCCGCGACCAGTTCCTGAAAGGAGTGCTTCTCTTCTCATGCCCCGTTTCGCTTTCGTTGCTCCACTTGCCTCTCTTTGAAAGTTTCGTCCATCTCTTTGAAAGTTGCTCGTATCTCTCTCATCATCCGCATCATAGCCGTACGGGAAAAAAGCCCAGCAATTCTCATTGTATCTACTATCCTCTGGCAGATTGTTCATCGCACCTCCTGACCCTGTCGTCTGAGTCCGTGGAGGACTGGTGCTAATACCTCCAGTGGGAATGCTACCACTCTGTTGAGCTCCCTCGTCACGAACAACAGTAGAAGTAGATGCATTGAAGATGCCACCAGCTACAGCTCTTGTAGCATGATTATTTCCGTGTAGAAGTTCATGCAGCGATAGGACTAATATTGGTGGACTAGCTTGTGCTTGTGCGCCAGCTGCACCCTGGCCATCTCCATAGTAACTGTAGTTGTGGCCCCCGTTGCCGGTAGTAGAACCTGCTGTAATTGTACTTGTTCCCAAGTAGTTTGGAGCCTGATTATTGCCCCAGCTGTTGTACTTAGTATGACGGACCTGTAGGGTATTACTACTAGGATGTAATCCTGCTACTTGTTGCTGTTGTTCTTCCCAGGCGGTGTAGCTAATACTGCTATTGCTAATACCGGTATGGCTCTCCACCAAACCAGAAATGGAAACCCCATTCCCATAGCCTACACGGACACTGCCACTAGGAAAGAAATCCAATGGGGGACTGGTAACGTTCGAAACTACAGGAGCATATGCAGGGGCACCTCCATCGTGGCCACTGCCAGCATGTGTAGTTTCTTGTTCTTCTACTTGTTGACCTTGACTATGACCAGCACCAGAAGCGCCAGGATCAAGATGATATTGATGATCTACTCCAGACGAATCAGTATAGATATTTTCGTTTGAATGTCTCCTAGTGAAGTCTTGCTGCGAAAGCGCTGCAAAAGACAGCCGATTACCCGCAGTACCCTCAAAGAGGGCAGAACGAGCGTTGGCCTGCTGACCGCCCAGCAACGTCGCGACCACACAGAAAACAGAAAACGAAGGAGTAGGAGATTGGGACAACATTTTTTTTGCTCGTTTTCGTCTTTGAAATACTAATACTAGTTCTGCTATAATAATATGTCGCTTGTTCTTGTTCTTTGATGTTGTGTTCGTTCTTATTTGATAAGTGGTAGTTTCGGTGGTCTCTTAAAATCAACAATGACGAAAAATATCTGTAGGCAAAAAGACGTGGTCGTTGATGTTGTAAAAGAACGTCAGCGGTGTACGATTTTTTGTTGAAATATAAAAAATCTCAGTCGTTGTAAAAAAGTACTGGAAGCTACCATAGATTCTCTTAGTACTGTGGTAAAAACAGAGCAGAAACCCTGCTGTTGTACTCTTAGGCTCATTAAATCATAACTACAACCTTTACTACTACTCTCATACGCTCACCTTTCTCATATATTCTTACAACTAGTCATTAGGTGTCTTTATTCGGTCTTCTTTATCTTTCCTGCATTCTTTACTTGTTCGTGTCATCTATGCGCGTTTCTATGTTGGTTGATGAACCTGCACGGGATCAATGATGCACGACCACGACCTTAAAAACCGAAAGCTACAACAACGTCGATATTACAATTACAGTTACACGACCTTCATTCATTCATTCATGCAAACGACCTCTCGAAATTATTAATAAATAAATATTGAGATTGCAATAGGCGCGGGCTGAAGTCAAACGATTTGACGAAGGCTGGAGCATCACGATCTGCAACACGTGTCTGCGTGCTGGAGAGCGATAGCTTTAGCTATACACAAAATATACCCAGAAAGAGACGATGATTTTTGTTCTAGTACTGGTAGTCCTTAGAAGGTGTCTGATGTTGTATCTATGTCATTGTTCATACTCATAAGCATACTACCTCATTGGATAAATCGATTTCGATCTTTAAACAATAGAAGACCGAAAAGGCTGAGTGCTCATTAGTTTTTTACAAGATCGAGAGCTGAAATATAAGATCACTTACACTTCCCTTGTTCTTACCCTGATAGTGCTAGAGGTTGGTTTGAAAAATATATTACAACCTCGTCCTAACCTAATATGTCAGCACCATGTAAAAATCGTCATGGGATGGATGCAGTACACCAATGATGGCCAGAAAAAAATACACAGAATCTGCACAATAGAAAAAAACGCAACCGATTACTTAGAACAAGCTAATCTTTTCTCTATTCTGCTTCATCCGAATGATATCGCAAAAATGATAGTAGTGGCACCTTTCGACTTCATTCTTACTGACAGACCAATGACAAGATCTATTAGGATAGATACAGACCCTCAATGAAGACTAGTTCAAATCCTGCAAGCTGCGACTCAGTTGTTGTAGTACTTCTGCTACATCCTTGTTAAAGGCGTTCCTATCTGTCAAATTATAGAAAAAAAGCGAGAAATTAGAGAAGATGAAACTTCTGAAGTAGACAGTGACCACAGAGTATCCTTGAAAAGCGGAATCTCCAAGTTTGCTCATTTCTTTCCTGTGCAGGTTAGTTTGAAAGGTCAGGAAGAGTCTTGTCTATGAATAGTTATTTTGCTAATATGTACTAAAATCAAGCATTTCATCTACCATGATGTGCATCCATGCAAGAATCACTCTCCGTAAAGCAGAAGCACTATCTTCGGAGGACTGGAGGCATCAACATTTTCCACTCATAATTTTCAGCACACAAGGACAAACACAAGTAACAGAAGAGAATGAAGAAGCTTGTCATGTGTGTGCTCCTGATGTGGCCATCCGTGATCACCGTAGTATGCCACCGCCCTTTCAAGCAATCATAGCAGACTTTTTCAAATAAAACCACATAAGTACCTTTCGACGCAATATTAGAGAGGAACACATTATTTCCCACAGGTTGCTGCTCAGTAGAAGGTCGCTCTCCATTGCTTTGCAGCCAATAGGACTTCTCATAACACCGCATCATGGCTGCGAGCGACCGTTCCACTGTAGAACGAGAAACCAACATGCCACTCATCATGAGGTAATAAATTATCAAGAAGTTCTTATCTTGGATATGAGACGATGAGATACCATCATGTCAGGAAGACTCTGACTCATCAATCATGATATATGTTCATCATGAATATCGCTCAACATGATGGTCAACAATCTCAACAAGTTGTACAAGTGCGACTTCTGCTATGAGAAGTTCCGGTTCCGCCATTTCTATTTCTAGAAGTAGAACAAAGAGGCAATCATAAAAGACAACTGTTGATGATGTTGTGAGGATGAAATCAAAACAAGTTCCTCGAACTACTAAGCAAACGGGTTATTCGCGGTCACTGGATTCATATTAGCAGACGAGACTTCCTTCGGTCGCCAGAATACAGGAGCACCACTGTTATTCTTCTTCTGCGTTTGTTGTTGTCCTCTTGGCTGTTGTTGGCTACGGACGAGGGGTCCGCTAGTGGGAACTGCTCCTCCAGTGCCACGAAGCGCTGCTCCTCCTGCGAGAGTACTACCTGGTTGAGCTGCATTGAAAGAAGCATAGGGCGTTCCGGAGGTGGGAGCTTGGTTCATTCCGTTTCGGAACAGAGGCTGCAGTGGGTTTTTCGGGTTCTTAGGAAGTGGTTGTAACGGAATGCTTCCGTTATGCGATCCATTGCTCTGTTGAACCGCTCCTGTTGAAGTAGCTGGTGGTCCCCTTGCACCAGAAAATAATCCAGATCTAGAAGCACCGCTAGAAAATGTAGAGGGTGCAAAGGGGTTGTTCCTTCTTACTGGACTACCACCAGAGGGCACTGTAGTTGTAGATGCTCCGGCAGTCGCTGCTGATGTGCGTGGAGTTAAAGGCTTCAAACGGCCGATCCCTGGCATTGGTTTTAACGGTCCGCCTACTGGTGTACTAGTTTTGTTATTTGCCTGTGCTCCTGGTCGAGTAATATTAGTACCACTATTGGCACCACTACGAGTAGCCGCGAATGGATTATTGTTTTCGAAATGATGCAAGTCTCTCTGATGCCCAACACCAAAACCTAGACCCACATCCTCTTCTCCATACAGCTGCGGAGCAGGGATCTTCTGCATTAGGAGGGATCCTGGTGCAGCTCTGCAATTTACTGTAGAGGAAAAACTTGTCCCGTGAACAACTGCATTGGGACCTCCAACAACAGCAGAGCCGCCTCCACTTCCGCCAATAGCCAGTCCTAGTTGTCTCTTTTTCTTGTTCTCGGCATATCGTTGTCTTTTTGCCCTCTTCTTTGCTCTAACTTCTTCGTCCTTGGGACCTAGAGGCTTTCCTGTTGAAGAAAGCTCGTTTCCTCGTGATGTTCTTGTGCCAGCAGCTTGATCTTTGCAACCGTCCATGTCATTGCCACCAACATCGCTCGAATCTATCCCGTTGTAATCATCATCGCCGTAGCCAGTTTCTGAGAAAGAGCTGCTACCGTGGTCGAGTTTCGCTCTCTTAGCCGAAGGACCGGCTTCGTCATCAACTGCGGTAATGTTTGTGGTGAACAATGTGAACTGTTTTTGATGTTGATTTTGATGACAAGAAAAATAGACACAAGTTGTTTATTGACAAGCACTATAATCTAGCATACTGATAACAGTCCATCGCACTAGTATCCAAACAGTTATCATGATTATACCCATTATCATCTCCATGTTTCCAACACCAACGTCTCCTTCAAGCGCTCCTAGTTCACCTTGATCCAGCGTCATTGCACTATGAGCCGGAGGCACATCGGTTGCGACTCCAGTCTTCGCTTCAAAGACGACGTTTAGGGGTTCTGCTGGCGTATTCCGTTCAAAATCCAAGGCCTCCATTCTCTGTCGAACCTCAACGTCCAGTACGGAAAGGTCCACCACGTCGATGTCGGAACTCTTAAAATTGGCAAGGCGATGCAGATTAGAAGGAAGTGGAAAGGGGTATGAAAGGGGTACTTAATATCATCTTGACAGCTGCGCCTCTGCAGGAGCAGGTGTCACCTGCCAGGTGAAGCATGTAAAAAAATTACAACAACAACTTAACAACCTTTTTTTATTTAGTGCTCAAAATTACTTCATCTAACATAGTGAAGATTCTTCTAGTAAGAACAGAAGACAAAGTATAAATACAGACAGGCTTGAGTTTGATTCTTAACTTGGTAAGCAGTCTGAGCAGTTTGCATCCTGCGCTTTATCTCGATGCATTCTGGGTCGGTAAATTTGTCGAGTCCGCGGTCCTGTTGAAGATGTAGTAGCTTCTAAAAAGATTAAAATATATTGAACAAGATAACTACATGTTTGAGTTGCTCGTAGGCTGCATTCTGGGTCGGTAAACTTGAAAAATGATCGAGATCGACAAGTATCAAGTTCGAGTGTAAAAAGCACTTCTTGTACCTGCACAAACGTTAATCTTTTGTTGTATTCGGCGCTCTCCACTCCTAAATTCGCTTTCAAACGCTTCACTTCTGGGTCGTCTTCGAACAAGACCACAGGACCTAGCAGCGTATCTGTCGCTGGCTTCAATAATTCGGACACGGCTTTCCACGTTTCACTGTCTAAGCAACTTTTGATGCTATTCGAAGGAATCAAGCACATTGCCGCTGTGGTTGGATGCAACGGATTTCCCGTGTCAGGTGCGTCCAGGTTCACTGCGCCTCTGATAGATCCAAACTCTCTCTTGTGGTTGAGCATCCAAGCGGCTACTAGGGTCTCGTCGAGTCGGGGCAAGGTTCTGGCGGTGGAAGATTCGCCAGTGGAGCGGCAGACGTAGTGGTAATCCAAAGTTAGAGGTAGCCTTTTGGTGCTCGCGGGTTCTCCCGCTTGTTGTTCTGCCTTTCTCATCCTATTCCTAAGGGAGAGAGGCATAAAAAGCGGTAAGAAAAGCACCTTTAACCTAGTTACCCTTAACAAAGGTCGCCCGTTCTGGTAGATGTCTAAAACCCAACAAAGTCCCTGTAGGTAGTTCGTGATCACGTCCACACATTCGGGTGTGATTTTTTGCAGAATAGCGTCCGCACCTCCTGCACCAGATGCCTTGTTATTGGCCCCACCAGCGACTACAAGTTGTTTATGCGCGTTCAGTCCAGCTATGCACTGCGGCAAAGTTTCATTGGCACGGAAAGAGTGCAACGCGGCACCATAGTCATCAAGTACAGCTGCGCTGTCACTGTCGAAGAAGTCATGAGTTCCAGCTAGATCTCCAGCGTTTTCTCCAAGATTTTTTCCTGCAGCACTACTGCCACTGAGATTTCGTTTGATAATTGCCCATTTGTCTACTGCTTGTTTCTGACACACTGGTTTTACCAGTTGCTCGTAGACTTTGTACGCCGCTTCAAAAGTAACTAGGCTCGGCAAGTAGTCGTCTCCCCGCAACAACGATAAAAGCGAAAAATCTAATCTAATTGCCGTTTCTAAAGCGCTACCACTGTGCAACAGACTTCCACGTTGCATTTGCTGTTGACCTTGACTTGCATTCTTCATCCCCGTGCACGATTCCAGAATGCGGTTGACCATGTTGTTACGGGTGAAGACAATGCCAGGTCTATGTTCTCCATCCCACGTGTAGACATTCTTCGCCGCTGCACCCAAAACGATCAGGAACAAATCCGAATCCGATCCAACAACGCAATGTGCGCCACGGGACTTGGCTTGGTTGGTCATAATAGCCGAAATAATCTTGTGCTCGCCTTCTCCGGGAACGAAACTGTGTGATTAAGATCGTCAACAAAAGTAACGTGTGAGCATGATATACAACCTACAGATGACAAGATAATACTGTACAACATACAGACAAGATGAAGATCATATCAAATCAACCATTTTCACAAGAGCTTCTTGTAATATTTCATTTCTAGCCGCGAGGAGCAAGTGAAAATTCATTCAACTCCTGAGGTCAACCGAGTGCGTCAGCCGTGTAATTGTAACACATAATTGGGCTTAAAATAAATGTCACCAGAAGAAACGTGTCCATTAAGTTGTACCCATCGCTCAGCGTCACCTCTATGCTCCTCTTTTTCGCTAGTGTCGCACACCACTCGCGCAAGCCGTCGCATAACTTACGCATCAGGGTTGTTCCTGGAGAGATACCGATCGAGAAACTGCTACTCTGCTTTGCCCGTCTGCGTTTTCGCTGAAGAAGCACCTTAGCTCTAGCTGCTGGTCCGTCCACTGCGAGATAGACAGTTTTGAACCTTAGAAGAAGGGAGAGTGCTGCGATGCGAGACCACCTCCACGCTCGTTAACGTAAGTAGTTATGGACCATATTGATAAAGATGGATATTACCGTTATGGTTATCAGTATTAATACCAAATGATCTAGTAGCACACCGGCGACAAGCAGTGCAATAGTACAACAACAAGAAGATAAATTGTGTATAGGCACCAGAAAAAAGTGAAACGAGATCATTAGGAGATTGATTACACCCTCACTCTGACTCAACCCCCACTCTGACTCAACCACACCAATTTCCATAACAAACTCCATAAAATCAAACTCTATAACAAACTCTCCATAACAAACTGTCCCTTGGAAACTGGTTCAGCAATCCCTCGACTTCACGCTTCACCAATCCCACAAACGTGTCAAAATTTGTCGCACGCCGCACCACATTGTGCAGATAGCAATTGAGATCGATGTAACAATGCTCGACATTGGTGAGGTTCAGCTTTCTAGGGGTTCCATCCTGGAACGAACCTGGAAACTTCTGCTTTAACCAAGAGAAGTACTGAGGAATGCCCATTTTTACGGTTTTTTATGTCCGTCCCTATTCTTGATCTTGTTAGTGTTAAGCCTTGTCCATCAACAAAGCAAAGTACTTAAGTCTAAGTGTGAAGATGAAGAATCATGAGAAGAATCAGATTCAGACAAAATGGGGATTATAATGCACGTGGAGTAGCAAAAATAGCATCATCAGTACTGTGCAACATGACCACGAGACCGCAATCCTGAAGTGGAAGCGGAGAATGAGGAGCAACCTACTGGATGATAGGATAGAATAGGAGCTGGCTCGCCTCGAGAAGGTGAGCATTCACGACTATGAAAACGCCGAAAAAGAATCTACTTTACTTTCCAGAGACAGGACTGAGAGTGTGCGCAGATCACATTTCCTACCAGGTCATGAGGACTACCTCCCCTCTACCAGGAGATCAGCATGCTGACCATCAATACTTCACCATCACCCCTCACCATCAACAGCAGCAACACTGGAACAAACTCCACACATCGAACAGGAGGTACAAACCTCACCGCAAACCACCATCTCCATCGCACAGTGTTAAAAGATGTCGTCGATCTTAGATTTGTCGGTCCTCTGATAATATTGACATCTTTTCTCAAAATCTAAACATTCACAAATTAGTGGTTCCGAAATTTTCAGGTTTCCTTGGCCAACCATGATATGCAGCACATCTGTTCACAACAAAGGAATTCAATTCTTCTCACTACTTGCAGAACTTGATGTTGTTACCAGGATTCATGGCATCGCCTAAATCTCTGTTAACATTTTTAGGATTCGGATTCGCGAGGTTATAGATCGGAACGGTACTATAAATAAAATAACTAGTCGTGGTCTAATATGTTCGCGTTCATGATCGTTTCGGGTGAATTACAGGAATTTGAGCATCATGTGTCGTGGGAGTAAGAGAAACACAATACACAAGAAACAACATAAATTTGGATTTAGATGAAAATCCAAATCAATTTCAAATATATGCTCTGCTAAGATAGGCTGTCCTCTTCAATGCTCTGCTATGTTACCGTCTAATAGTGCGAGCCTCATCAACATCTATTTTGCTCTGCTAAAAAAATCGCATCGATGTAGATAGTTTGTACAAGAGTTGTTGTCTTCTCCCCTTTCTGTCGTTTATCTTTATCAATTGTTCTCCCAATGTACTAGTTCTCTGGACGAGTCCACGCAAGAGTAACTAGTTCATCTCCCAAGAATAATCAAATTATATATATGTAGGCGACAACCTGAATTCAACTGTGGTGGTGCTAGTATACATTTTCTATGTATTACGTTTCAATTATCGATCAAATCAAATCCGTATTGATGTTTACGGTTGTTCTCCCTGCCTGACCACAAATCCCAGCACCACAATTCGCAAAATTGAGAAGTAGATCTTGGGATCCGGGAAAGAAGTCTTCCTGTTGCAAGAGCGGTCTCGTCGGAGGAGCTGGTCCTGGTGGAGGTGCAGCAGGAGTGGTAGCTTTATTTGCAGAAAATACCGACTTCGAGTCCGAAAAAGATGTAACCAGATGAGTTGTGGTTTCAGTTTTATTTTGATGCTGGTTTACTACAACCACTGTAGTTCTTGAGTTTGTAGTCGCATTCTTGATGTTCTTGCTTGGCTTGCCTGTGAAGAGTCCTCCTCCTTGTTGTTGTTGTATTCTGAAATTGGCCCAAGTAGAAACTGCGCCTTTTGAAATGGTTGGAAATGGTTGATTCCTTGGTGCCCCAGTTTTCCAAGACGATTTCGCAGAAGCTGACGCCATAGCCATTTTCCGAAACGTCTCTTCTTGAGGAGGTTCTTTAGGAGCAGTTGTAAGATTAGAAGTAGTCGTGTTCGTCTTCTGACGTCCTCGAGTAGGGGATGCAGGAGGACGTGCTCTATCCTTTTCTTGGAGATTGAGGGCTGGCGCAGTGGAAGTGGAGGAAGATGTCGCCGTTAGGCCTTCCTCTTTCTTGTTTTGGACACGCTCCGCTGATGTAATGCCAGTAGAGGTTATTTCTTCAATCACGGCGCTTTTGCGTTGCAGCTGCTCATCTGAACTCCTGCCATCTTCCAACTCAACTTTTACTTCCGTTGTGGTCGTTGTAGCAATAACGACTGGTGCGTCGACAGGAGCCGACTTCGCTTCTTCTTCAGTTGCGGTAAAAACTACTGGCGCAACTGAGGACGAAGAAGCAGGAGCGACTACAGACACTGCGGGAGCAGCCGCAGAGACCTGCTGATATAGCCGTGCCATGGCTGTTGCTAAAGAGGATGTTGGCGCTCGTACATGTGCAGTCGTGGCCACAGGAGCTACGTCTTCCTCTCCTGTCCTTTTCGCCGCGACGTCTTGTACAAGAAGATCAGGAACTCTAGAAGCTGTAGAAGTAGTTACTGCGCCGGGGACAGCGTGCACGGCGACAGTTACTGCTTCAGAATTACCCGTGCCAATTTCGGAACCAGATGAAGCTTCTACCTCGGATCCAGCAACAACTGCTGGAGGTGGCATAACTTCAGCAGGATCCACGCATTCTTCCTGTGCTCCTACTGGTGGCGCGGCATTTGTCGTTATTGAAACAGCAGCTTCTTCGAATGGTGGCACTAGTACAGACGCGGTTTTTAAGGGTTCTCCTGAGTCGGTGTCTTTCTTTTCATCGAAAACATTGCAGCTCTCGTCGAACAACTTAGGCGCGGCGTCCCAGATATTCTCGGTTGGAAGAACGGTAGGCACTAGGGTCCTACTTGTATCGTTCGCCGTCGTCGGGGCAGGAGCTGCAGCTACATCATTTTTCGGTGGAGGAGGTTCGTTCTCCGTTGTTGTCTTTACTTCTACATTCGAAGACAGGCTTGAGGAAAACAGGTCGCTGAATTTCACGACGGGAGCAAGTCCTCCTTTGCTATTTCCACCCTCGCCGACAGGTGGAGGCGCAGATGCAGCCGGCACAGCAGGTTGCGCTGATGCAATCACTGCTGCGGAAGAAGAAGACGGCCTCCGCGTTGTTGAAAAGTCGATTTTGTTCTTTTCGAAAAATTTAACTTTTGCATCCCCCAAATCTGCAGTTATCAGACTGTCTTCCACTTGCTCGAGGCCTCCGAGATTTGCTCCACCGAAGTCATCCTCGTTTTCGGTTTTTGTTGTTGTGTTCTTGACATCGTTGAACATGTTGTCAAGGAAACTTGGGAAGTTCTTCTGCAGTACTTTTGGTTCTTGTTTTTCGTCAGCGCCTCTTGCCTTCGGATCATGTTCCTTAATATCCTTCTCCTTAGAAGACTTTCCTTGTTCATCCTTCTCTTTTACTTCAGGCACTACTTCGACACCTCCAGGCACTTCCTCCAAGTACCTGGACATGCTCCCTTGAGACTGCGAGAAGAGCTCGTCTAAAACAGTTCTCTCACGCTTCTTGTTTCCTGGATTTTGATGTTGCTGCAGCTGTGGATCTTCTATCACAACTTTCTTGTTCCCTTTTGCACCGCCACCAGCAGCAGCACGATCTAGAAGAAAATCTCTTGCTTTCTTCACTCTGATGAACTCCTCCGCATAGTTCGCAGCACTAGTATTTGCTTTCTGTTTATCTGGATGATAACGGAGTGCCAGCTTCCGAAAAGCCCCTTGAACCAAATCAACGTTTTCGTGCTCCCCACAGCTCGTCCCAACGCCAAGGGCCAAAGCCGCCTCCTCTTGTGATGCTGTTGCTCGTTTTTTGATGACAAAATGTCGAGAGCTTTGTACCAGCTTCGCCCATACTTCTTGGCTTTCTGTGGGTCGAGGAGGTAGAGGAGCCACTGGTGGAGGAGAACTAAGTTCCGGTGGGGATGATTCTTCTATTGGGTCTAGAAGTGGTTTCGCTTGGTGTTTTTCTTGGTCGTTTACGTTTTGCGGATCATTATTTAGTCGAGTTGTTTTCATCTGCTCCTTGGGCTCTGCTGCATGTGCTTCTATCTGTGAATCCTCGGCAAAAATCCTCCGACGCTTTGCTGGAAGCTCATCTTCCTCCAGTTCTACTATAACCTCTGGAACTCTTTTGATGTTCTTATTGTTTTCAGGACCACCTTCTTCTGGTTGTACAGCGGGACCAACAAGGCCTCGTCCAGCCACGAGAGAATCTGCCACAGCGCTCTGCTCCACCTGAGTAGGCATGGCCAAAAGCTCTTCTGTTTTTTTCAGCAGAGCAAGAAGATGGGGTTCCATCGCTAGTTCGTGTACGGGTGCTCCTGCAGGCGGAGCAATGAGACTAGACGGATCCTTTTTTTCAACATCTGACGCGTCGGGTTTCGAAGCTTTGTCTGGCAGAGGGTCCTCATGCTCTCTCCCTTGCAGCTCCACTCCGTCTCCAACTATCACAGCAGCTTGGGTGACCTTTTCACCGTCCGCAGGCAAGACCGAAGCACATGAACCATTTCCGACGGCATTGCTGCAAGAAGCGTACGGATTGATGCTTTGGTCAATTGAGAGAGAAGATGGTGCTGCAATTTCGTGTGGTTTAACTTCGGGCTCAAGTGGCGTTGCACTTGCAGGAGCCTCATCTGCCTTCTCTTCAGACGCGCGTTTTGGGCCGGTGAGTTTTGGGAGGGCGACGTTATGATTCTCCTCCTGCTTGTGTTCGTCTTCATTTTCCTGTGGGGGCGCTGGCTGGACAACATGGGCATCATGGCACGATACAACTTCCGTCTCTCCATTTCCAGAGTTCTGCTCTCCCTTTCGCTCTCCTTGACCATCTGCTCTCTCTTGTTTCTGGACCTCCATTTCCGTTACAACCACGGGCGCGGGATCTTGTTCTGCGTGGGAGACTGCTGGTGGAGCCTCGTCCTTTGCTGGCTGCTCCGGTACATCTCCCCGCCTTCCACTTTCAGCATGCTGCTCCTCTACAACATTTTTTGATGCGATTGCCACACTTGGTTTCTCCTCAATATCCATGTTGCTGGTGTTCTTTGCTTCGGCGAGTCCGGACGCAGCTACTTGTTCGGCCCTGTCAACCAGCTTTGTTGTTTCCGTCGCACTAAAACCACAACCATTCTTGCCAGCAGCCGTCGAAGCCGTTTGCTCCCCAAACCGCCTCTTTCTCCACTCGCCCAACGCAGCCAGAAAACTCTCAGCAGTTTCAAACTTCGTCAGGTTGTCAGCACTCTGGGACAAGATCGAAGCATAGATTTGCACGTTCGGAACGACAAAACGTACACCGGTAGAAGATGGTGATGAGGACGAGCTATCGTTTTGCCCTTGTGCTGGTATTTTGACCTCGTAATCCTCTTTTGCAATCGAGAGGGCAACTATTTGCTTCGTCTCTATGGGCGTCTCTTTCTCCGTTTTCAGCAATGCCTCCCGCAAGCTCCTCTCTGGTATCGCTACAAACGCGTGAAAGCTTTCACCACCACACAAACGGATAAAGTCCATGAGTCCTGTGGAAGATGCAGTCCGATTGTTCAACAAGGCGAAGCGGATGTTGGAAAATACTGGAGGTGGCCTAGAGCTAGAGGTCGACGACTGCCCAAAATCTTGTTCTTGTTGTTTCTTCATCTTTCTTCCTTTTCTCACAGCCATCTGCAACAGCTTCGGAAATCGTTCTTCGACCCTCGGGAAAGGCGGGAAGAAATCTGCTGGATCAGGTAGCGGGAAGAAGGTCAGACTCGGGTCTAGAACTGTTTCTTCTACAGCCATAGCAGAAGAGGAACCACCTCTAATATGAGGCTCCAACAGAGCGAAGACAAATGATTCAGAGACGATGTGACAGAAGGGTTTGTTGCAGCCTGTCATCTGAGATTTAGATGAGGATGTGCTACTACAGGTGCGCAAATAAGCCTTCAAAAACGGATCGGACAATTTGAGCTCGTGCATGAGCAGAAAGTTGCAATGCTCAGGGTCATCCACGAGTTCACCACCAATTTTGCGTTCGATCAGCCAACGTAAGGAGTCGGCACCTGGTGATGCAAATACAAATAGAGGTTGAGAATAGCGTGAAGAAGATTCCCAGTCGTGAGTCTCGACTCTATTCTCGTATTGCTTCACGGAGAAGAATGTATGAAGACCGTAGTTAATTCAATGTTCATGCAAAGATTTTTGAGTAGAAGTACCAACGCTCGTCGAGCTCGGCGAAGAGGCTCCATCCTCTTCTACTGTTCTTGTTGTGTTTACATTTTTACGTGCAGGAACATGCGTGCTGAATCTCCATGACTCACAACACAGCTCAAAAAATACGTCAGGCTTATCGCCCATTCGACCGTCGCTCTGTCGTATTTCCACAGTCCTACGAGTACGGCCGATTCCATCCCCATGATCATCTATTTTTCGTCTTTTGGGGATATGGATGGAATCGTGAGCATCCCCAAAGGGGCTATCTTCTACAGGAGCTTTCTCTTGTTGCTTAGCATTTGATGACGATGCAGAACTAGAGGACGATCTTCTTCGCGGAAGAGTGCGGTACTTGTTGTTAGCCACTTCAGTAAGCTCCTGTTCGCCTTTGTTTGAGCCACCGTGTGCTGGTCGCGCAGGAAGGAGATCCCAAACTCGCTCGTGAAATACAACACTAGAATCCGAAGGCGACATCGACGTGCTTAACGGAGGCACAAGTGCAAAGCAAACGCGCAACGGTCGGGGACTGTCATAAGTTTCTGTACTAGCCCTTTCTTCAGAACTCCCATCTCCATCAACAATGTCTTCGAACATGTCTTCCTTCTCAATGACGAGCCGTTGACCTTTGCGGAGTAGCAAGAAATCTTGAGCAGGTTGAGAAACAAGTTCTGCAGGAGCAGGGCCTCGAGTCGTACTACTAATCGAGGACTCGTCCACACTCTCTGATCTGCTACACAGCAAGTCATCATTTGCCTGGAAAACGACGCGACCGTCAACTTGATGATGAATCTTCAGACGTAAGTGGTGTGGCAGGTTGAGGCAATGCTGCTTCCCCTCGACTGCTTCCGCCGCTTCCACTGCTGTAACTCCTTTCAATTTCTTTCCATTCAGGTCGTGGACACCAACTGGCAACAACCACCGCTCACCGTTGACGAGGCACGTTGTTACTACCATCTTGTTGCTTATTTTCAAATACGACTAGAAAATGAACTAGGCATATACAACAACTTGCATCTAACTAGAAGGTTAGGTTAGGTTAGAAAATAAACTAGGTACATACAACAATTTGGAATCTAGTTCTAGATCTACAGTCAAATCCTTTACTAGTTGTTATCTACCACTTTCACAAACGCAATTCTTCACAACTTAAACTTCTTCACAGCGAACACATCAAAATCGTTAATTATGACGATTTGAATCCTTTCGGCGAGCTGCCTAAGATTTTCCAGACGAGTTCTAGTAAACTATATTTAAACTTAATATAATAATCCTTACTGCTCAGGCTCACAATCACATGTAATGATCAAAGAACCCGAACTTAATATCCTTACTGCTCAGGCTCACATGTAATGATCAAAGAACCCGACCAACAAGATGAGAAAGATGAACTTATCTGCTAAGGGTTGCTCGTACGACACACGGTAGACATATCTACGCAATAAGACGACGCCCAGGAACAACAATGTGACCAGTAAGTGTTGAAATAACAACAACCAGACTAAAAAAAGCTCATGATCTGGAGTGGCAGCGGGGGCGTATCTGGTGGTAGAAGTAGAAGTAGCAGTGATATTTTTCATATTAGTGCCTATGATCTCAGTGCCATTAGTACTTGTTGACATCAATCCAATAGAAACTACATGATTGTTGTAGTTGTTCTTGTTAAAATCACTGGAAAATAAAACTTGGTCAGTTACTTTCATCAGGCTATAATCACTCTTCTTACACATGACAACAAGAGGCTCTTCTGGTTCGGCAAACGAAGTTAAAGGCGTCATTGTCTTCCGAATCGCCGATCAGTTCTTTGATGTTGATGCCCTATTCCTATCAAAAAACTCGAACTTGTACTACTACTAACTTCAACAGGAGACAAAATCTATCATGATATCGCTCCTTAGCATCTAAAACGAACTGGTGTGATCTAAGCTCAATCATCAGGTTCTTTCTTATAGGCTACAAAACTGACTTACAAGAACAAGTGAATATCTGCCTAGGAACTATCAATAGCAGGATTCATTCATTCTTTCCCGATTCAAAAAAAAAAGTGTGCCATGTAATATCTATCATCAACACACTATCCTAGTACGATTATGATTATAAGTATTTCTGTGTCATACAACAAAAACAGGGTGTGTCATTCCTGAACATCACTTTTTTCACAACGCGATACAATAGAAATTGTAGTTGGTTCTTGAAAACAATTAATTGAGAGAGAGCTCTGGAAGACATCTGCCCTGCTGTTGTAGGAGAGTTTGGGTTTATTGGTGGGAATTATACTAGGAATGAACGTTTGTAAATTCATTGGAGATCATAGTGATATACTTCTACTTTTCTTTCGTCTAGAATGTCATGGACTTATCATCCATATCTTGGATGCGAGGAACTGCGATCAGGATCGAGAGCTACCGAAAAAAAGACTCGATGGATTGTACATCGTCTTAAATTATGTAGTGTGGTGCACGAATGATCTACCGAGTTCTACTACTATGTAACATGGCATCGACCACTTTCCTTCGGGGAAAAACATATAACGATCCTCCGAAAAACGATAACCGAGTTACCTTGTTGCGACTGCCAAAAAACCGAAAAACGATATCCGAGATGAAGGTTGATTCTGCTCAGAAGTCCAAACCTGAGCGACCGAGCACAAGACGTAGGAAACGTCTCAGAGAAAAACTTCTACACTAGTCGTGCATCTCTCAGAACACGGCGAGACCAACAAAATCGGACTTCAGGAGGCTACTAAGACCTGAAAGAAGTCACTAAACAATGCATGGTCCACGCGCGATAGAACAAAAAATAACGAAATCGAGTCGTGGTCGACATTTATAGTATTAGTGAATCTTCAAGATGTTACTTGGAGGACAGATTTGTTTCGTCGTTTTAGACATAAGACTCTAAGGAGATTCAAGAAGAACGAAGACGATAGACTATTACATCTCACTGTTGTTTGCAAGCAAAAACATCAGTTCACGAATATGATCAGGACGGAAAATAACTACGAAAACGAAACTGTTCAACCTTTCTTCATTGAAATTTCAATAACAAAATCAAATTTCTTGCCGAGACTACCCTGGAAGCCATCCGCAGCCACACTGGCTCCTCAATCCGGCAGCAAATCCTCCAACTGTTTCACCACCCTTGGATCCATCAATTTTGCTATCTCTTCCTTCCCATCGCCACTTATCACCTGCACACGTTCCCTTGTCGCTGCTGACAAGGCACTAGAAAATAGTTTCCAAATGAAGTCCGCACCCTTAGGAGCGTTGTAAACCAACGCCTTGGATATCGAATCTGGAAAGAATTGTTCGCCATATTTCGCCATAAACGTGGTCATCACGCGGAGTTTGGACGTCTGCCAGGCGATGGAAGCGACAGAGGTGTTTTTGCAATGGAGGTTAGAGAAGAAGGATTTAAGGTTTGAGCTTTACTGCTCACAAAAATGTCTATCATCAAAGTGTCTATCATCAAAATGTCTATCACATTGTCACTATTTTCAACTAGTCCGAAGATCCTCCACCCATAACAATCAACGCAAATACTCCCTGAGCTTTGCACCTTCGGCATGTGGCTTCTTTCCGCAACACGTAGTGAACATACGCCAACTCGAGTTCTAATTCGCTATAACGGCCAAATGCCTTGTTGAAATTGATTTTACACGTGCGCCACAGCTCGATCGGGCTACCATCATAGGCGCAATACTCTCGATCTTTGTAATAAGAGCCGGCACCTGAGTGAGGAGTGATTGGTGTATTTGCTGGTGCTATGAACGGAGAAATCCCCAGAGTCCAGTCTCTGGAGTTATGATAGATCACAGCTTTGCGAGGCAGCCATCAGATCGTAGTGGTTAGATGGATGTCGAGTTACTGATAGATAGGTAGATGTAAATGCAACAAGCCCACTGCAAAAATAGCTAGGCAATATGAAGAAGATGCTAGCAGCTTTCAGTTCGGATCCAGTAGTAGTACATGGAAAGCATCCATCCTTCGGATCTGCGTTGAATTCGTCTAAAACGTTTCTTGCTCTAGCATCCAGCTTCGGCATCTCGAAATGGCGCCAAAGCGTTGCTCTGGCAATTCGGTCCATGGCTTTGTGCCTGTTCCACCCAGTCACTTTCAAGAATCGCATGCACCCACTCTCTGCGCCACCGAAAAACTTACATTAGAGTCTGCTAGATTACATCTTCTCGGCCCCCCTTTTCTTGGGCGGATCCCTTTTAGCTTGTAAATTTCATGAGAAGAATACAGTGGAACAAATAAAGGGGACCAAGATGCCGAGAACGATGGAAAAAAGCTGACCATAATGACAGAAACTGATCACTAAATCTCTTGTCATATGCGGATTTATCCTCTGAATAGACCCACTGTCCAAGTCGTGAATGAGTTGCTTGATGATAGCGATTTTTTCTGTGGGTTTGAGGCGGGTTTTTTAGGATTGTAGTTGAGATTGTGAGTCGAAGCACGTGAAATTGAAAATGAGAAGTCATGTTCTTGGGATTGATAATAATTCACAAACATCTACTGCTTGCATGCCTGCTACAAATCTGGTTTTGAATATTCGACAACATGGTTGTAAAGGTTTACAGTATTCAAAAATATTCTATCGATGAACCTCAAGATCAAGTTGCAATTGCAAACCACTGCCTTGTTACCATCATCCAACTCTCGGAAGATCAACTCTCGCACTTCCTGCCGCAAATCCAGAAACCCATTGTAGCCCAAGATTTCATCTCTTCTTAGAAGGTCGACATTCATTGGTCACTGATGCCGAAGGGACAAGGCGCCTTACAGAGCTTTCTCCTTTTCCCTCACTTTTCCTTTGTTCACTCACGGCATCTCCTCTTTGTGATGTCAGAGACCGACCCCATCAATGACCAATGAAAATTGAGCCATACTCCTCCATCTTCTTCCTCTTCCTCAGAAGAAGTTTCCTCTTCCTCCTCATCGGATTCCGCTTCACCTCCTTCATCCTCCATGTCGTTGCAACTAGCCCAGCCACCTGCTGTTCCTTCACTATAGACTGGACTAGCATGCTGAGCAGCGAATCGGAGTCCGTTTTGGTGCTGGAGAATGGGTGAGGTTGGCTCCCCGCGTCCGGCGCTTGTGTTAGAAGAACAGTTGAGTGTGGAAAAGCAAACGCGGAGAGAAGGTCATGAAGTCAAAAGACCGAGAGGACTTGTTCTATTCTAATTCAATGTCAATTATGGCATGATGATCATTGCCATATCATGTGGTGGTAGTGGAATCCCAAAGCCTCTTGCTTTATTGCTTTCCGGTGCTCCTCCGCCAGCTCCTATACTCCTTATACGCTCTTCCCGCATTTTATTCATCGCTATATTCGTCGAAGATGACGAGGCTGTGCTCCCTTGAGTTAGAGCCCGGGAGAAAGGATATATTTGAAGATGAATTAGGGTTCCTTGGCGCCTTGTTGCTTCCCTGGGAGGAAGGATTTATTTGAACTTGAAGATGAATTACAATTAGGGTCTAACACACGACAAGTCAATGATCAACATGAATTTTTAGGGTATAACAAGTCAACATAATTGATGCTGACCCGGCGATGGCCTGACACCTCCTCCCACTTCTAGCATGATGCTGTTGGCGGCTTGTTCGATCGCGGCTGCATCGGGTGAACTAGTCTGACTTTGACTCGCATCTTTGTCAAGCACTCTTGTTTGCTCCTGAAGTTTCTCGAACTTGGACTTGGCCTTCATCGACTTCTTTTAAAGCTCAGCATTCAATGGTCACTGACTCTGAAAGAAATGGGCCCCATGCCTCTCCCTTTGCTTTTCCTTCATTTTCCCCTGTTCTCTCAAGAGGGATCTCAGTGACCAACCCCAATGACCATTGAAAGCTGAGCCTTAATTCTTGCTCCCTTTCTTGCCGATAAGCGAAGCGTGGTCAGCTATGTAGCCTTGGATCGCCGCGGTCTTTTTGCGGATCTGTTGTAGTAGAGTGATAGTAGAGGTACTAGATAGAAGTGTTGAGCACTTCTGGTTGAAGTAGATGTGATTGTGATACAACTAGATAGAAGTAAGAAGAAGAACTGGTTGAAGTAGATTACTTATATTGGATTTCAATAGAATCGATTCTGATGAAAGTGGTGAGCTGATGCCTAGGAGGAATCTGTGCAGGAGCATGAGTGCACCGGGTTTGACACCAACATGTGTGGTCTACACGGATTGAACGCAAAGCATTCGAACAACTGATCGCGGCGAGAAGGAGAGCTCGTCATTTGCTGACGAGAACATCAAAGTATAAGTACTTAAGACCAGCAGAAGGGACGACAGGAGCACACCACATAAAGAACACTCCTGAAGACCACATAAAAAACACGCCTTACTCCTCACCTTCCTCGCCTTACTCCTCAACCATGAAGCTCGCCCACGCGCAAGCGTTTTATCGATCACGTCTTGAGGCACAGGAGGATCAAACTGCCAAATGTCAGCCGGCGAGTCCCATCGCAACCTAGGTGTCGGTAACGCGTTTTTTGGAGAAGGCGTGCCCTTTGGATTTCGTCCGTTTGTTGCTCTTCTTGTTCTTCTTGTACTACTTGTTGATGAAGAAATAGTAGTTGTATTAACTTGGAGATTGTTCTGCTGTAGGTGATCTTGATGTTGTTGGGAATTATGGCCCTGGCTGTGGACGGTTTTGAGTTGCATTTTGCTACTGTCTAACTGTAGAAGACGAGGTGTTGGATTATGAAAGCGTGGAGACGCCTGTTTCGCGCTCTGCGTTGATAGAACTTTCAAAGGTGGCAGCTGTCGCATCAGATCTGCGAGAGCGCCAGACCCGGAAGGTCGGCGAGAGGAGGAACCGTCGAGGATTAGAGTTGTGAAAGTTGTGCCGTCCTCTCGTATTCATGTCATGTCATGTTACCTCGCGAGCTACAATATGGTCAAGCAGTGATGAGGTCATTCAGCCTATTTCCATATCGATGCTTCCTGAACCAACATGTACAAAGCGGCATCCTAGTATCTTGCTCCTTCAACTACTTCATCTTCCACTGAAGATCTTCTCATTTCTTGAAATACAACAAAAGGAAAAGCAGAATAGTACACGAACCGAAGAACGAGGACCATAAATTCACCTCAATAATCAAATTATTGTTCTTGTTTTCCCCACCCACAACTCCCGCCGGAAGTAGATGGTCATCTCTACTGCTCGCGCGACTACTGGTCCCGCTTCGCGCCGTGAGCATCGCCGCCTGCTCGAGACTCGACGCCGATCCCTGAGACGAGGCTCGAGATCCAATGTTCAAGGAAAGAGGAGGTGGCCTAAAAGCCAGTATCTTGTGAATCGAAGACTCTACTTTAGAGGAGAAAGAAGATGAAGTTGAAGACGATGTTGGCGGGTATGCGTATGTTGAGCTCTTGTTACTAGATCCTCCAGAAGATGTGTTTGTAGAAGTTGTAGTTGCGGTGGGAATCTTTAGGATTCTTTTCACAGCTCCAACTGCTCCTGAAGATGTTGCTGTTGCTGAAAAAGTCTGTTGATGTTGTCGACGTGCTGAAGCACCAGAAGCTGTCAAATTACTAGCAGTGGCAGGAACCAAGACCAGATCTGACGCTTTTGCTTGGGATAAATCCTGCAACACTTGAGGACCGAGAGATGAAAGGGCATTCCTCAAACGTGCTCGTTGAGATTCGTCGTGATCCACAGCGACAATTTCGCGACTACGTGTATGTCCAGGATTATTTAGTTGCTGCGTGATTCGACGAGAGTCTGCATGAGCTGCTGCGCTTGTTCCGTTGGTTGCTTGTCCGGTTGTTAAATCAGCCACCTCGCATCGTTTCCCATGATGTCCACTCTCGGAAGGTCTACTTTGAGGCGGCACGACGCCTGACGCTCGCAAGGGCAAATTCTTATCACTGCGATCTAGGTAAAGCGCCGAAACCGCTCCAACATTGAATTTTCCAGGTGGCAAGGGAGATGATGTCTTGTTTTCAGCTGCTGCTGGTCCTCCTACTAGGATTAGAGGAGGGACGACTTCGAGAAATCATGATAGATTCATCTGCTACGATTAGAGGAGGGACGACTTCGAGAAATGATAGATTCATCTAAAATGAACAACCGCGTAGTCATTTTTTGATCGATGTGCTTGTCTCGGCAGCTAAAAACAAAATCAATGAGTATCTTCTCAACCTCAGACTCAGAGGATAATTTGAATCCATAGTGCTCCAGTCGCAGAGGCTTCTTTCGCAGTCCCAGCACTGCAGCAGCACGGTAGAAGCTGCTGCACGCCGTCGAGGCAGGAGGGGGGACGTGCAGCTGCCACGTCAGCGGAGGAATTCGGAACGTCGAGGCAGGAGGAAGGACGTGCAGCTGCCACGTCAACGGAGGCGTCAGGAAATGCTGCTCTTGACAATGACATCTTTATCAGTTTTGAACTTGACGAGGATGCGAAGTCTTCAGGAATGACGAGTTGAACACTTGAGGTCGGTCCTTCAACGCTCCGGAATTTCCCTAGTAGGGTGGGGAACTTCTGCCCCTAGAACCGGGGGCGTCTGCTCCTGGTTGGCTCCGTGGATGCCTCGCGTCGTGTTGAGCTTCGTCTCTCCCTCGTCTTTTGCGGCTTAGGCACCACTAGTTCAAAAAGTTGATCCTCGTCGCCTTCGCAGCGACACCTCCATCTTGTTCTTGCAGAATTAGTCGTGGTCGTCGAACATACAACCAAAAGTAGTAAGTAGTTTAAAAATTCATATTCAAAAATTTCAAATCATTCTTACGGGGCGAGGTCAACAAAAAAAAGTGAGTGAAGGACAAGGAGTAGGAGGTGCGTGGGTACGCTCGTGCAGTTCTTGGTATTCTTGTTTTAATGATTCAACATGTTGGCCGCGGATGAAGCTCCTCTGGGGGACGTAACAACGAAAGTCGATGAAGTTACAAGCGAATAAGCGCGCCCTGTCCAGCTGAAGCAGTGTACTCTCTATTTTTCTCTGTTGTATTCAGGCACCACACTTCTCTCGAGTGTCTCAAAATATCATGATGTCCTCACCGATAGAAGTAGATGCACCTCGTCTGCACCCTGTTTACGTATGCCAATCTTCATTCCTTAGGACCGGCTCCATAAAAACAACAAACACAACACCTTGCCTATGTCGCTTTGTAGCGACTTGCTTTCCTATTTGCAGATATCAGACGCTCTATGTAGTTCTCCTTTGAAGATGCATCATTGTAAAGAGACACAACGAGATCAAAAAGAGATAGTACCTTCTTTATCCTCGACGACGTTCCGCGACCCGTTTCAGTGCGCCCTCTTGTTTGCTCCTTCATGAAAAAGGGAAGATATTCACCGTAAGTAACCATGCCACCTCTACTTACTGTTACTAGTCACTCATTATCGATTCATATCCATTTCCACATGCATCCCATGTGATAGGTAACTAAAAAGACGTATGATCGTGTCCTCCTTCTAGTTAGTACAAGTACAACAAAGTAAACATTGTTATTGATTGATTATGTATGAAAAAAAATCCGACCCTCCATAAGCATATCTTGCCTCAACCCACCAGGCGGCACCAAAGGCGTTGGAATAGGCGTCTCAAAGGCTGCAGAGGTGTGCCTTCCAGGCTGAAAATTCATCCACGGACTGGCGGCCATAGTGTAGGTGGACTCCTGTTCGTCTAGTGCCCGATAGCGGTGGGGAAAGCAGCTGGGGGGGAGAAGTAAGGGAGACAGATACGATACAAAATCGAAATGTTGTTGAAGTTGATTCTCAGAACAACTCGATGAACAAGATGGAGTTGGAGTGATTTTTAAAATTAAATTCAATAATATATGAGAGTACTTCGTTCTCACTGCGTCTTTGAATTCTCGAATCCCTCGTCGCACTGACGGATGTTGCGACAGGAATATGGCCAAAATCGTAATCGTAAACACGCTATAACTGGCATAAAAATATCGCGGAATGTAGTCTATCAACCCCGCGTGGCACCAGCCCGTGTAATTGTGCAGATTCTTGCTGTGCGTCTCATCGTGCACTAGGTCGCACCAAAGAACGAGTATCCCTATCCCCACGGAAACGGCGACAAAACCGAGGACCACAAAGAAAAGGGAACGTTCGGTTCGCTGCGTTTGTGGGATATGAAAGAGAGCTTGTTTTTGAAAACAAGGAGGTGATTTGATTGCGAGAAAATAAGAACATGGCATCTACTGTCTCACATGACAAGATACTGATTTCTCCACAACAAGAACCTGTGGCTTCGTGTTAAAGAAATCTCCATATGGACAAGAACTACACACATCTTCGTGTTGATCTTCCACTCAAAAATTCTTCTCCATAATCTTGTTGTGTCGCTCTCCCTAATCCACCAGCACTCGAACTACTAGCTCCATCTGGCGTGTCTGGGAACAGGCTTTGCTGTCCCCCATCAACACGTATCCCATGATAACTGAAGACTGTCTTCATATTGCTCTCGTTCTCGTAAAACTCTGGTGAGTAAGCTCGATTCACACCTCCTCCTCTTGGAGCGCTTTGGGCAACACCTGAGGAGCGACCAGATGCTGTGCCGCCAGGTGGTGGCGTAGATTAGCGCTAGGGAAGTTAAGGGACTAGATTTTTGACTTCTGATTAAGGACAAAGCATAGCCTTGCCAGTAGTATGAAGATAGCCAAGACCACGGGAGGTAACGAGTGATATATTGTTGCACGGGATAAACCTAATAAATATTGTAACGAATGATATAGATCTCGAATATCACTCTATAGCGAAGATGGACGATAACGATATGGATTAGACTGGGCCTTAAGTAGAGGTACTATGGAGGTATGCTTGAGCACCAGGTGGTCCACGTGGTCCTCCGGGATATGTCTGTGTCCGACTAATGTAGTTCTTCTTCTTTTTCAGTTTCTTGGCTGCAGAGGAGTCAGGAGCAGCCACATTTTGTTCGTTGTAGTACTCCTGCCGCATTTTCTGATGATGCTCCTCATGTTCTCTAGAAGTTGCGGTAGATGCCGTAGAAAGAGCACCACCACCGCCTTGTCTGGGAAAGTTAGATGCAGAACTGAAGGATTCTAATCCCTCAAGGTAATTGGTAGAAGGCATGATCAAGGACGAAGAGCAAATAAACGACGAGTTCTACTTCTACTGCAAAGACGTCAAATAAGAACAAGCACTTAATACTGTAGTAAAAGATGAGCGAGTGTAGTGTGAGCCGTAAAATTATTGAAGCTTGAACTTCTCGATGGTGATGCGCCGAGCTCAACTAGTTCACGCACAGAAGACTGCAGTGCGTCTTCTCGCTTTTCCAGTCCAAGCACTGTAACTCCCACTCGTCCAGGAAGCTCCGTAGGCCTTAAGGCTGCTGGAGCTTGAGGTGAGTAGAAAGCTTCGGGTATGTTGACACCCATGTGGTCGTTCATTTCAGCTGGGGTCATCGCCAGAGAGGTGGCAGTGCTGCCCGAACGACCAGCAGTGGACGAGCTGGAGGTGGTATTAGAGCAGATATCATAGCTCGTATTTGATGTTCTTGCAACTGCAAGCACGACGTTGCCTGAGCCTATGGGACGGGACTGGGCTCACCTCGAGGTGGAGATGAGCATTCACAACTATGATTAAATCATAAATGCACATTGATTTTTATTTAGGTTAGGTTGGGATCTACCATCCAATGTGGCAGACTTCGACGGCTGCTGAAGAGCCTGGCAAAGATGGAACCTAGATCAGAAAACCTACGCTACTTATTTTCACTCTTCTATCTTTTAATCTCCTCAAAGCATAAACGTTGGCCCGGCGGACGAAGCTTGATTGGGTACGTAATGGTGCGGCCCCTTTCCTTTCGCCGTCGGTCTCGGGGGCGTGATATTTGCAGCCATCTCGTCGATCGCACGCTACCGAATGAATGTTGAAGCACGGGGACGAGAGGAACGAGGGTAGTTGCAGACGAGGACCATGAGCATGATGTCATCGTGTTGTACTAGAAGATTTTGCATCACAACCTCTTCATTCTACTGCCCTCCATGCTCATCTCGCTGTCAGTCACTCAAGTGCACCACCTTATGGTGGTTTCTTGCAGGAACGTTGTCGCTGACTCAGAAGTAACTACTTACAAAAAGGACGTCTCAGACGAGATGAATCAGCAGCGCGAGACAATAAAAACAAGAATATACTTTGGTCTCCTATTGTATCACCGATCATCGCAAAAATAGATCATGAACACCAATTATACGCTTCTACACAACAGAAAAACATTCTGTAGTTCTTTCACCACGAGAAAAAGCATAGCAAGTCTTCAGATATACATAGTTCATACACAGCACCCAGAAATTTCATTCAATCCATTTTCATTTTTCAGCTTCAAAAACCTGAATGCATCTAAATCTAATTCATCGCGATAGTTTCCCTCCCATATTTCCCTCGTTTGAGTATCTTAATCTTCTATGTCATTTTTGTCATAAATCTAGAAAATGCACTTGTTCTTTGTTCGTGTTCCTATGTCGTAACTATGTGACTGTGATATTTTAGTAGAACTGGTGCACTATGAAGAGTATGAATTGTAATTCCCTAAATACGAACTAGTACTAGCACAACAGCGTTTTTGTATCTTCGAAATACTTATGCATGGTTATGTTTATGTCAGTGAATAATTGAAAAATTATATACCGTCATCGTCATGATTTGCATATTCAATAGTGCTTAAGCTTTGACATAGACTACATCAAATGAACAATTATCACAATATAATTGGTCGTGCATGATTGATAGAAGAACTTCTAGAAGAACGCGAAAGAACCCCAACCCTCCTCCAGCTCCATTTCCTTTTCCACCATACACTAATTCCTAGTACCATAATTTTAATTGGTTACCACTCTTCTACAAAGCAAATCCAATCTACTCCGTATTAATCCCCTTAATATCCTTACTAGATTGTCTCTCTCTAAATGTAGAGTCTACGTATTATTATTAATCCCCTTATCCTTATAACAACTAGATTGTCTCTCTGTATGTAGAGTCTACTTTACCTCCATATATCCTCTCGACGCTTAGGATTCTTCTACAAAGCAAATCCAATCTTCGTAATCCCCTCATTGTCACGAGTGTAACAAATTTTGGCAACGGGGAGAGCCAGTTTGGGATTTGTGATCAAGACCTCATGGAAAAGATCATACCCTTCCAACTGTCGTATCGAGTACACGTTCATCGGATCACGAGTTGTACTTGTGCGAGCGTCCTTGCGCAATTGGCTCAGACTGCGGATTACCTGTTTCATGTATGCATGAGTGAGAGTGTGTTCATCAATTGCTTCAGAGGACTGCGGATTACCTCATGTTTCATGTCGTGGAGACGAGAGTTGAAGATGGAGGGAATAACATGGAGACCAGAAATCTTTATTAGGCGAAGATGGAGATGGAGTACCAGAAATCTTCACTTGAGTGTAGTTCGTAGGAAAGATCATAGGTAAAATCTGTGGTCTCTCCTGTGTACTTATAGCAGGACAAGTTGTACCTGCGTAGTCTTTTCGTTGCCCAAATAAACTCGCGTCAGAATGACACAGAAGACTCTTTCATCGCCCACCTTGTTCGCGTTTTCGAGTAGCCACTTCGCGTATTCCTTCTCGAATGGATGCGCGTTGGCGAAAGGCGAATCCGAACTTTTTGAAGACGACTTAGTTGTGGCATCAATCCAATCTTTTAACCTCTCCTCCTCATCAAAATCCGACAAGCCAGATTCTTCCATACCAGGTACTAGTTTACTCATCGGCGACCCACTAGGACGAACAGTATACGTGTATTTTTTCGACGTAGAAGTCCTGATTGATCATATAGGTGTAAGTACTTAGAGGAGTGTTAAAAAAAGAGATCGATACATAGGGACGATAGGGTGGATGTGAAAGATCATGAGGTAGTGTTAGTGCGTAGGTACTGATGAATAAAAAGAATGAAAAATGATAAGGTAGAAGTACTTAGAATCTGGTTTTGTTTCCACGAAATCGTCCAGCTTCTTCATGGCAGAACGGACAGCGTGAGGCTCATGCGGTAATTTCCTAAAAATGCGTGTCGTCGGATCTTTCACTTGTAGTTTCTCCGGCTTTTGTTCGCCTCTTCGGAGTGCGTCAATTACGGCGACCAAAGCTTCCTTGGTATTCGTAACTGTTTGTACCTCAGACGCAGCAGGTGGTCTCTTTGGCAACGGGAAAATTAGGTTTGCCTTTGATTCAACAGTTGTCGGGTACCGCAGTAGCGACGGTTGCATCTTCACGACAAGAGAACGCGCATAATCTGCTGGCATTAGAAGAACAACATAATTCAAAAAAACGAGGCATCAAAAATAATGTTATCAAGTCAATTCGTTCAAGTTCTTCAAGTGATGGCTGTTTGGTAGATCTAGATACTTACACCCTGCAAACAGATATAAATTATCAGTCTTCAATAGAAGACGAGCAAATCAAAAAGGATTCAGGTTGTGCTTGTAGTTGTATCTGTTGAGTGGTTCCGGTATTTGGAAACCTGAGCTCGATCATAAGGGAAAACAAGAAGAGAACCCTTGCGATCAAATTGTTCAGGCTATACCAAATAGTACCGGAACCATTCATCTGTATAGACTAGATAATTCATCTACACAAGTTGTGTAACTGTAAGTCTACAAGTACTATTATCATCTACACAAGTTGTGTACTTAACTGTAAGTACAAGTACTTACTATTTCTAATTCTATTTACCTTGAGCATTTTTTCAACCTTGAGCAACGAAAAAAATTACATCTACATGTTAACATCATGTCAACATAACTCAGTCAGCAGCGGAACATATTTTCCTTTCTGAAGCTCGAATTTGTTCCCCACACCATAGAGCGGCAGCGCTTTCGCAGGTACAAATAAACGTCCCCCGGGGGCTTTTTCTTTTGCCTTTGCGTACTCTTAGACCTTGGTGCTCCTTAAGTCCATGATCTCGGTCAACAGCATCTTGGTTCGTCCCTTTTCCCCTTCAAATTCAAAATGTGTTGACCAAGATGTTGCTGTGGAACAAGATGGATAAAAGCTAACCATAATACTCGTGTCGAAGTGTCTCACGTTCTGGTACGGCAAAGCGTTGCAACAGGTAATACTTTCTGAGCGTTTCAACATCGCTTTTCACAGTAGGGATCACTTGCGGCAAGTAAGTATCCGACTCTCGACCAAGCAAGTTTAAATCGACATCGATGACGTATTCAGTCGCGGCAGTTTGGTCCAATGCCTTGGAGTATTCGTCAGCTTTGTAGAGACTGTCTCCAAAGTAGATTCCTTTGCCTAACATGCTGCCCGTTGCCGCGATAGAGGGAATCTGAAGAAGATGGAGGTTGGTACACGTGGATCATGAAAGTCAAATTCATCTAAAGTGAGTAAGTAGTAGTAGAACAAGGACGAACAAGTACTTAGTTCAAATATATTCAATTCAATGAAAACATAATTCCCATTCGACTCCAGCCCTTTCGGCGAATGTTGAAAAGTGTCCTGTCCTTGTAATATTCAAATATAATAATCATGTAAAGTTAAAGATTACGGCAAATCCTGATTTCGCTATGACCTCAGCGAGTTCTGGAGATACGCCGTGGAAGAGAAGCGCTTCATCGTCTCCTAAAGGCTCCCCAAGTAAGGATGCGAAGCTGTCCAGGAATCCTTGGTAGTTGTTCTCCTCCTTCCTTTCCGTGAGGAACCTAGTTTGAACCAAGTCTCCGTAGGCTATGTTGATAGAAGCCCCCGGTTGGCGTTCCCCGAGTACTTTGTCTTTCCGCTCTTTTGTTAGAGTCTGCTACTAGATTGCATCTCGGCCCTCTCATCTTGACGCCTTTTACCTTGTATTTCACGAGAATACAAGGGAAAAGGGGACCAAGATGCCGAAAATGATGGACACCAAATGTTGACCATAATTTTGCGTAGGTTTCACTCTTCGAGCTTTTTTCGTGTTCCTCACTGTCGCGTTCCATCCGCAGCGTCGCTTCTTCCGCTTTTGTCGGAGAAATGGCCTGTCGCAGTTTGTCCGTTTTCCATTCTTCGGAATCCTTAACATAACCATACTTTTCTCGCATCCTTTCCCGCTCGACCAAGTAATGCTATGAAAGGAAGTAGTTGTTGTAAACACGTACTCAACACAGACCAAGTTATGCTATGAAAGGAAGTAGTTGTTGTAAACACGTACTCTTCAAGACAGTGCTCAAGAACATCAAGAAGGACAAGAATTTACTTAGGCAGCCTAGCCCTTCTAAAATTAAAACTTGTCATCTACGTGGTTGAGTTGACTTTCATGCCATCAAAAATGGGCATGACTATGGGTCGTATGGTGAGTTTGAGTACGCAAAAACGCGAACGATGTCACCATAACTGTTGCAACAGGGCCACGTTTTCAATCGGGTCAACGCGCACGATATTCAGCCCATGTGGCACCTGAATCCCAGACCTCGCGCCAGCAGTTAGTGCATTTGCGTATGCTTCCTCTGCCACTTTCAGCTCTTCACTCGGCCCCGAAAGCTCCTCTTTCTGCTTCATCAGCTCTTCTTTACTCAACCGGCGGCGAGGTGAGAACAGCCTCAGTTTCTCGTGCTCAACGGTAATTTGGTTGACCTTTTCTCGAGCAACATTCAACCGCCTTTCGGCCTCTTTGAGGGCCTCTTGGTTCACCTTTCCTTGTTGATCGGCATTTTGGGAACTGCCAAAGACAAAGTGTTTTAGAGCTGCTCACAAAAATATTACATGATCAAGGCTCGGTGCAATGATTTTCTTCACAAGGGCGTCCTTGTACCTATTCCATTCAAGCTCAAAAATGATCTGATCGACAGAGAGAGAGTCCAAGAACAAGAAGCAATTAATGAGATGCAGATGAATCTGAATGAAAACGAGCATCTCTTCATTCTCGCGGCCTATCTATCATGTGTGGTCCATGAAGAATAACAAGCAGGATATATCAACAAGAATGAGCAGATAATTGACAATAATGATAATGAAGTTTGAGTATGATCTTGATCTATCAGTATCAATAAATCACAGCAATTACTAAGTTGCAGAATAGGTACTCGTAGAGTATTGAGAGTATCTATCAAAATCAATATTAATAGTAGCCACGACTCTTAATGTGTGTCGCTGGAATTCTGCCGGATTCTCGAAAAGCGCATATGCCCCATACATATCGTGTTCGCGGTCGCGTGTTGTCATCCTCGGTTGCATCGTTGGATCAGTGACATATTCCTTGGTTAACATAGTTGCTACCTCACTCTTCCTCCATATCCGCTCGCCTATTGCGATCTGACCGTGTGAGTGCGTTCCACTTGAGTGCCTCACCCGCTTCTGTGAAACGTCCGGCAACAAGACGTGCCATCCGGTACGTGGATCCAGGGGATGCGTCACTACCCGTATATCAGGTCCTAAAACCTCTGCCTTAATGAACGCAGCTGAGCCGACGAGTCGCATCGGTTCCGTCACGGTTTTCAAAGCTTCTCCGACTGTGTTCTTGTAAGCATGATCCTCAGCTTCTCCTCCACCAGAAGGCAAAAGCTTGTTGCTCGAAATAATGGTTGTCCATGCTGTAAGTTGGGCATCCAATTGTCTTTCGCCCCAACGAAAAAGATGCAGTGGCGGAGTCAGCTGTGGTGCTCGTCGAGGTTTATCTTGCCTACTACCACTTTTACTTCCACCAGAAGTACTACTACTTCTACTGCTTCTAGAAGTGCCACTCCTAGAAGTACTGCGTCGAGCCTCCACTGCACCAGCAGGAGGAACAATGTTAGCAATCGCTTGTCGCTCCGAGTACCACCCATTCGCAATGCGACTTCCGATTTGCGGAAAAAACAGGCGAGAAAGATACCACATGGTTGGAAATCCGAAAATTTGAGTTAGAAGGGACCATGCATCCGGGGCATCGCGTATTTCTTTGAAGATCGAGCGTGTGTTCTCGTCGCCTCTGGAGGTTTTGATTCTCTCTTTGATGAGCTTCAGAATTCCCTCGCTGTCGCCGGCTTCTCCGTGAAGAAGAGCCGCATCTTGTAGCTCCCTGAAAGCAGCGCTGCCCAAGTAATTCACGCCAGTCTTCCACTTCTGAAAGTAGCCTCGAACGTCCTTCGACAACTCCTTCAACGCTTCAAGAACTTTTTCCTGACGTTCTCCACGAGATGCGCTCGCAGCAGAAGTAGAAGAAGCATCTACAACAGTTCTTGTGCCCACCGGCGACGTAGCTGAGTTCCATACATCACCCACGTACACCTTGGTAACCATCCCCAAGCGGGCGACAGGGTCCTCTAGGTCCTCAGCGGAAGCACTGGTCGTGCCGCCATATGCGATATTCCGGATTTGCTGTGATTTGTCGAAGAGATCATTGATGTCGTGTAAAGAGAGACCTTGAAGACCTTCTCCTGGCTTTGACAAACGAAGAGTGAGGGCATCGAGTACAGATTCTCTCAACTTCTCTTCGTCTTTCTGCGTCAATTTCTCTGCCACTGCCTTTTGTTCTTCTGTATGATCTTCGTCTTTGTTGACTTCTGCAACCGCATCGCCGATTGCCAAGACCATCTGCTCTTTGATCTCGTTCTCGCTGAAATCCATCGCGGCAGCCAAACGGCTTCCAGACTTGGAAGTTCCAGTAGCACGACTCGTTGTACCAACTGGAGGCAGGCCGTCCTCGCGGGGAGAGGGATATCCTCCTGCTGCTGCGTCCACGCTTCCCCCTGCAGCCGAAACAGACAAGTGGCCCGAGGAGCGACGCGAAAGTCGGGAGGCCGCTCCCGAAGAAGATGCAGAACCAGCAGAACGCGCACTCGTGAGAGGAGAAGTCGCCGCAGTGCCGATTGGAGCAGTCGCCGCAGTGCCGATTGGAGCAGTCGCCGCAGTGCCGATTGGTGAAATCACGCTCCCGGTCTCACCACCAGAACGAGCCGCTGTGGAAGGCAGTCTACCGGCGGGCAAAGTTTTCGCAACAGGAGGAGCAAGACTAGCTGCGTCAATACCACCTGGAAGATCTTCACGACGATCTTCCGATGGTGCAAATGGTAATGTCGTAGGTGCATAGGGACTGCTGGTTCCCAGAGAAGGCAGACGAGGAGGTCTTGACGGTCGTGATCCTGATCTTCCACTTGCTGCTGCGACGGGGTCGGAACTCCTCGAGAAATCGAGCGCACTTGCCAAGGAACGTCCTGCTCTCGTAGTGGAGGTCTCCCTTTTTCCCGGCGACGTCAAGCTCGGAGGGCCGACAGATGGAGGACCATCAGAAGGCGAACGCACGTCGGCGGGTAAGGATCTTGAACCAGGCGAAGCATGATCAGTGGTAGCACCAGCACCTGAAGAACTGCCTGGTAACGATCCAGCCTTTCTGGTCGTGAGCAACATCGCAGCAGCAGTGCCGATGAGAACGGCACAACGAACGACTTTGTTAGTCTTCGACATTTTGATGCTTTTCTTTGGTTCCTCGGTGTAAGATAAGGCGGGGGTAAATGTTGATCTATCTTCTAAGTAGGAGTTTGAAGTTGTTGAACAAGACAGGGGTAGCTACAGCCACGTGGTGTTCTTGTACGTGTTTAAATTGAAGAAAGGACCTCCTGCTGAAAAAGCGTAGTTGTATTCAAAGAACTAGCACTTACAGAAGTTCGTTGTAGAAGATGGTCGGAAAATCCAAATCAAATGGTGCAAAGGGGACAAATTTCCAATGTTCTCTGACGTCGAAAATGATGAGAATGATAATTAAATCCAACAACTAAGAATGGCAATACTCCTGCTCTCCTGCTCATCCTCGGATGAAGCTAATTCTAATATGTTCATCTCCATTTTTGGCCATTTCGAGAATATCATCGCTTTTGAAATTTCAATGCATTCACACATTCTCCTGCAGGAGAACCGCACGACAACAGACTCGTCTTGGTCCTGGACGCTAAGATACAAACGGACCAAGAGAGATTATGATTAGCTCAACACGACTCTGCTCAGATCCACAGAAGTTTCAGATGTACAGATGTTGAAGATAAACTTCGCTTCTCTACTTCTCTTCTTATTTTCGTTGGTCAACAGACAAGCACAACTCACTAAAACACTATAAAGATGATCTACTGCTCTTGCTCATAGTCACAGACGATAGGAGGTCGCAGTCAAGTAACAGAGTAGATTTTGCTTCTTTCCTCGTCATCAGAATACACGTAAACTTTGTAAGACATGAGACAGAAGCAAGTCCTGCAACGTCTCATCCATGATCATCCTTTCCACGATGGCGGATGAAGAGGCGGAGCGAGATTGATGACGGACTATGCGATGAAAAAACCATGCAAGTAGAAGTAGGAAATTTATGGGCGTCATATTAGCGTTAGCGGTGGTCATCATCTTCTTCTTATTTGAAGATCATGTTGATGTCATGTAATTGTAGAGGGAAGAGGTTTTGCCCGATGTCATTATTTTTCATCATCATGAAGATGCATGTCGGTGTGCCATGATGTTCGGATACAAAAAGAACGAACAAGGCCACCTCCTATAAATATCTGATAAGTAATATTATCAGACCACTAGCAAGTGCAAACATCTTCAAATGTTGAACCCCCAGGAAAGAGCATTCATTTCGTCTCTTGCTCGTCTATTTTACGTCGAAGTATCAGTATGCTCTTCTTACTTCGAAGTGTTTCCCGCACAATCTTCGTATATGCGTCGAACCTTGCTCTTCAGCTTTGCTGGGAAATCACTAATTGCACGTTCGAGCATCGCCGTACTGACTCCAGACACGATTCTCCCAATTTTCTCGTTCAAGTCCTCATCACTCATGGGTCCTTTGTACAACAGCGTGATAGCCTTGACAGCCTGGTCCAGGTTTTCGACCACTAAGGGGTATTGTTTCAGAACCAACTCGACAAGTTGGGTATGCACTCTCAACCCTTCCTCTTCGTCGGCGCGCAGTGGCAAGCACGAAATCCATCCGCGGAAGAGGCGGGAACGGTCATCGTCAGAGAGGGTTGAGGAGGACGAAGTCGTGGATGTGGCTTGTTCTTTCGCTTGCTCTCTGAAAAAATCATGCGTCAGCAGATTCCCCAAGCAAGCTAAGCAGTTGTCGCAGGCAGTCTCTTTTCCGAAACTGACTTCGCGATTGCTCGTTCGGATCTTGTTGATGTAAGCGGCACACCTCTCTGCGACCAGCTTTTCGGTAATCACATCGATGCTCAGAGCATTGTTGGCCGCTTTGTTCTCTCCTTCCTGAGCAGCGATTTTCTCCTTGTTGTTCGCCAAATTTCCAGAGGACAGAACGTAAAACTCGTCCAAGTTCACTGCCATGCTCAGAGCAAAAGCGGCAGCCTGCACTTCCTCATATAACCGCTTGGTATGGACACTTTGCACCAGCTTCGGCAACAGGGAAGGCCACAAAGGCTGGACACTTTCGGGACCTAGATGTTCAAAGAAGTCCGCAGCGATGAGTCTTCCGATTCTCTGTGCTTCGGGGTCTGGACCCGTGATGCACTGAACAAGAAATTGGCTGTACCCAGCGAACAAGCTAGTTCCTGTTGGGGTGTACTTGTTGGCATTAGATCGACGTTGAGGACGCTGGGGACCACTACTTGAAGAGCTACTGGATGCAGCCTGGTCGATCATGCCTGCACTAGCAGTAGAAGGATGGGTAACAGCACTACCGCAGAATTCTCCAGAATGCCATTTCATTAATGCTCCAATAGCACTGACCAGCGCTCTCTGCAATTCCCACTCGGCCTCCGTGTCTTCTTCGCCTTCTGCCTTTCCTTCTCTTTGCAAAGCCGCTTGCAACTCGCGCATGCACGCTTTCCCGACCTCCTCTACCTCAGGAAGGGAGAGGACGTGGGGACCGGCTGCGTTCAAAACTTCATCCAAGCCGTCAGCTTGCGTGCGCATCCGAGTCGGATCGCACACCTTAGTCGCTTCGTTCGTTTGCCAAGACGATAACGCGGAACTGATGAACTCAGAAACGAGGAGTTTCAACGCTGGAGTGTTGTTCGATCTGGCACACAGCTTGACGATTTCAGCGTAGACCTCTACTGCGGTGGCTCGCACATCGTCGTCGTAGTCGAACTGCAGCACCGGCTTCAAGTGCGTCATGCACTCATCCACAAACGGCGCAAAGTCCACACTCAACACGTCAATGAATTTTTTCAACACCGACAAAGCATTGTAGAGATCATCGATGTAGGCGGTCTTGATGCAGAGGATTTTCTGCTGGCCAGTAGCCGGATCGACGCGGACGCAGAGAGAAACGTCCACTTGAGGACCACCGACGTCTTCCTCTGCCCTAAGACGCTCCATTGCCTTGCCATCAGCAGCATCAAAACCCTCCTTCTTCAGTCTGGCGTAAACTTCAGGCAAGAAAACGGGCAAAAAGGGAAGAAAGTCCTTTTTCATGACAGTGATGAGGTTGTCGGCAGCGGCGAAGGCGTAATCCTTGACTGGGTCGTCAGCCATAGTGGCGGTTTGGAGGACCTGAAGGTGGGAAGGAGTAGAGATTTTGGGTCCTTGTTTTTAAATGAAGTACAAGTTTTTCTTTTAGCACACTCAATCTCAAGAATAGCAATAGAGTGATCTATCAAAGAAGACGAAGAGAGAGAAGTCAGCAAAATCAGAGGACCAGAACGTAATTCTTTATCTTGTTCCAGTAGCTAAAGCTAAACTCAAACTAAAATTACCATAGCCATCAAAAATAAGTACAATCATAATCTAAAATTAAATACGTGGCACATCGCCTTGGCGATTTTGGCTGCGTCCTTTCCGAATGTTTCCGCATCGTTCAAGTACATGCCTAGAGAACTCGCGCATTCGATCGCTGCACCCAACAACTCTCTAGAGTCCGTGGAATGGACGTGTTTCTCCAACAGCTTGTAGAGAACCGGCATCAAGCTGTGGTAGAAAGCGGCAACCTTTTCATCCAAAACTTTAGAGACAGCCGTGATGCATCCAACCGCTGAGACTTGCACGTTAAGCAGCAGCTTCATTTGCGTAGAGAGGTTGTGGTGGGTGTTTGCGTTCTGAACAGCAGAACCGTTGGCGCTGCTGGCAGGAGAGGCAGTGGAGGGCGTGGAATCCCCGAGAGCAGCACCTCCTTGATTATCCTTGTTCGTAGTTCTCGTATCAAAAACTGCATCGGCTTGGTCGATGATCACTACCAATCGCTTCAACATGCGCTCAGAGAGAGGCTGAATGTCCTCGAATTCCAGGCACTGGTCTTCAGCCAAGAAGTACATGAAAGCATCCAGCGACTTGGCTAAAACACGCTGAATGCTTTCGTTCTCCAGGCCGTAGGTCAGAGTTTCGAGCCAAGCTGCCTTGCTCTCCTCATCGCGGACGCAGAATTGTCGCTTGCTACTCGTCAATTCGCCGAGCAAGACCCAACCAGCGAAGCGTTCACGAGCGTTCTGGGCTGAGTTGAAGTGGTGGGAGGAGTCGTGGAGAGTAGGATTTGAAGTCATTGAATGGTTCCGGAAGGGTCCCGGTAATACTTTGGTATACTTAGCCTGAATTTGATCACAAGGATTCGCTTCTTGTTTTCCCTTATGATCAAAATCAGGTTACCAAATTTTTACTGGAAGAACCATTCAATCGTGGTGCAAAAGACTTTTGTTTGTTTACATCATGGGGTGGTCGGTATGATAGATCCTCTTCTGGTTAGGGTTTAGGGTTTCCTAAATCCTAAACCCTCTTCTTTTCCACGAGAAATAAATCACCAGATCAAAACATCAAGTTCATCTAAACTTTATAATTAGTACCTTTCGTCGCATCCAGTGCCATCTTCGTGATCATCTGTAACGTGGAAGACGTTTCCACATATTGCAAGACATACTGCAGAATTAACAAAGTTGCAACGTTGTGCCCCCAGTTGCTCTTGTCGAGTTTTCCCAACTTTTCGAAGACTACTGGCAACAAAAAAGGCTCAGTGCCGCTCTCTTCCTCCTCGTCGTCCTCATCCTCGGACTCCTTGCTTTTTCGGACCAAACGATCCAAAGCTTCGAGACCTTGGCTGACCTGTGTTTACGATGATCATCGGGTTGTAATAAAATATGGAGGTCGTAGATCAACTACAGCAGGAACAACTTCTACTTACTTCTAAGTGAAGAAATATGTAAAAATCTTCGCAAAAAATTCCTACTACCTAGTAAAATCACAACAATATAATCAGTACCTCTTCCTCCGTATCGTCCTCTTGGTTCCCTTCTTGGCACCAGGAATCATAGCTCTCCACATCAATCTGACAACACTTTTCCAAGACGATCAACAGCACTTCTTGCAACAGTTGTGCATTTTTCCCCTTCAAATCTTCCAACGATTCGGCTTCCACCAAGGACAAGATGCTCTGCAAACTGGAATTTCCAAGCTCCTCGGGATCCTTCTTGCCTACTTCTAGACAGATTCTGATGGTATCTGCTAGCATGGATGAGAAGAGATTCTTTCCAGCGGCTTCGTCCAAACCCTCTAGAATGGACTTTTGCCTATCCGTATTACTACTTTGCGCCAACACTTGCAAGACTCCAGTCGGGACAAAACCAGTGACGAGTTGTTGCGGAATTTTGTCCGAGTCGATCCAGTTTACGATACGCAAAAAGAGCAAAGCTTGCAGTTCCTTGATGTTTTGTTGGGCTTCTGCAGTTGTAGAGGGTCCTTCTGGGAACTTGACAAGCAGTAGATGTTCCATCTTGGCTTGATGCGGCATGCACACGTACATCCAGAAGGTAGGGGTCTCGAGACCGTCAACCAGGAGTTGCAACACAGGCTGCAAATTGGCCGTGAGGTCTCGGTCCATGGCGGCGCCGAGGAGGGGGATGAGCTCTGTTTGTAATGGTGGATGGCTACGTTTGCGTTTACCAGTCGACGTCGAAAGAAGTGAAATGGATGAAACTCAGAATTAAATTAGTTGCATGGGGAAATAACAGTACAACGAAGGACCTTTCCATTACAACATGAACATGATCGATGAATCTTCGTCAAGATAAGAGGAACGTCGTGAACGAGTACAACAACATAGTCTTGAGCAGTACCATTTCTAAATTTCTCGATGCTTGGTCCGTTGCAGTCCCGACTGGTGAGCATTTTTTCAATGCAGTGTGCCAATCGCTTTCTCTCTCCAGCTTCTTTCTTAGTGTCGAGAAATGCGTCCATCAGTTTCTGGATGATCTGTTCACGATCCGACTCTTGAGCAATGTGCTTCCATACTGTCGGAAGCGTTCTGCGCAACAACACCAAAGAGGAAGTGACACAAGCCTGAATGACTTGTGGCGTGATGTTGGCTACATTTTGTGGATTGGCAGCTGCTGAAGTAGCGTATTGCAGCAAGGCAGCGAGAGTGGGGAGAGGTTGAGCATCCCGACTGGATTCGAAAGCGGCCTCAGCGGCTTGTCTGCGGGTTTGGTCGCACTTTGGGTCGGCCAAAGAGGACACGACCTCAGCGACAACGGCCTCGGCGTTCATTTTGGTGCTGGCTTTGTGGGTAGGATAAGGTTCGTTACTTCAAAAAAAAATACGTGCACAAACACAATTTAAATGCAAATCGATATTCAATCGAGTACGAGTTTGACGAGAGAGAAGACACAAGAAAAATGCAAATGCAAATACAATGAAGATTAAGATGTTCTGTTGTCTGTACAGGAGATGCAAGAAATTGCACTTGCTTCCTTCGCCTGAGAAAAAAAATGGGATTTTTCTAGAGATCATTCAAGGCGGGAAAAATAGTACTATAAGTGATTGCAGTGTGCTCGTGCTGGCGCAGCAATATTGAACAGGATCACGCGTGTCTTGGTGTGTCTTGGACTTTGTCCTTCTTCTACTTGCTTGTTTTGGTGATGTTGATCACTTCTGGTCGTGGTGTAATCACAATTTTTTGAGAAGATCATGTGTGGTGTAATCACAATGGCATGATGACCAAGATCTGGTGTGTTCATTCATCATCACGTTGCTCGAGCTGGAGGAGCAGAGCATCTTCCTCATGTTGATCTTGATCTTTATATGAAGAACGACGTGAGCATCAAGAAGGTAGTGCTTAAAATACTGCTCTCGAATCTGATCATCTTTCCTCTTGTTTAAAAACGCTTACTATCATTGACAAAGGAAGGAGGTTATGATAATAACGAACGGGAACAAATGTAAATTATTTTAAATAATCCACCAGCACATGCTTCTCTCCCTGTGTTTTCTACGAAGTGAACATCAACGAAGTTTCCCGTCATAGCACTACGAAGTTGAGTCGTACACTGCAAAAATCCCTGGTCGGCAAAGTTTGAATGAAGTTTATGTTTACTGTTTAGCTTGTTGTACCTGTTACTTGTTAGTGCCCTTACCTTTTCGTTTTCACTAGCCAGAATCTTCATGAAGCGAAAAATCCCAAACAATGTTTGCGCGAATTTCGCTTATGCAAATGGGTTACCATCTCGTTTACCGCACTTTTAGCGGTAGTTTTTTTTTTCGCCATAGGCTGGCACTGGCTTATGAAGTTGCTGCTCGTTGTTCTACTACGGTCTACTTTCTACTTTCCCTTTCAAATCCCTTCTTGTCTGATTTGCTCACCTTGAAGAAATTTCGTCTCAAAAAAACCTAGACAACTGACCACTTCTATGATCTAAATCATGTAAATCCATCTAACCTTAAAAATTATCCACGAAGCTGGCTGCGCCGTAGTCCCTAGTTCCGAACCCATCTTCCTCATCGTCCGAGTCGTCTTGAGGGCGTCGCGCCTTTTTCCGACCTCCAGAAACGAGGGAAAGCCTGGACGATATAGCAGTCAGACATAGAACTTCTTAGGTACAACAAGCTATGTATAAGTAGATGAAAGAAATATCAACTTTTTCAAAGAACTAATCATTTAGTAAAAGTAATATTAACCTTGTGAACTTACTACCTTGCTTAGATAATCAAAAATCACACAGTAAAAGTAATAAGTAGAGAGAGTGAAGATGCCCCACCTGCCCCTTTCTGTAAGTTCTTGTACCTGCTCCCTGGTTCTGGAGTGGATGAATCTGCACTGGCTGCCGTGAGGTCCTCTGATGACGAGTTTGACGCTTGTTTCCCTTCAGCATCGTGATCAAGCAGCTCTTAGATGATTGATAGGAAGACGAAGAAAAGTTACGACCAGCAAGTTCTTATGGAAGGACAAGCACCTGAACTGACAACGAGATGAGCAAGTCAATGACGGAGATTGAAGTCTTGTCCAGTCTTTGCACCGCAAGTTTAATCAATTGAATTTTTTGCCATAATCTTTTGCCTCCTGGTTCTTGTGACCTGCGACATCAAGTTCACTCTCAAATTTTTGACGTGCGAGGTCGTCCGCAGGGCTCGAGAGTGATCCTCTCTGCAATGTAGAAGTATTGGCACCTCCCCCACCGACACCCGTATGATCCATACTTGTAGTAACACCAGCATTCGTACTCGAGGACAAAGATGTATTTGTGTGTTCCGCAGTTGTGCCAGTTGAGACTCGTTTCGGGTGATAGACGTTGGGGCTAGTATCAAAAGGATTGGACGCAGAAGGTGTCGGGTCGGGGATTGTCGTGGTCTCGTTCGATAAAATTTCGTCAATGCGATTCATCGCGTGTAGGAATCTCGGTAAATCTCGAGGCTCGTCATTTTGAAGGACATGTCTGCTGCTCGATGCTCCCATATTACTGGAGGAAGACGTTGCGGAGGAGTCGAACGATGGTCGGGAAGTTGGAGTGCCAGACGTCGTCGATGAGAAACGCGAGAATCGCTCCGCCATCATCCTTTTTTCTTCGAAGGGGTCTGGAGGATGTCTTAAAATTTCAACTTCAGGCTGCTGGAGCGGCTTTACGTCATGATTCTCATTGGCAAGGTTGCTGCTGTTTTTCAGGAGGTGGTCCACACTGCTCCTGCTTTTTTACTTTAGAGGAAGGTCGGTATTACTTTACTTATTTGGGACAGCGACAGCGTTGAAAAATATTTTTCGAAGTACTTCTTAAATGGGTCGGTATTACTTTACTTATTTGGGACAGCGACAGCGTTGAAAAATTTTTTCGAGGTACCCAAAGGCAAAGGGGTATGGGAGAAAAAGGCGTGCCAATGTTCTTCTTCTTTCCATTTGCCGATACTAGAGGCAACAACTGCTATTATACAGCCTTAGTGTTGGTTGTTTCCCTCTGATGGGCTCCTCCGCGAACTCCTGTTGTAGCGTCTTTCTAAAGTTCTGAAACGATGTTTTTCCCTTCTTGCGTTTGAATTTCACATCATACGTCGCAGGAGCAGAAGATCTCAGGCCTCCGGAGGCGGTCGTTGGTATGTCAGGACTCTTTGTTGGGGCAGGGGCCTGGACATCCCCATTGCTCGGAACTAGTTTCAGCGTGCTCCCGACGGAGCGACTCGGTGTCTCAGGAGCGCCAGTCTGCATACCCATCCTCAGTATTTTCTTTTTCTCTTGTTCGGATTCGGAAACAGCTTCAAGAAGTTTAGAACTAGTACGGAGAAAGCGACAAATTTATCATCTTCGGTCCAAAGAAGTAAGTACATTATGATTATCATTAGAGAAGCAAGCTAAACCTGAAGGCACAATCATCAAATGCCTTAACTACAGACACATCTGACGGCACGGCCTCGCCCTCCACTTTGTGCTTGCAGCTGCTGTCGCCAGAGGGGCTTTGCCTTTGGTCCTTATTAGAGCATCTAGTTGAAAATAGAGGATGCTCCGCAGACCATGTCTACCATCAAACCATGACAACCAGAGCCACATAATGATAATGATAGTAAGTATTTCTGTGGGTATCTTCCAGCCAGACCCTTCTGTGACTGTCAGACCCTTCTACTATCTTCTGTGAGTATCATCCACCAGCCATAGCGCCTTTCCTAGCAATACGACTTGGCGGCAGAAAGTTTCCCTGTTCGTCCGTGTCTGAAAACGTAAAGTCGTTCAATACTGGAAATTCTAGATCTTCTGGAGAAGTTAGAAATATTTGGAGGCATTTTTCACTCAACCATTGTTCTGTCCGCCCGAGAAGAGATTACTCAACAAGCGATCACTCTTAGCACGACCAATTTAATAGTACAAGAATCTGAAAGAAACGGACAAGGCTGTTTCTACGAAAAGTAAAAATATTTCCATAACAAATAGCCACCCCGCGACGAGGAGGAGGCAGAGGCCGTATTCTCGGAGACTCCTGCTAGAGAGATTTCCTCCAACACTGTGCCATTTGCATTCAGACGCGCCACACTAGAAGCATACGGCTCGCGGGAGCTGCTTACTGGAGACACTGCTACGAAAGGCGAGGCGCCTAGAAGATATGTGAGTACAGAGATTTATTTATCGATTTGGATGTTCTCTTCGGATGATGACAGACCAGAACGAGATATCGAGCACATCCATGCAGTGCAACCTAATCTAGTTTGATTACAGGTTGTAGTATGGTACAGGTACATCTTGTTCTTGAATTTTTAATAGATATTTTTAATACACTGAAACTGACTCCAAGAAGTAGCCCCTGTCGTTGAAATATCAGCCAGTACGTCCATCCTCTTGCAGTGACACTGGAGGCAGAGGGGCTAAGCCACTGATGCGCTCACTGCTGCGGTTCGGGCTACGGGTGGCCATGGTATCCGTTGACTCTCTGCCCACGCCGTGTACAACTTTAGAGAATTTTTTTCTGAGGAAATGGGAAACGAAAACATGATCATGGAGTAAGTCGTGCAGCACCCTAAAGAAGAGTTCTACCTTTCCTCGCTTCTATTTTCATACAAGTAGCTAAGTAGTGTTAGGTATAATTGTTGACTCCGACATACCAGATTCTTTACTACATGATCATGCGTCAATCTTCACCATGGTCTTCATCACGGTACGTCTATTCTCTTGTAACTTCCATAAGTACAATGCTCGCCGCTTCGTCCTCTTCCTTGCAGATCATGGACGCCGACTCGAGTTCCATTGGAGAATCAGCATCCGGCTGGAGCAAATCCTCTTCAAGAACCCCTCGCTGAAGTAGATCCAAAGCGGAAGGCGTGTCTTCACCTCCTTGTTGCTTTTCTTGCTGTTTCTGCTGCTGTTCTTTCATCTCCTCGGGACGAGAAAGAGCATTCTCTTGCTGTGTGTTCTCTTGTTCAGCTTTCGACGCTTCAGCATTCAGTTTTGTTATTTTCTCAGAGCTGCCATCTGCAGCAATTTTTGTCGCAGGAGCTGTAGTTGATATATCTCGCGGCACAGAGGCAAGAGCCGCTTGTTTCCCACTCGCTGCTTGCTGCTCAGCTAGACGTGGAGAGAAAGAAGAAAGCTGTGCTGCACTCGCCCGTCGCTCTGGTGTTGGAATTAGACAACACTAAGTCTAAGGTTAACATCCTCAAGAACAACGAACATCAAGTCCAAAATAACATTTCTAAAATAAAACAAATAGACGCCGTAACATAGCGAACGTGTCCGACAGAAATTTGGTACTAGATTCGACTAGACCGCCAAGACCGACAAGAGTCTTGTCCACAACCGCATCTAGCTTCTCAGCAACTCCACTTCCAGCTCGGTCATTCGACGTAGTTTCAGCGCCCTTTATCCCAGCACAACCACTAGGCAACTTTTTTTCAGCGGTAGAAGTTGACGTAGCACCCGTATTGGAGGAGGTTGAGCTTGAAGAGCTTGTTCCAATGGAGGGCGCATCGGTACGACCAGTAGATCCTCGGAGCAAAGTGATTTCGATATGAAGGCTGTTGGCGAGCTGATCACGGACTAAATCAGTCTCGGTTTGCCCATTAACCGCATACACTCTATCCAAAGGCTCGATATCGTTTCGCAATGCCCACGACGGCGAATGAGGAACGAGTTTGGTTATGACCCGCTCGCCACGCTTGCTATTAGAAGAACTAGAAGGGGTGCAGCTGGTGGTGGACGATACAGCACAAGTACAAGATAGAAGATGATACAACGCAGCCTTAATAAACGAAAATGAAGTTTTAATATGCAGCTGGCTAAGACTAAGTACACGGTCACGGATCCTAGCATAAGCATAGACCTAGTACTAGTAGTTGTAATTCATTTTAGGAGTAGTTGTTCGAAGAACTTATCTTGTTTTTGGATTCACTACTTACTCGTCAAACGTCAGTGGAGTTATCCTTTAATATGCAGGAGCCTGATAATGAAAATGATACCAAAGAACGCAGCCTTAATAAACGCTTCTCGCTCATAGCTGAGTCCCCACTTGACAGACACGTCTCCACGAGATAACCGTAGGTGGATCTTCTTCAAACCCTTTGTTCCCTTCTCTTCAGACGGAGGCGCCTTTTTCGCTGGAGCAGGGGAGGTTGATGGCAGTGGACCAGACCCCGTTTTTGATGGCGACAAATCAGAAGTCGATTCCACTATACTAGGATTCGCACCACTCATCGTGCGCGGCACGTCGCTGCTTAACGAGCTCTCTGACGCCGTCGTATACAAACTATCTGCTGGGTCTGTACCTGTAGTATTCTTGCCTCTTTCCCGCATCTGCTTCGCGTGCCGCTCTTCTGCCTGCTTCGCATATCGCTCTTCTGCCGTCAGGGGTTCCTCAGCGACCCCTTCGCCAACCACTTCAGCCAATTGCATGGACAATCGCTCTCGCATTGCTTCCCTCTTTTTCTGATTGACTTTCTCTGACTCAGGTGGAAGCCCCAATGTGCTACTTGATGAGCCCATTCCTGTCCTGCTCTCGGCATTTGTTTGTTGACCATCCTTGTCTGCTCCATGATTCCTTGCCGAACTTGTGCTGGTCGCTTCGTCTGATGTCTCGAACATCGCAAAGACTCGTGCATATCGCGCTTGACTCTCCAGGTTCTGAAATGCTCCCAAGTGCGGACCTTTCCGAAAATCTTGGTCTTAGATTTCTTATACACGGTAGACAATGATGAATAGGTCTCCTAAGTAATGGAACCTGTTGAAACACGAAGAAATTCAAACATGAAGAAGGCCTGGAGGAGTACAGGACTTCATCTAAAACTAAAAGTCGCATTATGTAGATGAAGCAATAACATACTAGTCAACACTTTTCTTTTCTTAATTGTACAGCCGTTTTAGTCTTTTCATGTCTGCATGGCGTTCCTGGCGTAGTGCCTTCTGCTCTTTTTCCAACTCCGCAAGCAAATTGTTTTGGTCTTCCACCTCTGCCTCAAGCTCTCCGATCATGCTCTGAGCTGTAGGTGTCCACGACAGACTGAAGTCAGATGTTGAATTTGTCGTGTTCGACTTATTTGTCGCCACGCCAGAAGTTGTACTCGCTGCACCGCTTTTGTACTTGTCAAAAAGACGAGGCGAGACCATTTTCTTTTCAAGAGGCACTTCTCTGTTCTATTTAATGAGATCATGGCAGTAGATTACCCGTACATTTATGACCACTAGAAGTGCATATAACTACATAGCCAGGAGCACGAGCAGTTCTATATTGATGACCACTAGAAGTGCATATTACATAGCCAGGAGCACGAGCAGTTCTATATTGGATAATGTCAATGTGCCAGTGCCTGCGCCAATGCCATTTCTTTTCCTTCTCTGTCTCTGCGCATTCAAATTCATCCGCCAGTTGCTCTTTCCGCTATCCTCTGTCTCAGCGAGTTCTTCTGTCTCATGATCTGTTCCACGAACACCAGTTTCCACGAACACCAGTCAGGACAGATGACAGGAGCTTTTTTTACTCCGCCTCCCAATTATAGAAGTTTCAATTATAGTACCAAGTAGGTGGTGATGGTGTCGTCGTGTAAATGTCTAATATGAATGTTGAGTGGGCCATAAATGTCGTGGTGAGACAACTACTGGGAAGCAGTTATGATGAAGATCAGAGGTAGATCACGAGGGAGTTGTGGGAGACTAGAAATCTTCATCTACAGTACTAGGAGCCTCAAGAAGCCGAAGGTTTGTCTCTCTAGGAAGTAGGTGTCAAGGTTTGCTTCTCTAAGAAGCTATCCAGATCTTCTAGGAACCGGGAGGGCCGTCTCTTGTCAGCACAATGCACGATGTCTGTCACCATCTTAGCCTCTAGATGCGGTGGCAAGAAACCACGGTTACGCGCCTCTGCAAGCAAATATTGCTGATGTCGACTCCTTGGCGATTGATGTTGGAGACGTCGTGCTTGTGATGTCTGCGCCGTTTGGTGTAGTGGTGCCCCATTTTTGCGGTCTCCTTCTCTTTCTCGAATCGAAGATGAACCTCCAGCATGGCTACTGCGAGTCGTGCAAGAACTAGCAGGAGGACCACGCATTTCCCTAACGCGCGCCTTCTCTGGAAAGGTGACTGGCTTGCGCGGAAGCATGTCATCAGAGATCATCGTGAGGTCACCACTGGTTGGATCCACAAGGGAGTCAAGGAAGGCGAGCATGGTCTCGCACGAGCAGGACGAGTCCTGCTGCGTGGTTGCAGGTGGTCTGCAACTACTGCCAGACGAGGTAGAATCAAGAAGATCATCAACTACAGGAGCAGACTTAGTTGTACTCGAATCAACTCCAGAGGAGATAGTTCTCGTACTAGGCGCTTCCTGCTCATCCTTCATCTCTGCTTCCTCTATCTTCGCAATGACCTCACTCCTCAAACCAGCTATCCTCTCTTTCAGATCGATCATACTGTATGTTGGCTTCAATCCGTAGGATGCTCCGCGAAGTCGGTCCTCTTCGAATGAGGCCAAAATCTGGCGTTGGCGTCGCGCTACATTCTCTAGCAGCGATCCATAGTTACGGTCTAGTGCTCGCTCATCATAGCTCTGACGTCTGATGTCGGGAACGGGATGTTCCATGCTTGGCCATTGAAAGGTCGTTGAAAGCTCAGGGTGGACATGTTCGACGTGACCTGCTGCTTTTTGCTTCGCTTTTGCCGAGGCTTGTTCTTTTCGAGTAGTTTTCATTGAAGACGCCGAAGACGATGTTGAACTTGAAGCATCTTTTGTACTTTTCTTGTCTTCGATTTTGCCTCTCGTACCATTGCATTCCTCCAAAAGCTGGCCAAAATCTTTCTCGTCAACGTTCTCCGTGTTCATCGTGGTCTCGTCTACTTCTGCTTTCGAGGATAAAGACGTACTTGTACTATTACTTTTCTGCTGAAGATGCTTCTTTCGCTCAAAATACCTTTCCAATTGCTTGAAAAGAGCGACATCCCATAAAGGATTTTTTCGCCTTCGGGTTTTCGACGTGTCCTCAACCACATCATCCGGAAGGATAACTATTTTACCTTTCCTCGGTTTCCGTGCCGTCTTCATGCTATTTTTAGTTGGCTTCTTCACCGCGAGGACAGAAGATTCATGTCCGCTAGCCCCAGCAGTACTCTTCTTTCCACCCTGGTGGAGCTGGGGGGCATCATCGTCCTCCACGTGGTCTTTTAGTGCCTTTACTGCTTCTTTCCCAGACCCACCTGCTGTAGAAGCATGAGCATGATCCTCGAGGAGACTATATCGTTGCGCCTTATGGAGTCTTTCGAAATTGCGCACTGTAAAAGGTAAGAAAAACGTTCCGAAGTCCTTTGCGGTTCCTCTGTTTGCGTGTCGCCGTCTCTCGCTTACCTTCTCGTGCCATGCTGGGAATATGCTCAGAGCGTCCTTGAAACATTTCTGAGCATTCATCAGTTGATTGTGGAAGTAACTCAGAGAGGGCAATGTTGACGATTTTTGCTTATTATTTGCAGCACTCGCGGCTCGAGCACCTTTTTCTTGCTTCTTCTTGGTACTACTAGAAGAAATAGACTTTGTTCCAACTTGTTTTGATGCTGTAGTTGAATTGGTTCTGCTGCTTGCACCACAGGACTCCCATACCAGTGTTCGAATGTCATGCATCGAGACAAACTGGGCTCCAAACAAAGCCCTAGTTGCCAGAATCAGTGCGATCGCTGGTGCAAGATTAATGTCCTTGACGTGCTTCGCGAAGCCACCCTTATGCCGCACACAGGCCAAGATGTCGCAGGACAGGTCTAGGAGCTTCATTCGTTCTAGTGGGGTCAACCGTTCGGTTTTTAGCTCCCGTCTAGGAGGAGCATTCAAAGTAGCATCGTCGTTAGCGTGTTTGGTGAAATGTTGGTGGGGGCTTAGGACTGGACTCAGCTTAGGGCTTTTTAGACGCACGTCCGTCTGCTTCAGGAGCGTTCCTGCATGTGCTCTCGTCGAGGTAGAAGACGAGGATCTTGTCGAACTAGACGGTGCTGGCACAACTAGGAGATCTTGTGCTTTCGACGGGGGCTCGTTGAAGAATGACACTCTATTAACAGTACCACCACGAGAACTTCCTCGACTTTTAGTAGACCTTGGCGAGTCATCGTCGTCGTCGAATAGCTTAGCAAACTCGTACTCCTCATCTACTTCTGGTGCTTGGAGGACTGCTTTCGGTAGGAGATTTCCTTTTTGGTGTCCTGTTTTTGGAGTCGATTTAGATCTAGCAGATCTAGGAGTGGAGCCTGATGTTGTAGCGCTAGCACTAGCAGCAGTAGAAGATGTGGCACAGTTACTGGTATTAGAAGTTGTGTCCACGGCCTCGTCTGCTAGCTGTGGTATTTTCTTCATGATTTCGAGTACTATGTGGGCATCCTGTTCCCGCGTATCGTCTCGTACAGGAATTTCCAGACCCATTTCCTCGCATATGTCCCGCACCAATTTCAAAGACGCCCATACCAAAGACGGCTTTTTCATCTGTTTGTTCAATATTCCTGTGCCTGTGCAGATCCTCTGCCACTTGCTGGAGTCTGAAGTAGATTTGTTTTTTTTCCTAGTGTTCTTGGACGAAGACGATGAAGCAGAAGTTCTCGAAGTTGAGCAAGAACTGTTTAGTTGTGCGCCAGTTTTTTCTCGAACGCCAGTCGTGACTTCATCTTGAACAATGCCCATTTCTTCGTGTATGCTCTGCAACGTTCGTGGCATAGTGTGCTGGTTGCTCAAAAGATAAATCGTAGCCGCAACATATTCCGCAAATCGGCGTCGCGGAACCGCACATTGCGTCCTCTCAATGTACTCCTGCACTAGAGAACAACACCTGGTTTTGAGCCAGCCTGGAAAGCGTCTACATCGGTCGCAATGTTGTTCCAAAGCATGCCAATCCTGAGGCATCTTCAGTTTTGCGCGAGGTTTCTTCTGCTGGACGACAAAAGTGGCATAGCTCTCATTCGCGGCACGATAGATGCTGGATCCAAACGCAGGAGCAGGCTTCTTGTTCTTCCACGAAGAAGACGAAGAGGAAGAGCTACTACTTGAGGAGGTGAAGGCAGTGGACGTCGAAGTTGGTTGTAGTTGCTTTGACGTCGAAGTTGTTTGTAGTTGCTTCTTGTGCAGCTGAGTCTGAGGATGAACATGATGCTGTTCCTCTGGTGCTTTCTCTACTTGTTTCCTCCTCTTCTCAAGTGTTACACTTATACCTCGTCCTTCTGCGAGGAGGAGTAGATCTTCTTCACCTGCTCCTCCCGGTGTCACATTACCGCGTCCCACGTTGCAAAATGCAGCTGGTGTCTGATGCCCTCCATACTCAACGCCTTGCTCATCTTCATCTGGGCACCAATTAATATTTTCAAAAGCTCCTCCTGGTGTAATATTACTATGATCATAGTAATCTGGTACTACAGCCGAGAGGTTACCTGCTCCGGGATGTTGCTCTTGTCCAGCTTCTAGACCTGCCGGAGTGCAATTTGCGTCGTAACTTTCTTCCACGACTGTTGCGCCTGGCGCAAGACCTCCAACAGCAGTCTCATACCCACCAAAAATCGTCATATCTCCAGCTGCGGCCGCGGAATTTTGAGCTCCAAATCCAGGTGTCTCTCCGCCAAGAAGTGTAGATCCAAAATCGCCAGTGAACATCTGCATCTCCTCAAAGTGCAAGTCATGCTCACTCCCTTCTTGTTCTAGAAGCTCATCTAAGGCTTTTTGACGTTTATTTCTGCCATCACTTTTACGCTTTTTGTTTTTTGTAGAATTTAAAGGAGCATCGGGATCGGCATTTTGGTCCTTCTTGCTCTTCTTGGCTTTCTTGGCCAGAGGCAGATCCCTGTTCTCGCAGTCAGCAGATAAAAATCTTTTCTTTGACGTCGCCCCCTTGCTCGTCTTAGACTTAGGACCGTGGTTACTCGCCCTCCTGGAAGTTGAAGTTTCTGTAGATGTAGCAAAAAACGCATTTAGCTCTTGTTCTTCCCCAGTACTGGGTATAGGGATATCACCATTTGCAGCTGCGACTGCATTTTTGTTCTTCGCAATGGTGTTGGAGTTGTTGGTAACTACATTTTTCTTCGCGGTAGTAGAGGTGCTGGAAGTTGTTCTCGAATTATTGACCGCACCTCCCCTGTTGGCAGTTCGTCGCTTCACCTCTTGAAACAGGAAGTCCTCCAGAGTATCTCCCATCTCTGCGTCACCGTTCTTGCAGCTCTTATCCGAGGAAGCTGCAGCCTTCTTAGAAGACAGCCGACGCGTTCTTGATGTACTTGTCGCACCCCTCATCTTTTTGATTTTGTCTAAGAAAACTATAACTCCAAGAATAAAAACCTAATAAACTTAGAAGGTCAAGGTGAAATGAAAGAGCATAAAAATACTGCTACATTCTTTATCTTTTGTTGAACAAGGATCTTTATTCACTCATTGCGGAGATGGAGAAAGAAAAGTTACAAGAACTACATGGTCAAGATCATCATGAACTTATGTTGGAATCAGATACCAACATAAGTTCACAATGAGGGGCACCCAATGGAAAAAAAGGGGCATCGATCTCATTGAAAGTACACTCATTTACTTCCTACTATTGCGTTATCTACGCTCTTCATTTAGTCACTCTTACTTTATTTTTTTTTTAAGTCTTCGGCCAGAGGGCCAGCGCACCAGCTAGGGTGGGCGCAGACCCAAAGTGAAACTGTCTACTGTACAAAGGTTTTTTGCTCCCGCAAGCATCAAGACTTTATTTCCCAAGACTGCAGTTGTAGTTGAGAAGATACAACGATGATGAAGGTCGTGTTTGGAATGAGAAAGAGATGTAGAAGTTGTAGTAGTTGATGTAATTATTGTGGTGACTTCTTGTTGTAGCTACACATTGATGGTAGGCGTAGGTTTTCTTCTTGATGAAGAGCTTTTTTCCATGTCCAGCTTCAGTTTTTACTTTTGTTATTAGCAATTTTCAGATCTTGATCTTGTGCCGGTCAACATTATTTCTGTTTGATGTTTATCTACTTCATGGTTTTCATCTTATGATGCACGATCTGATCTCGTTTTATCTTGTTATTATTTTTGATCTCCAGCGCCGCACAATGCGGAAGACTTTCGTACGCTTTTGGAACGCGACATGCAGAACAGATAATTCTAAATGCCTATGAAGGTACCTTCTTACCACCGTCTGCTCACTTTTCTAAGTTCTTGCTTCTTCGTCATAGTCTTCGCGCTGTTTGAGGAAAGACAAGGACAGGGTGTAGTTCGAAATGTGGTTCATTTGTATCATCATGTCTATGAAAAGTAACACCTTCTGTACACATGCTGAGTGATGCATATCATGATTTCAAGCTGATGTAGTACATTCTCTATATGGACGAAATGGGATCATGATGAACATGAGTAGAAGTAGAACGAGGTTGTAGCTTCGTATGAACTTGCCTTTCGCTAAAAGGTACAGGTCGCATTTTGAAAAAGTCCAAGAATATTGATATTCTATCATGCACACTATCTCTCTGCCGTCTGACTCTAGTATTTCTGCTTCAGCGCTTTCGTCTGACTATGCTTTCCTTCGTCATTCACTGGGTTGTTGTTGAAAAATCTTCTCCATACGTTTGTCGCTTCATCGACGCTTAGTCTTTGCATCATTCACTTTCACTGGCACTGGCTTGTTGAAAAATCTTAACACATATACATAGAACTTCGTCTCTTCATTGTTATGTGGTCCTTGCATCATTCACTTTTTCGAAAAAGCCTCTGTGCATGATCATCTTTTATCCATACTCTACTGACTCTTCGTCTTCCTCATGCAACAATCTTCCTGCATCTGTGATCTTCATGTCGTGTATCATGCGAATCTCGTTTCTTCTTCTATTTCTACTTTTTGTGACCAACATTAGAGACAAGCAGTCAGTGGTCACAGATGCTGAACGGAAGATACCACCTTCAAAGCGCTCCCCTTTTCCCTTCGTTTTCCCCTGTTCTCTCAAGGGGTCGCCTCTTCGATCTCAGTGACCAACCCCAACCCCAAGCAATGACCAATGAAGTTTGAGCCTTAACAACAAGACTAAAAATGAACTATGCACATCAGTTGTCGATCATCAACTTCAACTCGACAAAAAAAAAGCTCTTCATCAACCTAGACCTAGTGCTTCTTCTATCTCCTCAGTTAGTACACTTAATATAATACTCTTTCTTGTTTTCTACATCAACATCTGCTTCTGCTTCAGCAATCAAACAACTTCTACTTACAAATACAATCAGACTTCATCTAGTTACAATGCAAAAGGATTAGGGTTACTACTAGCAGTTGGGGACCCAACAGGAGACATCCCGGGTAGTGGGACTCCACCAAAAGACGTTGTGGGCATTAGGCTAAAACCTATCGGCTGCTGTGCCCCACCTGCAGTTGGGCTGGCGAATGGGCTACTTGGAGGAAGACTGGCTTGTTGACTGCCAACTGGAGAGGAAATGGGGTGTTGCTGTTGGAAGGTCTGAAACGGAGAACTACTATAAGAACTGGCGAACATCGCTCCACTCTTCTGCATCGCCGTCTGAAAAAACGTATCCCCGTTGACGTTGTTCATGTTCATCATACTCCCACTCGCAGGGCTTCCTTGCGGCGTCGCCGTCTCCACATAATGGGCTGAATCTTTCGGGAAGAGAAAGGTCCGTCTCTGCGCTTTGGAAGCAATGAGGCCTAAACAAATTTCAGCTTCCGCTTCTAGACAATTGTCGGATCTGGAGCGGCTGGAGTGCAGCTGCAAGGCTGATTGGATCTGGTTTCAGGTTTTGATGCGCAGGTGATAAAAATGCCTCAAGTCAGTTAGGGATAGGGTGGTCGTGGCGATTGAGGCAAGTAATGTGTAGCAGAACAACAAGAACTACAAGTAGCTCGTCAAGAATATATAGTATGAAGTTGTGACCCAGATGTAAATGATTGACTGATCCAGTCCTTCTTCATCGTGTTGTAGCTGAGCCGCCCGCTCGTTTTTCGTGAAAAAACCTGTAGAACAAGAATAAAAAAACAAACACCACGTTGTAAAGATAATCCTGACAAAAGTAAGAATGAAAGCAGTGAAAAAAAAACGAAATACCGCCGCCAGCGCTTGATTTGCTTCTGTCGCCGAGTAGGTGTAGCCACAGCGTGACATGTCACTGAGAGCCGCACAAGCGCCAAAAGAAGAATGAAAGGAAAAGTTCAGCGTCTGCATCAAACTCAACACGCTTGTGGCCGACTTGCACACTAAGCCAAGGGATAGAAAGGCTTCGCGTTGGATCTGAAGTGGTTGTTCAAACATGAGCCTCAAACCATGCGACGAATAGCATACGAGTGAATTTAGAATTAGAACCACCTAAAATCATATTCCCACAAAACGAGTGGCTAAATATTACCTTCTTATGTTCCGGGTAACATCGAATCCAATCTGAGATTATTTGGTCCATCTGCAACTGCTTTAGCCTTCCTGCTATGTCCTGATCCTCTCTCCCTCGATTCGCCGCTGTTCCTATCAGGGTGTTCAAAGCGTTGCACACTTGTACTACGAAATTCTGTTTTTCTATTCGGACTCGTCTTACTGTGTCCACTAGGATAGGAAGAGCGACCTCACAAACCGGAAAACGAGCACTGCTGTTTGTCAAAGCAGTGCAGAGAATCTCAACGGCTTGGACAGTGTGGACGTCGAGGAGCAATGATGAATGACCATGTTGCCCTTGAGGCACAGGCACTCCGGCACCAGCTGCAGCTGAAGATCTCAGATTCATGGCACTACTACCAACTCCAGCAGCACTGGTGTTTGTCATGGAGTTTCCACCTCCCAATCCGATCATCATGCTGGAATTGCTTGAATCTAGTAGTACTGAAGATATCCCACCTGCACTAGTAGCCGCTGATGTTGACCCAGCAACTAATGCTGCCGAGCTACTTGAGGAAGTTCCACTTCCACCTCCTCCTGAGAAGGAGAACAGCAATACTTGCCGCAAGCACCTACACAACACCAAACACAGGAGGTCAAAGGCCTCTTTCGGGATGTCGTCTACGCTGAACAGTTCATCTGAGAAGAGGGCAGCAAAGCAAATGCACAGTGGTGGGAAGCGTTCCCGCAGTTGCTGTCTCTGTGCGGCTATGGGGTCTTGTTGGGAAGAGGACGAAGCACCTGAGGCTGAGGATGTTGAGGAGCCACGACCCACACCCGAGGCTGAGAAGATGAGGGGGATATCTTGCGGCCCTGATTGTGACGATTGCTGATGTCCTCCAGGTGCGCTACTACCTCCTCCACCGAATGAGGAGCCGCTACCTCCTCCTGAAGCAGTCTGTTCTAACAAATACTGTGCCATTCTCTCCACTATTGCTCGGTCGACAACGTGTGGAGCCGTATTTCCACTCCCTGGCGCAGGAGCTAGAGACACCTGCTGTTGTTCACTAGCGTTCGGATTGGTTTCCCACCACCGCAGAGATAGAGAGGAAGACCCAGCACTAGTACTTGGATTCATTTTACCGCTAGTGAAATTGAAGATCATCGTGGAGTAAGACAAAAGCGTTCCTTCTCCTATCTTCGCTGGCCCGGGAGCCATAGCATTGCCCTCACCCACGTCTAGTTGGAACAGCGTATCTATGACCCGCTGAAAAGCCTCAAAATATTGCCTTTGCAGCTCGATTTCAAAGCTCTCGTTACTTCTGATCGAGGCTTGTTGTATCCTCAATGGCGCGAGTATGACTCTAAGACGCAATAGCAAACCTAATTCTTCCCTCGCAGATCCGGAGCTGAGTAAAGTCCGGGATGAAGAGCTTCCTGAGGATCCAGGATTCCGCGACGCGAGGCTGGCACTGGCGCTGCTATTAGAAACAGAAACTCAGAATGAATGTACAGCATAAAGAAACTGTCCATAGAATGAAACTTGATGTTGTGCAAGAAATTGATGTCAACGTTTTTTACGTTGATCATTTATAACACCTGAAGTATCCCAATCCCAGGTTTTTAGGTTGTTGGTTACAGAAGGAGCTTTTCGGTTTTGGGATTAACGACCATAACATTGCTTATTCCACCCCCATGTCTTTGTTGACCTGCTCCCACTTGCATTCGCGATGACATCCCGTCTAACTGCGACAAAACTACGCTATGCACTGCCTCTAACTCCCCCAAAACATCTGACGCACTTCCTATACCGCTTACTTGCTGTCTGACGTATAGTAAGTCGCTTTGCTTCAGCAACAAAGACGACAACGATTCCAGAGCTGCTATGCGAACAGACTGCATATTGGATGGCGAATTTGCAATGGCAGACCGCAAAACACCTAAAATTTTAGGCTCAAATTTCAATTCGCCTAATCGCCCAATCGCTCGTACACCGGCTTCGACCACCATTTCCTCGCCACCTGAGCTGCCCTGATGATGGTGATGGTGGCCAGGGGTGATACCATGGTGAAAACTACCACTGGCATTACTACCTGATGAACTGTCTTGGCCTATTCCAACCATGAGGTCTCCTATAATTCCTTGTGATTGTGCTGCTGATGCACCACCTCCACCACCAGGCGAGCTAGCAGCCGACGGCTTAGTGCTGAAGTGTCTGACGACGTCGACTAAAGCGTTTAGTATTCGCACGATTGCTTGGGCATTGTCAGCGCCCTTGACACTCCAGAGTTGCTCGTCTTCGCTGTCCTCACTGACTACCCAACACAAGTGAAGGATGAACTCTGTCCTGGCGTTCAAATGTGCAGCTTGCTGCGCTGATGTCGCCATGGTGGAGCCGTGTTGTCCGTCCACATTGCGAGAACGAAGATTAGACGACCAGGCTAGGGACGATGATGTTGGTGCAGCTAGTAACTAGAAGTAGAAGGTTCCTTAGGCGCAAGCAGGTGTAAAAATTATGAAAACACGAAGCTCAGCATCTACTTCACAATCACATTCGGATTGTTGAATCATGCTTCCTTTGTATCTTCTACTTTTCTTTCTTGAGTTTCTTCTTCTACACGACATCAAATCACATGAACCTCGTTGTATCAGACTTAACAGAACGTCCTCCGGACATAACAGAACTTCCTCCGGACATCATGCTTCCGCCATGCTCCTCAACTCCAGCAGCTTCACTTGCCTGAATCATGATCCGCTGAAGCAACTCTGCCAAACCAGGAATCCCTGCAACTCTGCGGATTAACAGTGCCAGAGGTCTTATCGCTTGTTTCTGATTGGTTGCGCAGGACTCAAGTGCGCTAAGCAGGAAACTAGGTTCCAGTTGGTCGCATGCACACTGGTTGCCAGAGGTTATTTTGCTCCTGTAGAAGAGATGTGGTGGACGATGATCATACGCTTGTTTCGACTCGTCATTGAGATCATCTTATGAAGCACGCATTATAAGAAATGCATGATCGACGTTGACCCACCGAGACCGAGTAGCAATGGTATATCTTACTAGGACTTCATCTCGTACTTGATGCAAGAAGAGCTGAGTGCGTAGGGGTTACAAAACTTCACGAAACATCAAGCCGTGTTCAGAAACTGATTATCGTTTTTCGAAGTTCTAAAAACTAGAACCAGAACTAGTACTAAAAGTTTTGCTACAATGCCCACGCTGCTTCGACGAATATTTTTCGGCTACTGGTGTTCCGCAATATCGCTACTAGGATTGGCACAAACTGCGCACACACCTGCTTGTCCGCATCTGGATATTTGTTGATCTGCAACAGTGTTCCTATCAAAAGGACACACGCCAACTTCAAATCTTCGCTCACGTTGTTGTTAATGGCCATTTGCCCTCTGTTTGTCAGGATTTCAGCGGCCGTCTTAGCAAAGTTCAATCTCGTTTTCCAGGCAACGACCTGCATAGCCGATGAGGTCGCGTCACTCGTCCCCGCACTCCGCTTCAGCATGTTGTTCACCGCGTACATTGCTAGGGTTTGGGACCGTTAGAGAAAGAGAGAGAATTGTATTTATTATAATCCTCTCGTCATGCTTCTAAAAAATGCAAACGAACAATTATTGTGTTGATGAAACTTTTCACCTCCCAATCTTCATAAGTATACTCCCCACTAAAAACCGGATTATTGCCGTCTTTATCGCTACACAAGAGCTCGAGTCCTTCCATGTCGACCCGCGCCAGCACTTCCATCGCCTTCTCTACCGTCTCTAGTAAAAACGAGTCTCCTGCTTGTTCTCCTCTACTGGTACTGGAAAAATTAGAACACTCAACAACAGAGGAAGAAGAAGTACCAAAAGAATGAATATTTATACGGCGCTGTTTCCCTGCTCTTCGACGTGCTGGAGCTGGTGCCGGTAGAACTAGAAGGGTTTGATTTGAGTTTATCACACCTCCACTCAACAACAGAGGAAGAAGAAGTACCACAAGAATGAATATTTATACGGTGCTGTTTCATCCTGTGCTTTTGTTCAGACCTACTAGTAGAGCTACCACGATGACAATACGGTCTTTCGTCCTCCTGTGTTTTTGTTGTTGTTCACCTACTAGTAGAGCTAATGCGAAGAAGCCTAACCCTAAGCACTCCTTCTACTACTTCTACCTCTATTCATTGCACTGTTTTTGTTGCGTCGAGTTCCATAAACACAGCTCCTCCTGATCTCACCAGTCTAGGCAAATACAAGCGACACAGCTTGGCGCATACTTTGGAGACTTTCTCTTTCTTTGTATTGACCAAATACTGGCATGACCGACTGTTGACGTTCTTTGTCAGGTGATGCAAGGACACAGCGACAAATCGACCGGTTGGCAAAAAGGTAGCAACCGGGTCTACGTCTCCACCTGTGATGGGCTGCTGGGCGATTTGACCAGTTGTCGTCGCAGATGCGCTCGCCGTTGTCGTACTAGGAGATTTAGAATTCAAAAAAGGGTCAAACGTATGGGATAGATCAAGACTCGGATTCATTCTTGAAGGAATAAAGTTGTAGATAGCCTTCACATTCACTATTTGCATTTGCCTTGCTTCGCTCTACCTCTGACGGTCCTCGATGTTTTTACGGTTGTTCCACCTATAATTGAACAACGCTTCCGGTATTTGGCAGCCTGAATTTGATCACAAGGGTTCTCTTCTTGTTCTCCCTTATGATCAAATTCAGGTTACCAAATAGCGGAAGCATACACTAATGCTAGCAACCTCATCGTGGTCTCTTACTTTTACTACAACTCTAGCGAATGTGGAGATGTTCAACAACTAGCCAACCTTATAATAAGGTTGGTGGAGCATATCTAACTAGCCAACCTATGTGGAGATGTTCAACAACTAGCGCATGCACATATCAACCTTATAATAAGCATAACTGTGCTCATCGTATCAAACGTATCCCTCAGTTCGTTCGCCGCTCCCTCTACTGCCACTTGATTGAGTATGAAGTCTAAGACGTTGGTCCATGATGTCGTGAGCATCTTGTCTTCGTGCAAGGAAAAGCGTGCCCTAGCGTCGCATGGAGGCATGCTAGCCACACAGCTAGTGTGAAATGCACTCATCTCGTCAAAGATTGTCATCTTTTTTCAGGAGTAGGCGAAGGTAGTGGGTGCAAGTAGAAGTAGTATTAGTAAGTCGGTAACAAGGTCACAACCAGAACTACAGGAGGAGTACGGAATTTGAATAATTTCGAAGCAAGTCTAGTGTTACCAACATGCGTTCAAAGGTAAGAGCTGAAGAAAGGGGAAGGAAATCAAAAGCTTAGAAGTGGTCAACATGCTCTTCATCAGATTAGGAGATGGAAAAAAAGGTCAGCATTTTTAGGACTCTGCAAAGCAACACACAGAGTCGAGATGGTAACAGCCATAATAATGATTGTGTATGTACCAATGTTGGCCATTCCTAGGATGACTACGGCACTGGTGGGGTGCGACAACAACCTTCACTTTTCATTCCAACAGTCGCTCTGGCAGTTGTAGCTCAAGAACTTGTGCTCTCTCTTCGTCTCAGGACATGTTGATTCACAGAACAGCAACAGACTTCCACACTTCACGATGCTGATGAGGCACAGGACAGCTGTACTAAAGACATTTCTCAAATGTATCGCACACAGAAGTGTTTGTTATATCCGTCGTGGTCTTGTTGGCTGAGACTGAGTGATGTCGAGGTAAGGTAGAAGTCTAAAAAACATAGATGATGATGATGATGATTCTACCTACTTATTCTTGAGAAGTCATTACCATAGGAAAAATGCTACAACCATGAACGACCATGGGATGAGCAGTAGATAGGTACAACTCTAGAGGAATGCTCTGGCGATATCCTTATCCACGAGTTTGATAATAATACAATGCGTAGAACTAAGAATTTTGTACAGACACAGAGTTCTTGTACACTATGTCAACAAACAATCACAGCACAAGTAAATGTACACCGGGAGATAAAAAGACCGAAGTGATACAGGAACAGAATTAGAAGGCAATATAAATATTGTCCTCCTATCCTCAGTCCCTCTTTTGAAACAGAGTTGATTTTTTCTCATAACAGATTCTTCACACTCAGAGTTGTGTGAAGTACTAGCTTCACTCACTTCTGGACGGAGGCATAGGTAGACAGAGTTGAAGAGGAACAGAACAAGAGTTCATTTTTGAAATCTAATCACTCAAAAGGACCACAAAATGCAAATAGGATCACAAATTCTCATAGCCCTCACACACGCACACACTCACTCACACACACGTGATGCTTGAGGGTCCCAAGGCCCTGTGCTTTCCTCCTTCTGGAATGCGATGACACGTCGACGACGCATCATTTTATCGGCACTTATTTTTTTATTTTGCATGATTTTTTCTTGCAGCGAGCTGCAAGAAGAAACAAGTTGATCTTCATGTTGAAGTTGATGTCATGTTTCTAATGCTTTTGCTCTCTACAAGTAGAAAGCGAAAGAATGACAGAGACCACGTCGACTTAGAATAAGGTTACATGCAACATGAGAGTCAACAGCCTGATGGGGATGCAGGAAGACTTCTCCTTAGCACACCCATTAGATCCATCGTTTCTCAAGCACAACCATAATAGTCGTCGGTCTTGTAGTCAAAGGCATTTTGAATGTAAGAATCGTCAAATTCCCTATTGAATTCATGTTATTTATGAGTGTGAGTGTAGATTACGTTCTTGTATGAACGTTCATTTTCTTGAGCTGTAATTTTTGTTTTCATAGTTTCTATCCCAGTTTGTTACATAATGATTATAATGATCAGGAGGTGACTAGTCGCGTTGCGTGTTGAAGATTGTCTTACGTTGTTCTAGATGGAATACGTTGTGGAAGTTCATCAGCATATAATGCATAGTAGAAATGGTTAGTACTCCAACAAGTAATAACTATGTACCGCAGTTAATTACGGTGTTAAGATAATGAAGGTGATGTTGAGAAGATGACAACTTTAGTCCTGTTTGGCGCTAAGAGGAGAAGAATCTTGTGAGGAGTAAATGTTTGACATCTACTAGTACTCCATTTGTTAATTCTCCTAATAACAATAATACTCCTTTTGTTAAGTGAGCAGGGTCGTAATATTTAAGTTCTGAGAAGAGTTCTTGGGAACATAGTTATTGTAATTCATTTTGTATCTTAATTGCAATCGCATAGCTGTTCATAATGGTATCTCCAGTACCTCCTATTAAACCTAGTACGTACATTAAAAATGACACGATTTACGTCTACTTTCATACTTTATATGTTGGAGGAAGAGGAAGGAGTTTGAGGTTCCTGCCATCGGCATTGTCCTTCCCTGGAAACAGACACTGTTCAAGAATGCTTCTTCTGTCAGACGAGGGACATGGGAGCAATGGGCGATGCAACTCATTAGTTCCTACTAGTTTTAGATCGATGAGTAAACTACTTGTGTATGAGTGAAAGTGATGTTTTCGTCTCTTCTCAACATACTTTTTGGAGGATCGTATTCATGGTCATACTGGGTAGTCGAAATCAAGTAGTTGTACGTAAAGATTTTACGGTGTCGTCATCGTCAAGGAAGGTCAATAGCAGGTTTAGGACATCATGGGCATACTATGACAAAACATTTTTTATGATTGTTCTTCATGCATTCGTTCTAGTGCTCCTGATCTAATCGTAACCGATTACAAGACTTCATCAATTTCTAGAAGATTCTGAGAAGATTCTGTTTTTTCCCGGTTCTCTTGGTCTAAAAGAACCAAAATCTTAGTTCATCTTCCCTTTCTATTCATCTCTATTGTTCTCTTTCTCTAGCACTAGTAGTATCACTTCTTCTCCCCTTCTTTCGTCTTTGCAGGATCCTATGCACCTTTTCCTTTTACACCTTTCGTCTTTGCAGCACCCTTCGTCTCCATGTCCTTCTCAGGCTGCGCCGCTTCATCACCCGTCTTACTAGGACCTGTTTTACCAACCTTTGGATCCTCGTCCTCCTTTGGCGGAGCCGCTTCACCAGCCGTCTCCCCAACTTGATCAGGCAGCTCAGGATCTTGCTGACCAATGATCTCGTCAGGCTTAGGACCATCAGCGGCAGCAGCTCCAGCAGCGGCAGCAGGCGCTGCAGCTCCACCAGCAGGCGCGTCCTTGCAGCAGAGTTCCACGAATTTCGATTTCTTGTTGTCACCCGCGTCCGTCAAGGCCTTTTTCATATCATCCTTCGTTAGAGATTGTTGTGATAGATTTTCGACAAAAAAAGTTTCATCACAATACTATCGAGGATAGCAGTACATGACATCAACACACTCGAGACAAGATAGGACTAGGCACAACAACTACAGAGCAATAATTTGTTTAGAAGAGTCTTAGCAGTAGTAGAAGAACAAGCAACATTCGAATTCGTCTTCATTGTCCTTCTCAAAGTAAGTGACGACATCAAGATCCACAGAACCAAAGTGCCATAGCCATAACCCTACCCATTTTTGTAAAGACCTAGGAGAACTTATTACCAAGGAAAGACCGTGCACGTGCTGTCAACCTTAAGATGAAGATACCTACAACAAGATCCACAGAACAATCAAGATTTTTTCTCCATAAGCTGAGTTCTTTCGTGGCATCGTATGTCTTGTCATTGCTGTCGCTGCAGACTTTCTTAGCTGCTGCCTCATCGGCAAATCCGGCTCCTGCAGCGACATCCGAACACTTGTTCGCCTTTCCAGAGCCAGACGCCTCTTTCTCCTTATCTCCTCCACCGCATGGGTTAGAAAGAGGTGCTCTAGTACTACATCACTAGAAGCAAGCACTATTCTTCATCTTTAAGACACCATCAAAAGCAAAATAATAGAGATCCACCCAAGACGGTGGACCGTTGTTGTTGATATGATCACGATCATGTCGACCTCCCTCAAGCTCAAGTCAAAGCCAAATACTTAGGATACACACTCCGGCATGAGTCGTAGTTGTAGTTCTACATCCAGTTCGTTGTTGTAGTTCTTGTTTCGTCTCTATCCTTACAAAACACAAGACTAGTCTAGTGTTCGGTCTACCTAGGTTACACTAGTCTGGTGCTACATAAAGATCCAGTTGTTACATCTATGGAAGAAAAATCTGTACTCATTCTCGGAAACGAGACTCAAAAATTTTTCGCGTGTTGAGATTTCGCCGCTTGGCTGGCCACTCACAACCGGCGCCGGACGCAATCCATACTGCGAGGGGACAGGCGTGGCACGGGAAACCCAGGAGAGAGGTCAAACAAAGCCACCCAAACCGACACAAGCCAGCCCAGGAACAAGGGCGCCAGGCGCTCTCTTCCTGCGGCTCTGGCGCCACGCCATCACCTTGCTGCCTTAGGGAGTCTCCCGCACACACGCGCGGCGGGTGCCGGTGCTCATGTGCGTCGCTGGTGACGAGGCACACGCCGACAGCTCGTAGCGATGCTATGCCAAGAGAAACAAGGCCCACTCATGGAGTAGCCAAGAGCCACGCAGACAGCACCTCTCCGAGGGCGGCGCACAGCGGTGACGCTGCGCGACCATCTTGGGGACTTGGTGCGCGTGTGTTGTTGTACCTTCTCAAGAGGTTTGAATTAAATTGCATACTTTTCTCAACGCATGCGTCTGGGGTGTGAGTCAACCCCTCAGATCCAGACGTTGAGAAGATTGCCCATTTTAATTCAAAGATAGCAGGAATCTAGTGCGAGGAAGCTCCCGAGAGCGGTCCAGATTTGGGAAGGCTCCAGCGCGTGCAAATCTGGACAAGCTTCGCGAGCCTTTTCCCACTGGATTCCGACTATGTACGAATTAAAATGCATCTTTTTCTCAACCTTTGAATTTTGAGGGTCGGACACACCTGAGACGCGGACGTTGAGAAAAAGATGCAATTTAATTCACCCCTCGAGCCTCTCCAGCACTAGAATCCGCCACCTGGTGTGTGCTCCAGTCGGGCCCGATACCCTTGGCGCAGCTCTTGGGCGAATCTGCTGAAAGGCTCCGAGAGCTGACAGGCGGCGGCGGCTGCTGGCTCTCTGGTTGAGTGCTTTCACGGTCCGCAGCGCGGCGCCCACTCTTGCCCCCGTTTCGCCGGGTGTGGGTGCTTATTTTGCGCTGCTTTGGTGGATTGCTCCCAGGAGCCGCGTGCCGCTTCCTTGGCGCCAGAGTGCACACGGCGGCTCCCTGGCGTCCGATTCTTGGGCTGGTTTGTGCCGCTTTTGGTGGTTTTAGCTGGCTTTTCTTTGGGGTTCGCGCGCCACGTCTGTGCCCTTGCTATAATTACGGCGCTCGGCCCTCGTTGTGGCTTGCCAGCCAAGCGGTGAATTCTCAACATAAAAAAATTTTTTTAGTCTCGTTTTTGAGAATGAGTACAGTTTTTCTCTCCATAACATCTAGTTGCTTGCTACAGCAGAAACAAGACATAGAGCCTTAGAAGAATCACAACCAAGCTGGACGAAGGACAGGGATCCACGGAGGCGCGGGTTTTGATCCGGCTCGCAAGGACACGGACGCGACTCGTCATCTGGTTCATTGATAGAGTTGATGTAGATGAACAAGAAGAAGTTGTGACATGAAGTCCATGATATTGATGTACGGGGTAAGTAGGGAACAAGAAGACGCGACATGTGCATCTAACATCTTCATATAGGTGCACGAGGTAAGTACAGGGGAGCTGTAGATGAACAGGACGAGGCGACATGTTCTATTATATTTTACGTCAACAGGCTCAGGCGCCGGAGAGGTGGTGCTAGAGTTGATGTAGATGAACAGGACGCCAATGTGAAGACATGCTTGCACATGTTCATATCGCACAAGGTGGTGACTTGTTGAATCAATTCGGCAACATGTTGCCCAAGATTCATAAAGAAAAAATTGATAGATACTGCTACTGGTGCATTCTTGCGTTACTAGTTTTTAGAAGTCTTACCGGTGAACGCATTGGTAGGCACTTGGTATCCAGAGACGAGATCGAAGGCTGGCGAGGAGAGACCGGCCGCGAAAATGACCCCAGTCAGGGTCTGCTTCGACATGTATGCGCCCATCTTTCGTCGTTGATTGGTCGTTCACTTACGCAAGAACTTACAACTCCTTCTTCTGAATGTAGTCAGAGGACCGTCCGAGTCAAGTGAGTAAGTGAGTAGAACTAGTATGTGTGATCTTCTACTTGATGACCTTTTGTCGTGATAATACTCTTTTCTTCTACCGAAGGGATACTTCTTTAACAACAGTAGACGTTCACTATTTTTTCTTTTTCCTATTACATTGTTTGTTTTTTTGATGAATTCACTTCCATGCGTCAATAGCTTATTTTTCATGTTGAAAGAGTAAGAGACACTGGTGCTGAAAAGTGATCACGTTCTTCCTTTCTATTTCATCATCTAGGGACGATACAACAACAGCCGACTCCTCGATTCGAAGCTCGAATTCCCGACAACGATTGTGATGATTGTTGACAGAGGGCCGACCTCTTCTCACAAGTAAAAACTCACTGCACTAGCACCAGTACGGCGCACGCACCAACCATTTATCTTTTTATCTATAATCGTTCCCCGAACTCTCGTACTCGTACTCTCGTACTCGTGCTCCTCATCAAATCAACACTCGTGATCATCTTCAGGCCAAGATACAATTATGTACACACGAATACCTCTTCGAAGTACAAGACGAGCAGACACTGAGGCACAGGTGTTGATGTCTGAAGTACGACGAGATGAGTTTTTATGTTCTGAAGAGTGTCGATGCCTGATGTGTACTACTTGCGAAGAGTCGGCCACTGCTTGTGAATGCTGAGACGAGTAAGAGAGAATCTTCTGTGGTGTTGATATCATTATACATAGATAGTTCTACTTCTAGTTCGTTGTTTTTTGATGTTCTTTTTATTTGATGTTAGCTCTACTTGAAAATAATACTTGTTTTTCCTATAATCCTACCAGGAGGGCAGGAGGGCAGGGATGCTCCACTTTGCTTAGTTTGTTCTCCCTTTTTTTGGATCATGTACGCTTCGTATTCATCGATTATAAGCGGACTCCAATTTAGAGAAAAGCGAAAGCCTTCAAGTAGAGAAGTGTCTATGCCTATATTAGAAGAAACGAGCACAATCTCTAGTACTGTTCGACTCTAAATGTTCTTCGTCAACGACGACCAGGGCCCTGAGATCAAGAATCACGACCATCCTCGTCGTCGTCCCATATAATAGTAAAATTCATTTTTACTCTCTACCCTCGTCATTGATCATATCTGCATCTCACGACATAAGGAGACAATCACAAGGAGGCGCTCACAATCTCTTCAATGGACATTCAAGAAAATCGAATCACAGCAAAAAACGACGTCGAAAGACGATTTCTGCTGAGTTTTCTAAGAAAGTAAGAGCTTCAGACAGCATAGCAGCTGTTGCCATATTACGACTTCGCTGCTCCACAGCCCGGGAGTTATTCTTGTTCACAACTACTACGAGTAGTCTACTCGTCTTAGACATCACTTGTTGTACTAGGGCTACAACATGCGAGAGACGAGTGTCAACAACCCCAGTCGGATGCTGCGTGAGTACTTGTTTTCAATCACACCCATAGTACTAGTTGTTCGTTCTTGTAGTGGTCGAGATCATTTTCCTGTTTTCCGATGTAATTTTCAATATCATGCTGAACGCTGAAGTGATCTGTATATTTGATGCGATTGCGAGCGCGGATTTCAATCCGTTCTTCTTGGAGATGTATGCTGAGCGTACTAGTTCATCTGCGTCGCCGTGCTTTCATCAAGAATAATTTGTACAATTAACAGTTGAAGAATGATCTATCAGCCATGACGATGGCGCTTCTTGTTCGAAGATCCTAATAAAGTATGCGTTTTTTTGTCGTTGCTGTTCCAGATGAAAGGCGACGTCGTAGATAGAGTTCAGTATAGTTGTAATACATTGCTAAGAAGATGAAGCTGATATTCCGACTGAGATGATATTTCAACCGTTTTGTTGAGCTAGCAGAAGAAATGGATGGACCAGAAAACCTAAGCCCCCTGTGTTATATATGATCCAAGGCGCAGGGCGCAGGGGGGGCACCGTGCAGCCCCCGACCCCTTTTGAAGGCGTGAGCCGGGGGTGAAAGACCTCAAAAGGGGCCCCCGGGGGCCTCCTCCGCTCCCTTCCAGCTGCCTGGCTGTACCGCCCTACTTACAGACCTCCGACGCAGGGGGAGGCTTCAAAAGAGGCCCAAGAGGCCGTCTCCGCTCCCTTCCAGCAGCCTGGGCGTGCCCTATATGCCTCCGATATGCCTCACCGCCGCAGCAGCGCGCCGGCTGTGGAAAGCCTCCGAAGGTAGGCGGCAAAAGGCGAGGGGCTGGACCCCCTGAGCCGTGCAGCCTGTACATTCCAGGCCCTTGGTCGTCAGCTTGCTTGCTCTTGAGACCATGGCCGCCTTCGGCGGCCTTTTGCCCCGGAGGCCTCCAGCCTCCGAGGGTCAGCCGAGGGCAAGAGGCCACTGGAGAACAATCAGAAAGGCGCAAGGGGACACCCGCGCCCAGTCTTGACGCCTTCCACAACTATCCCGGGGCCGTATTTTCCGGCGGGGTCCCGTGTTTTTCTGGCCTGGAAGTACAGAGGCCAACATGGTCCCGGGTAAAACTGAAGCCGCGGTAGCAGAAGGGGCCCAGAAAAGAGGGGGCGGGCCTGGCCTTGGCTCTTCTTGTAGGCTGCTCCCCCCACTCCACTGCCAGCGCAGCGCCCCCGTGGCCTGTGTTATGCGTGCCCAGACCCGGTAAGGAGCCGCGCGCGCGTAGCCGCGCAGCGTCCTGGTAGGAGTGCCACAAAGCTGCAGCCGGTCCCTCAGGCTGGGCGCATCCTGCTGCGTCTTCCGTTTCTCTGTGTTCTCCCGCAGTACCTCACACCCGCCAGAGGTAGGCGCGGGGGCAGCTGTCAGGCAGCAAGAGCTTCGCGCCACGCTCCCTTCTTTTGCGATTCCCCCCGGCGTCGCGTTTCTCTGTCGATCCGCGGGCGGCTTTCGCTTTGAAGCGCGTGGCCAGCCTTTTGCGGCGGGCTTCGAAAGCCCTCGGGTGTCGCGTGGGTGGAGCTTGTTCCTCTGGGGTGGTGTGCGGCGGCTTTGTGTGTCGCGTGTGTGGCACCCCTGAGCTATGCGCGCTGTCGCCAACGTTGTTCGCCCCCGTCGGTTCTCGTTTGGTCCCGCTTGGGAGTATTGGGATTCGTTTCGGGTGTGTCGCGTGGATTGTCATTTGTTAAGTGGGCAGGGTCGAAATATCTAAGTTCTGAGAAGAGTTCAGAACAACTTCTTGGGAAGATAGATAGTAACTCTTTTTCTATCTCAAATGCAATAATTGCATAGCTGTTCATATAATGGTGTCTCCAGTACCTCCTCTTAAACCTAGTACGTACATTAACAATAACATGATTTACGTCTACTTTCATACAATATGTTGCCGGAAGAGGAAGGAGTTTGAGGTTCCTGGCATCGGCATTGTCCTTCCCTGGAAACAGACACTGTTCAAGAATGCTTCTTCTGTCAGACGAGGGACATGGGAACAATGGGCGATGCAACTCATTAGTTCCTAGTTTTAGATCGATGAGTAAACTGCTTGTGTATGAGTGATGTTTTCGTCTCTTCTCAACATATTTTTTGGAGGATCATAGTCATACTGGGTAGTCGAAATCAATATTGCTAGTTGTACGTAAAAATTTTACGGTGTCATCGTCAAGAAAGGTTAATAGCAGGTTTAGAAGGACATCATGGACATACTATGACAAGAAGATTCTGTTTTTGCCGGTTCTCTTGGTGTAAAAGAACCAAAATCAAATGTTAGCTCATCTTCCCTTTCTATTCATCTCTATTCTCTAGTACTATGACTACTTCGGAGCTCCAGCACCGCCTTCCGTCTCCTTCGGAGCTTCAGCACCCTCTTTCGTCTCCTGCGAAGCTCCATCCTTCACCTTCCCTTCCTGTTCCGTCTGCTTCGAAGCATCCCCTTTGTTCGTCTCCTTCGAAGCTCCACCATCCGTCGTCGACGTCTGTCCAGTACCAGATCCAGTACCAGATCCAGTACCAGATCCAGTACCAGATGCAGCAGCAGCTCCAGCAGCCGCACCAGCTCCACCAGCGGCAGCAGGCGCTGCAGCAGTAGCAGCCTCGTCCTTGCAGCAGAGTTCCACGAATTTCGCTTTCTTGTTGTCACCTGCGTCCTTTAAGGCCTTTTTCAGGTCATCTTTCGTTAGAGATGGTTTGTGATTTTCGACAAAAGAAGTTTCATCACAACTCTATCGAGGATAGTATTGCATGACATCAACACACTCGAGACAAGATAGGACTAGGCACAACAACTACAGAGCAATAATTTGTTTAGAAGTCTTAGCAGTAGTAGTAGAAGAATATATAAGGAACATTCAAATTCATCTTCATTCTCATTGTTCTTCTCCAAGTAAGTGATGATATCAAGATCCACAGAAGCAGAACCACAGTGCCACAGCCATAAACACACTCTTTGTGAAGACCTAGGAGAACTTACTACCAAGGAAGTGGAAATGTCGCGCTGTCAGCCTCAAGATTAAGATAACACCAAGTAAAAGATACCTACAAGAACAATCTTCAAGATTTTTTCTCCATAAGCTGAGTTCTTTCGTGGCATCGTATGCCTTGCCATTGCTGTTGCTGCAGACATTCTTAGCTGCTGCCTCATCGGCAAATCCGGCTCCTGCAGCGACATCCGAACACTTGTTCGCCTTTCCAGAGCCAGACGCCTCTTTCTTGTTATCTCCTCCACCGCATGGGTTAGAAAGAGGTGCTCTAGTACTACATCACTAGAAGCAAGCACTATTCTTCATCTTTAAGACACCATCAAAAGCAAAATAATAAAGATCCACCCAAGACGGTGGATCGTTGTTGTTGATATGATCACGATCATGTTGACCTCCCTGAAGTCAAAACCAAATATTTACAGGATACAAACTCCGGCATGAGTCGTAGTTGTAGTTCTACATCCTGTTCGTTGTTGTAGTTCTTGTTTCGTCTCAATCCTTACAAAACACAAGACTAGTCTAGTGTTCGGTCTACCTAGGTTACACTAGTCTGGTGCTACATGATCCAGTTCGTTGTTACATCGTTGCTTGCTACAGCAGAAACAAGACGTAGAGCCTTAAAAGATTCACAACCAAGCTGGACGAAGGACAGGGATCCACGGAGGCGCGGGTTTTGCTCCGGCTCGCAAGGACACGGACGCGACTCGTCATCTGGTTCATTGATAGAGTTGATGTAGATGAACAGGACGCCAATGTGAAGACATGCTTGCACATGTTCATATCGCACAAGGTGGTGACTTGTTGAATCAATTCGGCAACATGGTGCGCAAGATTCATAAAGACAAAATTTCTAATAGATAGAGGTAGAGCTACTGGTGCATTCTTGCGTTACTAGTTTTTATAAGTCTTACCAGTGAACGCATTGGTAGGCACTTGGTATCCAGAGACGAGATCGACGGCTGGCGAGGAGAGACCGGCCGCGAAAATGACCCCAGTCAGGGTCTGCTTCGACATGTATGCGCCCATCTTTCGTCGTTGATTGGTCGTTCACTTACGCAAGAACTTAGAACTCCTTCTTCTGAATGTAGTCAGAGGACCGTCCGAGTCAAGTGAGTAAGTGAGTAGAACTAGTATGTGTGATCTTCTACTTGATGACCTTTTGTCGTGATATTAATACTCTTTTCTTCTACCGAAGGGATACTTCTTTAACAGGAGTTTATGTTTAATATTTTTTCTTTTTCCTATTACATTGTTTGTGTTTTTTGATGAATTCACTTCCATGCGTCAATGGCTTATTTTTCATGTTGAAAGAGTAAGAGACACTGGCGTTGAGAAGTGCCCACGTTCTTCCTTTCATTCTATTTCAAAAAAATAAGTGTTCGGAAACGGAGAGCTACTATAAGAACTTCTCATCAATAATTTCTTGCACAACATCAAGTTTCATTCTATGGTCAGTCTTTTTATGCTGTGCATTCATTCTGTTTCTGATGCTGGGGATACATTTTTTCAGCCGGCGATGCAGAAGAGTGGAGCGATGTTCGCCACTTCTTATAGTAGTTCTCCGTTTCAGACCTTGGCGTTGAGAAGTGACCACGTTCTTCCTTTCTAACTATTTTTTTTTGTAGGGACGACACGATACAACAGCCGACTAGCTTGATCTTCGAGCACGAGGAGAACGTTAGCTAGCATAGAGTAAAAGCACGACGCTGCTCTCACGCTCATCTCTCGTGCAGAGAACGGACTGAAGCAAGAAAGCCGAGCACGCGCATATTAGTTTGCATACTTAGATATCGAGGTTAACTATCTAAGGCCACCCAAAAGATGCTTCAGCCCGTGGCATTCCACCACCCTCCAGGATTATCTGGTGGAAAAGCGCGGGAGGGAGTGGGTGCTCACACCTCAAGTAGCCCACCGCGTTAAGCAGAGCCAAGGGTTCCGGTTCACCCCACCTAACTCTACGTGAGACAGCATCCAACCCTGGATCATGGGCGGGCTAGCAACCTAGCCCACCATGCGTAAACCCCATGCGGGCGCAGACAGGCAAGCAAAAGGACGAAGAAAGATCAAAAACTCTCGTACTCACTCTCGTTCTCATCTTAGATTCACGACTGGACCGTTCATTTACTGTAAATATCGACAGCTGACGTCATAGTACGTCCAAAAACAAGAAGCGACTCTCACAAGCAAGATACGACTTCCCTCACAACAGAACTCGATGGACAGATACAGAATGTGTTCAAAGTATCTTCTCTTAGAATTCAACACTATATACAAGTTCATTCACGACATGCCAGTACTTACAACTCATCGAGCAACGCCTTGAAAGTCTCTTAGAAGGAGTCTCTCACCGTCACCGGCCCAATAACCTATTGTTGAGTTGACTAAAAGTAAAAAAAGAGAGAAGTTAGCAAGCCAGGTTACTCTCGTAACTTGTGTGAAACGAGGACGATCAATTTATTACGACATGGACATATCGTCCAGGTTTTTAAGTAAAAAAAATACTTATTCGTTATAGTCCCATGCTGGTACTTCTTGCAATACGACAGCTATAGAGCCACATCATGTCGAGAATTGATGTGGAAACTGACCCAAGTCAGCACCAGCCTGAAAAATCTAGCTGGTTCTAGTTGTTGTGGATGGATGTGTAAATGCATAGCGCAACGTCGTTAGAAGAGTACTTACTCCTCGTCGAAGTTTTAGATGCTACAAACATGTAAAACTCTCAACAAGCAGGACGAGTCAGCTAGTAGTGTCATGACTAGTCGAGTTGATGAAGAACAAGCATTATGATATTATCTCTGATACCATTCCTAAGACCTTAGCCAAGTCTCTTTCCATCAACGTTTCAGACAGAAAGTCCTAAGAATCCTCTAAATTCTGTCTAAAGGTTGCATTCCTAGTGTTTTCAGGCTCTAAAAAGGATTTACATTCCAATTCTGACACTCAGTTTCTTCACAGTAAACATGTGACTCAGATTCTCTGCATGCTGGTCACTGTCAACACACTCTCGAAGTTTTTCTTTGAAAAACCAAAGGTTTGCAAAGCTCTCGTCAGACAATGAATTTAATTTTTGGGCGATAAAAATTCATTTTTTTGGATAGTGGTATCTAGTCCGCATTGAATTCTGAATTTTCTAATTGTTGGTAACGAAGTTGACATTTCAATTGCAAATTTGCCCAACCTAAGTTGTAGACTCGTCTTCTCACTTGGTGTGCTACTGGTACGTGCTGCAGCAGTACTACAGCACGCTGGTACTCTATGAGGAAGATGAAGTAGAAAAGCATGCATACGAAGGGGATGGGAAATGTCGGCATGAATAGGCGGGACAGACACGACACAAGCTGTCGAACAACGCATCATCACCCCACGGCCCTGATGGTGGCTTGTTCGTCACCACTGGCGGGACAACAGACAAACTTTCAACTGAAAACTAGAAGATCTATACTACTTTAAGGAAAATCTCTAAGTATCAAGCCTTTCCCGCGCTGACAAAGTTGTAACAAACATTCCTACACACACGCAACAAATATGGCTCCAGACTAGCCCCGAGACCCCGAAATTCTACTTAGCTCTTCAATATCGTGGACTGGGACTGCCCTGGGGATATTCGCAACGAATAGGGTTACATTGGAATAGGGTTACATATTCGGAAGATGGTTAGTGATCATACCACTGCAAGCCAACAACGAACGAACTGAAAATAGCTCGACAAGAAAGAAAAGTAGCTGTCTCGAATTTAATTTTTGGGCGATAAATATTCGCTTTTTTGGATAGTGGTATCTAATCCGCATTGAATTCTGAATTTTCTAATTGTTGGTAAGGAAATTGACATTTCAATTGCAAATTTGCCCAACCTAAGTTGGAAGATGAAGTAGAAAAGCATGCATAGAGAGGGGATGGGAAATGTCGGCATAAATAGGGGAGACAGACACGACACAAGCTGTCGAACGCCCTATGGTCCTGATGGTGGCTTGTTCGACACCACTGGCGGGACAACAGACAAACTTTCAACTGAAAGCTAGAAGGTCTATATGCGCCACTCAACATGTGAATAATTGCTCTACTCTCCTGACGACTGTCGTTTTTTGATTTTGTTTGCATTGTCAGAGGACTCACCTTCGCAGATCCATAGTCAAGCCATCGCATTTCCAAATGAAAAAGCCTTGTCAAGACTTCCCAAACAGTTCTTGTTCACAGCCTACTCAAATAGAGTAGAAATTTTTTGTGTTTGAATTTCATGCGGTCGTGGAGGTGAAATTTTCTCTATTTCATCTAATGTACGTACTTGGTACACATGCTGTAGCGCGTTCATGATACAGATACATATGTTGTTCACTTTGTTTCTCGGAATTTTGTATGTATTGTCAGGCATCTTCTACCTCTGTCTACATGGAATAAAATGGGCTAGAAACATAGAGTAGCCGTGAAGATCAACGAAGCAAGTGAATCTCCTCAGCCGCACTTTACTAGTGCCACGCTAGTAGACGATCTTCCCGAACTAGAAGGTGCCTGATAAATACTAACTTTATGTGACAAAGTAGATTTTCAATAATCGTGATCATCTAAATACCTACTTAGTATGATGATAGTGAATAGTTCAATCTGACGTCATGTTTTCACCTTTTCCATGACTCTCGAGGTTGTTTCCAGAATGAATGATCCATGTCAAGGACACTATCTGCGATTTTCCGGATCAGAACGACTAGACTTCATTCCATGACCCATTCATGATCGATGTAGTAACTATAATTCATGCCACTCGTCAGTGTTCTAGGTTGAAGGCCGATAGCCCACGGCTTTGATAATAGTGAAGATCTGGCTCTGGATCATTCGGCTCGGCACGACCTTTCAATCATTAGTAACAAACCTACAAAGCGAAACTATGTTTACGTCTCCGTATGTATCTAGAATACTACTATCAAATATAGAAACTGTTATGTATACTCAGATACTTTTTGCTCAAGTTTCCAATACAACTATGTATTTGATGTCGGAGTCTTTATCTAGCATTCTTCCTTAGTGCAGTCATCCACAGTAGACCCGTACTTCGGCAAAGTCGGCGCATCATTTGCGGACAGGCGACGATGATCGCGGTGGCGGCGGCGCACGCACCAAACCAAAGCCAAGCCCGCAACAAACGCAATAGTCGAAATCTGCATGACGGTCATGGCCTCGAAGTGCATGGTGGACAGAGCCGCGCGAGAAGTGGACACAGGCGTCGTCGCTGCATAGGTCTGGAGGCTGCTGCTGGGCGCGGCCCCGGCCTTGTTGGTGCGGCTGATGCTGATGAGAGGTGTTTTTGATGCCATGACGCATAGACTCCTTTATCATATCTACCTATGCTGATCTTCTTAATCTCGTATTACTTTTCCATTTTTCTAACATGATGGTGAAAAAAAGTTTTTCAGGTTTGCTGCAGCTAAGAAAAACAAAAAGCAAAAGGATGAAGATTTTTGAAACACAAAGAGTACTCCGCGGCTTCCGTGAGCGCTTTGTTGAAGTTCTCGAGGGTTACAATCGAGTGGGCCTTTTTTGCTAGCTGGTCCAAGGTGGCCCTACAGAGGTCTCGAGTGGCGGCGCTTTTGACGGTTGCCCGAAAGAATTCTTTTCGAGGGTCGAATATTTCATTCAGTCTTTGCAGCGACAGTGTCGATATATTATTATTTTTCCCTGAAAACATTTTGAGAAGAGATTATCTTCCGACCACATTATTGGATTGAAACAAGTACGAACATGGTTTCTCTGCAAAGAATGATCTTCTTCATTGTACAGTCATTCGACATCGTATTCATTTTCATTGTATCAGATTGTTATAAAAAACGGATAACAAAGAGAAAGATTAATGTACAAATCGCCTCCGCGGCTCTACTCAGGAACACGGTCGCCGCCGCAATCTCATCTTTGACAATGTGAGGTGGCCGTGCACCCCGACTTGTCATCCTGGCTATGCTTGTTATGCAAACCAAATAAGTCCTTACCAACGAGAAAAGAAAACGAGAAGATGAACAACTAGCACAATGAGTGTGAATTACGCTGGGAATACCGTCCTGCCAGAAGATATCTCGGTGCTGTCTATTTGCTTTACACCTACGGAATCAGATCCTTCGTAACTTGAACTTCGAAGATCGTCCCTATTATTTTTGGTTGGAGGGTCAAAGATATTCATACTTTTGAGACACTGTTCTCTTTATGCTGTCCAGCAGTTGCCGCTTGGAAAACAATGTACAGACCGCATCACTGAAGGGATAGAGTTTTTAAGCTTTATTGCATCAAATCATCGATGATCGAGTGACGAGCTCTAAGGGAGATGACTTATGAAAATGAGGAGTCGTGTGTAACGGCGAGTTTAATTAAATGTACAGGGTATGAAGTTCGGCGTTTTCTGGGGCGGGGCGAAGCGGAGGAAAATCTCTTTGCTGGACAACAGTTGCAACACTCAGACAGATACTCACTCAAGAACGAAGAAAGATTCTGCTTCATCTGGTTTCTCGACTTCCTTGAGGTGATTTCGAACACTTTGCGCCGGTTGCTCGTCTCTCGTATCTGAGCGACGTGTTAGGCACTTCCAGTTTCTTCACTCGTTCTGGATTATACTTCAATTTTTCGACGAGACTGCAACAGATGGATCACCGACTGACACTCTGATTGATTATTAATCTCGCATCATGTACAACTACTGACTTCGAGTACTGATACCCAGATGAGTCACAAACCGATCATACACAGATGAAGCCGATCAATCAGATGAAACCAATGCATCAGACCATCAAGAGAAGAAGTTAATGAAACCGATGCTGTCGGTGTCGTCCCACGATTCACGATTTATTCAAAAGAGTCTCTGTTACAAGGACAAGAAGATGGGGAGTGATCCTTGCGATCGTTGTCCTCTCTAGAAATGGGAGAAAACACTTAGTAGTAGGGGTTTAGGCGTTCGCGGATCCTTTCGCGGGGTGGGTACTTCATCATCAAAAATCGAACTCCTTTCTTCTTTATAAAAACAACTTGCGAAAGCCCTTTCATATTCAGAATATGCAGAGTATCAACGGGAGAATAGACACACATCGACATCCTTGCTCGTGACATTTCTCAATTGACAATACAATGGCACTTTTTTGAAATTACAATATAGAAGACAGGGTTTATTACGACAAGTAAACGAGTATTAGATTTATCATGAGGTCTAAAAGCGCCTTTAATAGGAAAGATCCCTGTTTCTTGAAAATCATAAAGAAGAATTCTCACGGCCTTATGAAGAATTCCCAAAGACCGATTCGTGACATGCGTGGTACGACGTTTCTATTATATACTGCATATAGCGACAGCCGCCTACCACCAAGCGCCACCTACCGCCATGGTAGCAAGCGGTTGACGAGTTTCACCCACCACCAAGCCGCTGACAAGAATAAGTAGGAAGTTCCGTCGTTATCAGTTTTCACCCACTACCAAGCCGCTGACAAGCAAGTTCAGTCCTTACTATCTGGTCCATGAGATCCACGTACGTTCGAAGCGCTTGGAGGGCCGTGTTTGGAGACTCGATAGCAGTTCCCTCGACGTCGAGGTCCCTATCCAAGGGAGGAGCGGACTCCTTCAAGTAGTAGATCATGGTCTCGCTTCTCCTTGCATGATTAGAAACACGGAATGAGAAAAAGAAATCAACTGCAAGGAAGCTCAAAAATTGAGACGTCTTCTCTTTTAACTTAGAGTTAGAGTTAGAGAGTTAGAAATCAATATGAAGGCAAGCTCCTAACGAAAGTATAGAGAAAAGGCGTCTTACCAGCAGTGTATGAAGCGGAGATCTCGTAGTCATCCTTGAGTCGGTGTTAGGCAATTATCTCCTTATTAAGTACTACCTTTACCTTAAGACTCTCATCTTCCGTGCTTCTACACGCAACTTCGTCCCCAATCGTCCGGGCCGCTGTTGCAAAGATGCGAATATAAGATTCGTAATTCTTAGCGGAGGTTAGTACCATGGCGCAGTCGTGTACAAAGAGACAGTGTTGCTGCATTTAATTTTTGGGCGATAAAAATTCATTTTTTTGGATAGTGGTATCTAGTCCGCATTGAATTCTGAATTTTCTAATTGTTGGTAACGAAGTTGACATTTCAATTGCAAATTTGCCCAACCTAAGTTGTAGACTCGTCTTCTCACTTGGTGTGCTACTGGTACGTGCTGCAGCAGTACTACAGCACGCTGGTACTCTATGAGGAAGATGAAGTAGAAAAGCATGCATACGAAGGGGATGGGAAATGTCGGCATGAATAGGCGGGACAGACACGACACAAGCTGTCGAACAACGCATCATCACCCCACGGCCCTGATGGTGGCTTGTTCGTCACCACTGGCGGGACAACAGACAAACTTTCAACTGAAAACTAGAAGATCTATACTACTTTAAGGAAAATCTCTAAGTATCAAGCCTTTCCCGCGCTGACAAAGTTGTAACAAACATTCCTACACACACGCAACAAATATGGCTCCAGACTAGCCCCGAGACCCCGAAATTCTACTTAGCTCTTCAATATCGTGGACTGGGACTGCCCTGGGGATATTCGCAACGAATAGGGTTACATTGGAATAGGGTTACATATTCGGAAGATGGTTAGTGATCATACCACTGCAAGCCAACAACGAACGAACTGAAAATAGCTCGACAAGAAAGAAAAGTAGCTGTCTCGAATTTAATTTTTGGGCGATAAATATTCGCTTTTTTGGATAGTGGTATCTAATCCGCATTGAATTCTGAATTTTCTAATTGTTGGTAAGGAAATTGACATTTCAATTGCAAATTTGCCCAACCTAAGTTGGAAGATGAAGTAGAAAAGCATGCATAGAGAGGGGATGGGAAATGTCGGCATAAATAGGGGAGACAGACACGACACAAGCTGTCGAACGCCCTATGGTCCTGATGGTGGCTTGTTCGACACCACTGGCGGGACAACAGACAAACTTTCAACTGAAAGCTAGAAGGTCTATATGCGCCACTCAACATGTGAATAATTGCTCTACTCTCCTGACGACTGTCGTTTTTTGATTTTGTTTGCATTGTCAGAGGACTCACCTTCGCAGATCCATAGTCAAGCCATCGCATTTCCAAATGAAAAAGCCTTGTCAAGACTTCCCAAACAGTTCTTGTTCACAGCCTACTCAAATAGAGTAGAAATTTTTTGTGTTTGAATTTCATGCGGTCGTGGAGGTGAAATTTTCTCTATTTCATCTAATGTACGTACTTGGTACACATGCTGTAGCGCGTTCATGATACAGATACATATGTTGTTCACTTTGTTTCTCGGAATTTTGTATGTATTGTCAGGCATCTTCTACCTCTGTCTACATGGAATAAAATGGGCTAGAAACATAGAGTAGCCGTGAAGATCAACGAAGCAAGTGAATCTCCTCAGCCGCACTTTACTAGTGCCACGCTAGTAGACGATCTTCCCGAACTAGAAGGTGCCTGATAAATACTAACTTTATGTGACAAAGTAGATTTTCAATAATCGTGATCATCTAAATACCTACTTAGTATGATGATAGTGAATAGTTCAATCTGACGTCATGTTTTCACCTTTTCCATGACTCTCGAGGTTGTTTCCAGAATGAATGATCCATGTCAAGGACACTATCTGCGATTTTCCGGATCAGAACGACTAGACTTCATTCCATGACCCATTCATGATCGATGTAGTAACTATAATTCATGCCACTCGTCAGTGTTCTAGGTTGAAGGCCGATAGCCCACGGCTTTGATAATAGTGAAGATCTGGCTCTGGATCATTCGGCTCGGCACGACCTTTCAATCATTAGTAACAAACCTACAAAGCGAAACTATGTTTACGTCTCCGTATGTATCTAGAATACTACTATCAAATATAGAAACTGTTATGTATACTCAGATACTTTTTGCTCAAGTTTCCAATACAACTATGTATTTGATGTCGGAGTCTTTATCTAGCATTCTTCCTTAGTGCAGTCATCCACAGTAGACCCGTACTTCGGCAAAGTCGGCGCATCATTTGCGGACAGGCGACGATGATCGCGGTGGCGGCGGCGCACGCACCAAACCAAAGCCAAGCCCGCAACAAACGCAATAGTCGAAATCTGCATGACGGTCATGGCCTCGAAGTGCATGGTGGACAGAGCCGCGCGAGAAGTGGACACAGGCGTCGTCGCTGCATAGGTCTGGAGGCTGCTGCTGGGCGCGGCCCCGGCCTTGTTGGTGCGGCTGATGCTGATGAGAGGTGTTTTTGATGCCATGACGCATAGACTCCTTTATCATATCTACCTATGCTGATCTTCTTAATCTCGTATTACTTTTCCATTTTTCTAACATGATGGTGAAAAAAAGTTTTTCAGGTTTGCTGCAGCTAAGAAAAACAAAAAGCAAAAGGATGAAGATTTTTGAAACACAAAGAGTACTCCGCGGCTTCCGTGAGCGCTTTGTTGAAGTTCTCGAGGGTTACAATCGAGTGGGCCTTTTTTGCTAGCTGGTCCAAGGTGGCCCTACAGAGGTCTCGAGTGGCGGCGCTTTTGACGGTTGCCCGAAAGAATTCTTTTCGAGGGTCGAATATTTCATTCAGTCTTTGCAGCGACAGTGTCGATATATTATTATTTTTCCCTGAAAACATTTTGAGAAGAGATTATCTTCCGACCACATTATTGGATTGAAACAAGTACGAACATGGTTTCTCTGCAAAGAATGATCTTCTTCATTGTACAGTCATTCGACATCGTATTCATTTTCATTGTATCAGATTGTTATAAAAAACGGATAACAAAGAGAAAGATTAATGTACAAATCGCCTCCGCGGCTCTACTCAGGAACACGGTCGCCGCCGCAATCTCATCTTTGACAATGTGAGGTGGCCGTGCACCCCGACTTGTCATCCTGGCTATGCTTGTTATGCAAACCAAATAAGTCCTTACCAACGAGAAAAGAAAACGAGAAGATGAACAACTAGCACAATGAGTGTGAATTACGCTGGGAATACCGTCCTGCCAGAAGATATCTCGGTGCTGTCTATTTGCTTTACACCTACGGAATCAGATCCTTCGTAACTTGAACTTCGAAGATCGTCCCTATTATTTTTGGTTGGAGGGTCAAAGATATTCATACTTTTGAGACACTGTTCTCTTTATGCTGTCCAGCAGTTGCCGCTTGGAAAACAATGTACAGACCGCATCACTGAAGGGATAGAGTTTTTAAGCTTTATTGCATCAAATCATCGATGATCGAGTGACGAGCTCTAAGGGAGATGACTTATGAAAATGAGGAGTCGTGTGTAACGGCGAGTTTAATTAAATGTACAGGGTATGAAGTTCGGCGTTTTCTGGGGCGGGGCGAAGCGGAGGAAAATCTCTTTGCTGGACAACAGTTGCAACACTCAGACAGATACTCACTCAAGAACGAAGAAAGATTCTGCTTCATCTGGTTTCTCGACTTCCTTGAGGTGATTTCGAACACTTTGCGCCGGTTGCTCGTCTCTCGTATCTGAGCGACGTGTTAGGCACTTCCAGTTTCTTCACTCGTTCTGGATTATACTTCAATTTTTCGACGAGACTGCAACAGATGGATCACCGACTGACACTCTGATTGATTATTAATCTCGCATCATGTACAACTACTGACTTCGAGTACTGATACCCAGATGAGTCACAAACCGATCATACACAGATGAAGCCGATCAATCAGATGAAACCAATGCATCAGACCATCAAGAGAAGAAGTTAATGAAACCGATGCTGTCGGTGTCGTCCCACGATTCACGATTTATTCAAAAGAGTCTCTGTTACAAGGACAAGAAGATGGGGAGTGATCCTTGCGATCGTTGTCCTCTCTAGAAATGGGAGAAAACACTTAGTAGTAGGGGTTTAGGCGTTCGCGGATCCTTTCGCGGGGTGGGTACTTCATCATCAAAAATCGAACTCCTTTCTTCTTTATAAAAACAACTTGCGAAAGCCCTTTCATATTCAGAATATGCAGAGTATCAACGGGAGAATAGACACACATCGACATCCTTGCTCGTGACATTTCTCAATTGACAATACAATGGCACTTTTTTGAAATTACAATATAGAAGACAGGGTTTATTACGACAAGTAAACGAGTATTAGATTTATCATGAGGTCTAAAAGCGCCTTTAATAGGAAAGATCCCTGTTTCTTGAAAATCATAAAGAAGAATTCTCACGGCCTTATGAAGAATTCCCAAAGACCGATTCGTGACATGCGTGGTACGACGTTTCTATTATATACTGCATATAGCGACAGCCGCCTACCACCAAGCGCCACCTACCGCCATGGTAGCAAGCGGTTGACGAGTTTCACCCACCACCAAGCCGCTGACAAGAATAAGTAGGAAGTTCCGTCGTTATCAGTTTTCACCCACTACCAAGCCGCTGACAAGCAAGTTCAGTCCTTACTATCTGGTCCATGAGATCCACGTACGTTCGAAGCGCTTGGAGGGCCGTGTTTGGAGACTCGATAGCAGTTCCCTCGACGTCGAGGTCCCTATCCAAGGGAGGAGCGGACTCCTTCAAGTAGTAGATCATGGTCTCGCTTCTCCTTGCATGATTAGAAACACGGAATGAGAAAAAGAAATCAACTGCAAGGAAGCTCAAAAATTGAGACGTCTTCTCTTTTAACTTAGAGTTAGAGTTAGAGAGTTAGAAATCAATATGAAGGCAAGCTCCTAACGAAAGTATAGAGAAAAGGCGTCTTACCAGCAGTGTATGAAGCGGAGATCTCGTAGTCATCCTTGAGTCGGTGTTAGGCAATTATCTCCTTATTAAGTACTACCTTTACCTTAAGACTCTCATCTTCCGTGCTTCTACACGCAACTTCGTCCCCAATCGTCCGGGCCGCTGTTGCAAAGATGCGAATATAAGATTCGTAATTCTTAGCGGAGGTTAGTACCATGGCGCAGTCGTGTACAAAGAGACAGTGTTGCTGCATGTGTACAGCATATACGCACCGCTGTACAGCTACAGCATACAAGTTACAACACAAGAAGAGAAACAAAGGCCGCTCAAAAATCTTAGCATCTTCCCTTCTAACGAATGAGAAGAAGGCCGCTTAAAAAAATTTGCATCCCTTCTACTAAAGAAAGACAATGAATGGAGAGGCTTTAGAAAAACGAATTTCGTAACTCCATGTCGTCGTATCTGGAAATTCTTAGACGAGATGCTCGAGGGCCAATCAAACCACTTCTACTTAGTAAGGATTCACTCTTTGACTGTTGGTATCACAAAGTTCAGAGTTCTTCAGCACAAATCCTGTCTTTCATGTTATCTCATAGACATGATATTTTCTTTGATGATCTCACAGATCGCCATCACGTGAAATTTGAATCGTTTCGGCAGCATGCTTTCTTTCCTACCAGATCCACTATCGATATCCATAATATAAGACAGTAACCAGTCAGGGAGCGCCTCGTTTTCCCAAACGAGTAGTTTACGGACAGCTCTGGCCACCTCTGGATTTGTGCGAGAGGAGACTCCATCAAGGTCACTATCGGCCCTCTCAATGTTCTTTTTCGAACTCTCCGAGGTTTGTATCGGCCCAAAGAGATTCTCAAAGACGCATGATTGACGAGTACTGGTCGTGTCGTGGTGGTCATTAGAGATATTGAACGACGAAGGCAATTGCTGCAGACGCTGCCGCTACTAACCATTGAGATATTAATCAAAATATTGCCACAAGAACTACTGGCAAGCATTTTAGGAGGAGATGGAAAGAGTTCTTAGTAATTCGTTTTCATGACAAGAATCGAATCTGAATTTACGTCTTGTGAAGACTTAGCCAGAGTTGCACTTCCAAGATTGAATTCTCGTCTGTTACTCAGTAAGTACTGAGATTGTACACCCTTCTACTTTAAATTTCCCTTAAACAAGCCACTGAAGCCTACTTATTCTTATTGCCTCTAAGACAGCCAGGTTTAACTTGAACATAAGAACTGTCGACTCTCCTTCTACAGATCTTGAAGGTTTGCAGTACACTACCTAGTGGCACTAGTCTTAAAAAGTTCGGAACTTGTCGAGAGCGGCGCAACAAAGTTCTCAGCGACTGCTAAAAAGAACATTTTCTGTACGAGAGAAAAGGCCTCCTTCGTGTAAGCATTGTCCTCCACAGCTGTTTTTAGAACTACAACAAACTTCGACTATAAGAGTTAGAGCTACTTCTCAGCCTTGACTATCCCAACTCGACTATTTTTAGCTTCATCTAGTCTTCAACGGGTATGAAAGCGGCATATGGTAATAGTTCGAGAGCCTTAATTCTACGTGAATGCGGCGGCTTGCTTCGCGTAGAAAAGCCAGCTCAAACTCCAAGCCAGGTCTCAGGTATTCAACACCCGAAGCCGAGTTCTGTCCTCGAAGGTGTTCAACATGCTCAGCGTGCCCGATCTATCATACTGCATCCCAAACGACCATAGTACTACGCCATCGGCGGGATGCCTTCACCTCTCTTTCTAGCCTTCCATAATAATTGCTTCCAACGCATCGGAGACCTCGCAATCCTCGGTGATATCCGTTGCATTCCTATAACCCACAAAAACGAGCAACAATACGCCATACAAGAAGTACGCGTATCCTAGCGTTAGAGCCTGCCGGTATTCAGCAGATTGGATCTCACCATGACGGTGCAAGAGGAGAGCCTACCGAAGAAGATGACGCAAGTGCGTCTCGCACGGTTTTCCCCTTGTGAGCACATCAAAGCTGCCTCTAGCTACCTCTTAAGCAAGGTGAATAATACGAGTCATGAAAATAAGCCTTAACAAAACCGGTAGAACTGATAAACCGACCAGCTCCGCCGTCGCTGCTGAGGCAGCAAGCAAATGTATGAAGATAAAAGATAAAAATAAAACGGAACCGCTTGATGTGCAAGTACCCAGTGATTCACTTTGATTGAATATGTGCCCTAGAATGCCACCTCTTCTTCTACCACTTGTACGCAATATGCCACTTCTACTCTACCACAAGATGCCTAGTACAAACAGTAACAGCACCACAGACACCAGTGGTGATTCCTTCATAAGAGAAAGACTCCGCTTCGTGTGTAGCAACAGTATGCGAAGAACGGTGGCTTAGACGTATCGTTCACGCTATTAGCCATGTTTCAGAAATATCTTCGCAGCGAGTACTACTGTTAATAAAAGAGGAACGATAGCGAAATATTAGAAGAGGATCATGACAAAGGCCCGTCAAGTGCTACACTTGATAAAAGAGTTATGCCACTTGTCTACGTCTTCATCTACACGTTTGGTCCGTCAAATTCTTCATCTTATTCCAACGTTTGGTCCGCCAGGTATCCTTTTATCCAGTCAATCACGACTGTCACTGACTCATGCATTGACCCACTCGCACGCTGCTCAAGCCCGATTAATCGTCGTCATGCCTTCACTCACTGCCTTCTATAAATCAATCAGCGACCACTGCAGCTCATATATCATTTACTTAGTAACGAGTATTCTCCTGAACTTCCCTTTCTTACCGTCACTCAAGGATGGAAGGATCGTCTCTGTACTTAAAGAAAGTCCATGTTGCTCTACCGGTCTCGGCACCCACGCAGTTTTGCACTGTAGCCAGTCTACATGGATCAGCAAGACGCCAGCACGTCCACGCGTTTTGCGGCTGTGTAGGCCAAGTGAAACTGTGGAGGTCTTCTCAAGCACTCTTTTGTCTTGCAGACGATCACTGCGTTGGTTTGTAGTGGTTGTTTGCCTTCAACGACATACTTGTCAAGTAAAAAAAAATCATTCTACTTCTAGCACCAGTGCGGCGTACGCACCATTTATTTATTATTAAATGTGCACACGGATACCTCTTCGAAGTACAGGAGAAGCAGACATTGAAGTACAGGAATCTTTTCCGGAGATTTTCAGAGGACATAAACCTACTTCAAGAACAAGTGACCATGTCCAAGTGCCAATCCTAGGTTCTATATCATGGCCAACAAGTAGGGACGAGTGGTCCTTCTTCAACAAGTCTAGAAGTAGGAAATAGAACCTCTACTCAGCAGATCCAGATCCTGTATATTGAGCTGAAGCAATCTTGCTGGGAGCGGTGTTAGGGACGATAGGTGGTCGCATTATTTGTCGTTCTAACACTCGTGATCATCTACATCGTAGCCAAACGACCAGCATCCTGGATGATTCAGGCGTGCGTCTACTAGGCGCAACTCGTCTTCATGCAGAACGCCTATAACCCAGAATCACAGGCAAGTTCCAGTTCCTCTGGTTTTCGAATAGTTTCGAGTCTAGAGCTACAGTCTCCTCACCACACGCAAGCGCGATATCATACCTACAACTACAGTCGCCTCGTCATGCTCAGTATCATGCCTACTACAGTCTCCTCACCATGCTCAGTATTCCTTTGGCGTAATTGAAAAGCTGGCCACGAGGCCACTCGTCCGGAGAAACAAAATCGTAGCCCCAACGATAATGCGACAGCCAAGAATGCTCATACTCGAGCCAGGCTCCAGCACAAATTAGAGCTGCTATCACTTTCGGTAATCATACTAACATGGTTTTGTTGATGGTTCTGGTACACTCTAGTAGTTGTATCTACTCATAATGCTCTTGGCGGAACCCAACTACATCTTGGAAAACGTGTAGTTTTGGTTTCCCCATCGTTGATGGGTAGTTACCACAATTCATCTACTAATTATCATAGATGGACTGCTGGGGTAACTACTAAGTGATTTAGCGTACTTATTAAGTAGTTGCCTTAAAAATAAGCTTTTGCACCTTGGATCGTGTTGTCTGATGAACTCGGCAGCCCGTTCTTGCAACTTCCAACCAACTCCTCGTCGCATACTCCCGACATACTTAACCATGGCCCACGAGCGGTGGTGTGAGGTGAGAATTTGGTGCACTGATGTCGGAGCGGTAATTTGTTGCTGTTGGAGTTGTAGGTGGTGAAGATACACGGCACCGGAAGCAAGGTGGCCACCAAGACCAGGGTGATGGTGGCCGCCATTGTAGTTCCCAGCTTGGCCATGAGAGGTCATCGAAGTCGGGTGTTGAACTAGGTTGTAGGGAGTTGTTGAGGCGGAGATGGTGCTGGCTCCATGATGTGCCGAAGACGAGCTGGCAGAAGTGCTGTTAATCAGCATATTATTGTAGTTTTGACTTGTTGTACTCACAAGCCCTGGCGGCTGATGTTGTCCGACTAGTTGCGGTGAAAGAGAGAACATAGAAGGCGAAAGCTGCTGAAGTCGCGCATGATCCTGCTGCTGGTGTAGTGCAGGAGCTACTGATGAAGAAGCACCAGTACCAGAAGGTGGCGAAGCGACTGCTGCACTACTTGATGACGGAGAAGACAGCATGTTCACGCCAGAAACCATCATTTGTTGTTCTTCTTCCGAGAAAGGTAGCAGCAACAATTCAGGCGAAACAGGAATTGGCAGAAAACCTACTATGGGACCTCCAGACATGCTACTACTAGGAGGTGCCGGTGTATGCTTCAGTAGCAGCGTGCCTACTAGTTCTGGAGGCTCGTCTAGCCTCTTTTTCTTGGCAAACGCGCAAAAAATCCGGAATCGTACACCTGAATCCACTATCGGCACCAGCATAGAGGAAGTAGAGTTACTTTGAGCACCTCCACGTCGAGTAGAAACTACTGTTGATGTGGATGTTGCTTGAGCAGGATGTTGTCCTGCTGGTGATGTGACTGGAGCACTAGTACTAGATGAGGCTCTAACATTCGAGGAAACACAAACAGGTAGAACGATCTTTAGTCTTGCGCATCTTTCCATCGTAGTTTCTGGTCCACGCAGGACATCCCTACTCCTGTTCAACAACTCCACAGCGAACGCTTGGCCGTCCGCAGTCGATAAGACACGGACATTGTCTATGAGGAGACCTCGGATTGTGGCGTCGATGCTATCTTCATTCCGGCTCTCGTTGATGTCATCTTCTTTTTCATGTTCCAAGAGGTTCTTCTTGGACGTCTTGGAGGTTCTTCTTGGAAGCTTCATAGGCAGCTGAGGGAGTGAGGGTGGGGACGACAGCCGGCTCCATAAGGCTGCTGCCCCAGACATGATACGACTCTTCAACCGGGATGAAGTCGTTATTGATGTGCCAGTTTCTTGAGCTGCTGGGTCGTCGTGTAGTTCTTTCCCTAATATTTTTGTACTTGTACTTGTACTAGTTGGCTTTTTGCCTACCATCAAAGATGAATTCGAGTGGTCGTGTGCTTGTGGTGCAGACAAATCTCTAGCAGCACCATTCGGATTCGCCGACGCAGCAGCACCACCACCAGTTGCAGAAGAAGCACATGTCGAAGTGAGGATTTCAGTGTAGATGTATTTCCACGCTGGCTGTGCTCGCACATATGTGCCTAGAGAAGCAGATATCGCCATCAAAACAGGCAATCGCCAGTAAATCCAGGCACGACAAGGGCGCTGATGTACGAAATCCAGCGTAGTTGTCAACATAGAAGTGATACCATTCATCATTTTTGAGCTTGTAGAAGATGTTGCGCCACCAGCACCTCCAGAAGATGTTGCACCAGCACCTCTACCATTCATCGTCATGTTGTTCATCTCTTTCATCAGCAAGTCTCGCTGCAAGGTGAACAACAAATATTGAATGATCAGAAGCTCTTCACGAATCTTAGGCAGTACTTGTTCGTCAGCTAACGCGGCTGTGTTTGTAGTTGAGGTGTTCGCCGGAGACAACAGACCTGCAAGATATTCACCCAGATAAGGAGTCGTGTGACTCACACCATTTCCTCCATTTGCACTAGTAGATAGCTTTTCAGAAGGTTGTTGTTGTGTTTGAGGCTCCCCTGCAGCTCCAGTTGCTCTACTAGCTGCGCCACGCCTCGTTGTACGTGCATTCTTACCACCAGTTCCAGTTACGCTCGATCCATCGTTTTGTTTCGCGTGGTCATAGGTCAAGTCTGGCGCCAAGTCTTGTAGACTCGCGGAAAAGGAGAGTTCCATTTGGTTCATGATCATCCTGTAGAGTGCAGAATCCGGACTCAATGGTGTCTCTAGCTCCTCTATGACGATCTCTTGATGCTCCTGTTCTTGCTGATGGTGGTCAGGGGACGGCTGTGCGAAACTACTGGATGATGCTCGACGTCCCCTGGAACAAGATGCTCCTGCAGCAGCGGCAGAAGATGTTGTTGCACCGCCAGGCGATGAGCATGGTGTCGATGATACGGAAACCGCATTCTTAGACTCTACGATCAAATCTGGAAACAACTTCGCAAAAGTTGAGAAACCACCTTCAAGACAGTATACACTGGGCACAATAGCGCGCAGCTTGGCATCGTCTACCTCCACGGGACTGACTTGTGTGAGGCTTGTTGACTTTGTCGAGGAGGCGCTACTGGTAGTACTCTGCTGACTCATCTGTGAAGATGATGCTGGTGCTTCAGCTTGTCCTCGTCGGGTACTACTAGTTGGATCTAGTACCTGGTGTTGCTGTGCCTGTGGTTGTAGTCCTGACAACATCTTCTGACGTTTGTTCGCAACAGCTGCCCCTCTGGGTCTTCTTGACATCGACATGAATCTCGTAGAAGTTGTACTGGTCGTTGTAGTCGTAGGTAACACAGGAGGGTTAGCATCATGTTTAGCCTGAGGACGCCCACGACCACGCTTCAGTGTTCCTCCATCTGCAACAGTAGAAGAAGCAGCGCTTCTAGATGAAGAGGATGGCTTTGCTTTGGCCTTGGCTTTTGTGTTGCCTCCTCTGGTGCCATTGGCTCCTGTTCGGGCCTTTGATGGCGGGACATAGAGATCCCCATCGTCTTCGTCTTCAGATGAAGAGTCTTCGTCTTCGTCACTATCTTCGTCTCCTAGAAGAAGATTTGCACCTATAATATTCTTCCCAATCCCAACATTCTTGTTGTTCTGCTTAATATTGTGCTTAGAAGCAACATCAACATCTCTACCACTTGCACTCACTGAAGATGAAGCACTAGCTGGAGAGATACCCTTTGGAAGAATACCTTTTGGAGCAGCAGCAGCAGCAGCAGAAGTGCTACCTCCATGTTGTGCAGCAGCAGCAGAAGTGCTACTTCCATGTTGATGTTGTCCGCCGTTGCTTCTAGGACCTCCTTTCACCTGCAACAGCTTACCCTTAGTCAGCAGTTGCCCAACCAATGCCGCTGCTTCGCATCCCGTGTTTTCTGGGTCGCTTGAGTATACTACAATGTGGCTTTTCTGTCGTATTTGAGTGCCCAAAGTCGGCCATCCTCCTGTGTCTCGCGGCTTCGACACCGCATGCACTATGTGCGACTGTTCGAAATCGCCCTTCTTCCGCACATCGAGCAGTACTATGTGATTCCTAGACGAAGGTGGACTAGCTTTCCTATGGGGCGTCGTAGAAGCAGATGTGGATGTCGTTGTGGTTGATGTGTAGTTCTTGTTCATCTTACTACGCAAAGTAGATGTAGAAGTAGAAGAACCCTTCGCCTGACCCTGAAGACCCTGGTGCTCTGCTCCACCTCGTAAGACTTTAGCCAGATTTTCTGGTTGAATCCAGAAAAAGTTCTCAATCCGACCATCCCTGCGCAAACGATGCTCGAAAGGAACATCCAACTTGCCGTCTCCGGGAAGACTAGGCTCTTCTATCTTAGCAGCTTTGCGTGGAGGCATGGTCCCTGTGCTGCAGCTATTTGCACTATTTGCAAATTCAGTAGCGAGTCCTCTGAGTGAAGAAGTAGAGCAAGGCTCGTTTCTTTACTGCAAAAAAATGACGTGCTTGTAAAAGGATGCGCTAGATCGCAACAAATAATGCAATCCAAATAAACATCTGTGGCATCAACACTTACAGTTTCAATGGTGAGAGATTTTGTTGGAAATCCTCGCCACGATGAAAACGACGAAGGAGGAAAACATATGATATTTAAGTAGGGCAGCCGCAGCCGGCGGGGAGTCAAATTTCATTGGGGCAAGGTTGTCGCTGTCGCCTGCTTGTGTTTCATGATTAAGCTTGAAGATGATTAGGTGGGTGGCGTTAGTTTCTTCATCCAGATTAGGATCGCGTAGCTACTACAAACTCTCAATCTTCTACGACATAATGACGCGCTATTTTCTCGCGTTGCCTTATGATCAGAATCAGTTATCATTAAATTTAAAGAGCTAAATAAAAAATCAGCAGCGAATCAAAAACACGCGACCCCCGTCGCAAATTTTTCCGCTTCTTTTCTACTCAACCAACAAACACAACACACGAACCCCCGACCATGGCATTTTCTAAAACAAAGCGCCCTGCGATTGAATTTAATTCTTGGGCGTTAAAATTCAAAATCTTGAATAAAAATCGCTTTTTATGATTTTATCAACTAAACCCTTACACTCAGCCCCAAGACTGAAAGTCGAAAATTCAAAGCTAATAGCTCAAAGTGCTGCCTAAATGTTTCAAAATTTCAAATTTGAGACTTCGAATCCAAAAATTTTGATTATATCTAAGAAAAATGAAATTTAAAGAATTCTAATCCAAAGGCTTTGATAGATTGTATGAAAAGAAGGAGAATTTTAAAACTCGCAAACTCGAGCGCTGCAACTTGCACGCAAAGAAGGCCAAACCTATCAAAAGGAGAGCAAACCTACACACCAACGATGTCGATCTGTGCCTTTTTAGTCAATGCGTCAAGCTTTGTTAATCAGCGACGCCGCCCCCCGCCCAGCTCTTGCTCCAACGATCAACGCCACCTGGCGGTTGTCGGGCGGGGAAGGAGCCGGGGAAGTGGAATTGCGCCGGGATTGAGGAAGTGCGTGCCGGGGTTGGATGATCCTCGTGGGAGGAGTGCTGCCGGGCGCTCAAGTCTAGCATAAAAGCCCTCCCCTTGGTGTTGTAGATCATCATCATACCGATTTCGTTGAAGATCAGGTAGACCCTTGCACCACGTGCGCCTACAACATGATGATCATGATCTTTTCCCCTATCTATCATCCCCAGCAATGTCATTTTCAGTCTCTCAGTCTCACGACAAATAGGAATTTCTACTTTCGGGACCCTCATGGTGTTGATTACAGGAACTAGCCTCATGCTTTCAGTCGTCAATGTTGGTTGAGCTCGGTTACACGTATGCCCATGTGGGAGGGCAGAGAAGCCCCCTACCCCTCCATGATTTTGATTCTCATTTTTGATTTCAGTATCAAAATTGCGGAAGCGAAATAAACCTCATTGAGCGCTTTGGTTTGTGTTTTCGAGCAGCAAAAATAAACTTCAACTTGGTTTTGTGCGGGCTCATGCGTTTCTTAGAATTTTAATTTTTCTGAGTATCATCTGAGGAATCAGTATGCGGGCGACGTGCAAAACCATGACGAATGCGCATAGACCCAAAACTAAAAGCGTGACCACCTATTGCAATCTGTATCGTGTTTTTTCCCCCTCGCAGAAATTTGTGTGAAAATGATGAATTCGTTTATAGCAAGGTCTTATGATTATGTTGCTTGTCATGCATAGGTGAGAATTACGTAGGCTGCTTATCTCAGCTACTATCAATGAAAAACTACATACATAATCAAAAGCAACTCACACATACAACAACAACAACAACAACATCCGAAAAAACTAGCAAGCAGATCAGTTCGAGTGACCAGCAAGTATTTTGGAACTAGCAACCACCTCGACCGCCAAGTAGTTTAGAACTAGCGACCACCTCCAAGTAGTTTCGAACTAGCAAGAGGGGAGCCAGATGGTACAAAGATCTCCCCTGTTGATGTTGTCGGCGAGCAGCCATCTAGTTCAAGATCGAAAGGTGAGGATGCAGATCTACCCATACTCTTTTTAGATGTTGAGGACGTTGTTCGAGGTGGTCCGGCTTTGTTCGCAGGAGCTCTATTCATCATGATTTTAGTCGAATCTATTGCCACCTTTGCATTGGTTTTGGTTGCGTGATTTGAATTCGTTGTTGTAGTGGTGTCTTTTGAGGAGGTTGTTGTAGCTGTAGCATGATCTTCATGATCTTCTCTATTTCTGTCCACAGCATGTTGACCATGAGGAGCATCAAGATCTAAGCCATCTACTGCGGAAGATGTCGTCCTCTCTGGCGACAACGACGTTCGCTCTGGAGACAGTGACTCCGGACGATCATCATGGTGGTTAAGTGTGCTACTAGCATGCTCCTCAACACTTCGTTCAGCAGACGAAGATGACGATGATGCTCCGGAGATCCCAAGATCATCCTCTACAGCCTCCCTCCTATGTTGCATTTCGACGTACCTCGTGGACGCATCGACAAGCTCTCTGCCATGCAGCTGCGATAAATTGCGGGAGAAAATGACGTTGAGGTCGTCTTGATCGTGGCGTGCTCGAGCAGAAGAGGGCGAAGCGATACTGTGCGTTTGCTGCTGTTTTGACTTTGGCGAAGCAGGAGAAGCAGGGAAAACGCCACGTCCAGCAGCACCAGGGTTGCAGTTTTTAGCAGTACTAGAGGAAGCTGCCTTGTTTAGGTTTACGTTTGGAGGTTGAGGTGGAAAAGCTTGAAGTTCTACATTATCTACGTCGCTGTCTATTGTCATTTCATCGATGTCGGTTGGCAGACCTAGAGGACCTAGACGTCCACCTGAGGAAGATAGGCCACTTAGAGCATGATCGTCTAGTGCCGTTTTCGAACTTACTAGTCCGCCATCTTTCGCTGGCGCAGTCAGCTTCTTGAAGAACTTTCGCAAATTAGCGCCTTTCAGCCTTCCTGCTAGTTTGTGGACCATGCGTATCCGCTTCGTCATGGCTCCCATCTTTCTTTGCATCTGTTCATTCAAAATCAGCTGTCCTTCGTAGTTTTCCGCCAGTTGTGGATCCTTCACATGCGCACGCCTTATGGTGGCATCCTTAGCGCGACACTTGACTTCCATCAGCTTCAGACTCTTGGCGAGAGCGACGAACTCGCGTTGGGCACAGAGATGGGTAGTGATTTCGACATCCAGTTGTCTGCGTAAAGCACCGACTTCTGCTTGCTTCAGGAAGAGCCCGCGTTCGAGTTCGTCAGCGGCGAGTTGGGGAATTAGAAAGAGGATGTATGGAATGCGACGAACTCAATGAGTATCTTCCTTCAACATCAAATTGAATTTTGCATGTAGTTGACTAGAACCAGACAAGCTCTAGTACTTCTACTACAACTACGTACACGTACTACTACTACGGGGGGTATCGTATTAGTACTAGTACCACTCATCGCCATAGCTCTTCCTCAAGCCTCTGTCTTGTAAGGTCCAAGTTTCGACTGGCGATCTTTAGCTTTTTATGCAATTCCTCGACTTCCATGGTCTGTTCCATCGACAGTAGCAATTCCTGTCGAATCTGTTCACGCAATGCATCGATGTCAATGTCCGGCTCCTTCTTGGTATTAAAGTTTAAGGAAGAGAGGAGAGGAATCAACGACAGAGATGAGAGCAGAGAGAGAAATAACGGGGACACAATCTAGAACAACGACAAGAAAGAAGTACGTAAGGCGGGTAAAAAGAATTACAAGTAGAAATAAGAGAGCAACTTAGAAGTGCTCGATGAAGTTCTAGTAGTGACAATCATCGTCATATTCAAAAACATGATCAATTATAGTTCAACCATGATGCCCATAAGCAGAATGACTTCTTTCTCCACTATCTTTTCCGTCGGACTCCTGTCTCTTGATAATGCCAGATCGAATTCGGATTGGTCCAAATCCGCTCTCAGCTTCGCCAATTGCCTTGCTCGCTCGTCTGCATCACCATGCAATCGCAGTGCTTCTTCGGCGCTCTCTCGCAATCTGCGGTTCAACAATTCCATTTTCTCCTTCCCCCGGGCTAACTTGTGGGTAAGCTCGGCGATGTCGACCTGAGCAATGCTTGTGTTTGTCGTGGAGGGTGGAGCTGAACAAGGATGACTTCTAATTACAGGAGAAACTCACGCCAACAATCTCGAATCACTATCACAAGTAGAAATAGAAGACTGGGGACCTCTACTATCTTTTTAACCGGGTGATCCTTACCTCTACTATCTTTTTAACCAGGAGATGATCGTCCTTTTACTTTAACCCGTCTGAGTCAAGTACAAGGAGTACCTTCAACTCCGCAACTACAAGGAGTACCTTCAACTCCGCAATTTCCTTGTTCTTGGCGTCACGCATAGTCCTGAATTTCAAGTCTGCTTCCTCTTTTAGCTGCTCTATCTTTGCATCGTGTGTGGTCACGAGCTCGCTGCGCAAGTTCTGTAACTCGATCTTCTTCTGCTTTTCGAAGATACCTGGGACGAACGGTAGGATGATCATGTGACCACCACGTTTTGCTGGTCGTAGACGAAAAATTAAGCCGAGTCCCTAAAAATATGGCCGAGTCCCTAAGGACCCGCCAACAGCACCAGCATACTGGAGCTTCTTCATCTACGTCGTCTATAATCACTTGTAGGGCAGAGGCAGACGGAAGAGATGCAGAGTTTGCCAACAAAAAAAAATTCAAAAAATACGCATTTCCCTCTCTTGTTTCGCTACTGTCTCCGCTAATTTCCTTTGTCTTTTCTCTGCAGCACGCTCTACGTAGATTCCTCTCCACCCTAAGAAGGCTCTGTCCGCGTCTGCCTGGACCGCTACTTTTTCTTCCCAGTGGTTTCGGAATAAAACGTCTAGATGCTTCAACATTCTTAGTTAGAGGAGCCTTACATCAGAACCATGTATTACACTCGTCCTACTCAAAGAACATGATCCTTGACTTATTTTTTCCTATTCATCCTACTGGGAAAGACGAGAGGACTGCTGACAATTATCCTATAATTGGTAGTGGGATTGGGGAAACTAGTGGGTAATATGGACAGCACCCGTCTTAGCTTAGTCTCCGACGCTCCACTAGGACCTCATGACGCTGAGCAAGTCTTTCTAAGTCGCCCTTCAAATTCTCGATTTCCCGCTCTTTGCCATGCATGATTTGCTTGTAGTTCTCTGCTCTTTCTTCAGCGCGTTCGACTTGCTCTTTTGGTTAGAAGAGGAGAGGGATAATAGAGAGGGATCATAGGGAAGAAGCAACACGACGGACGTGGAGTGAGAGGAAAGCTAGAAGATGAAATAATACAAATGAACTATACCAGTTGTAGCAGTACCCGTTTAGAACTAGAAACTGTTTCTAGTTCTAAGATGGAGGACACCTCCTCCACGAGCATTTGGATATACATTGATGAGGATGGTGATATACCCAGTCATATATTTTGACGGGTGTGCTTCTTTAACATAGTAAAGAAACAAACAAAGACAAACTGTCACCAGCATAACTCAACCTTCGCATATCTTCCTCCATCTCAATTTTTTGTGTGAAAAGTCTATCCTTCTCCTCTAAATGCTTCCTATTCCTATCCTTCAGAACGTTGTTCTTCTGCTGCAAGTCCGTGACCATATTGTTCAAGCGATCGAACTCCTTTTCCACGTCGCCTCTATGTTAGAGTGTGAGGGTGTAAGTCAGTACTTACTCATATGTCGTGAGTAGGAGTACTAGAGGTAGAACGACCACCGTCGCGACGAGGACGAGTTTTAGTATTCTAATTCTATCCGCTCAAGGGATGACGTGAATGTGTCAGCCTTATACTCAACAGACAGACCATGCAACTTTAGGGTCGTGACGTTCACATGTTGAAACAAATCAACCAACAACGTTCAGATGTTGAACCAAACAACGTTCAGAGGCTGAAACAAATCAACCAAGAACAACGCCTTAATCCTTATCTCCAACTGCGTCAAGGTTGTTCCCTTCCATATCCCACATGGACTCATCCCATTGTACAGCGCGATCTTTGCATTCGCGTACGTAACTTCGATCTAGGAGACATCCTTAATGGTAGACATTCACTATCATCTGTGCGTGAGTGGACGTGGAGGGTTGCCTTCTTCTTTCTTGCTCCTTTCCCCTTTTTTACGCGATGATCTATCAGGAGAGGATGAGGCAATTCTTTTTCTTCATTCAGGATTTTCATCCCAAGTAACAGTAAGTAACAGCACACCAGAAGATAGGAGTCTAGCCTCAACATTCGGTCAAGAAAGCGCGATCACAGACGGCGCAGCGCGATGGTCGCCCACAATCGAGGCAAGGAAGCACAGGCAGCGATGCGCGTTTCGTGGAGAGAAGAGGGAATGAAGAAGAGGACTACTACTTTCTAGTAGTAGTTCAGACATGAACTACATTCATTTTTAACAAAGTCAAACAAAGGTCTCGTCATTTATTATCTAAGAAGTAGATCAACAACTACAACTTCTACGTACTGAATTCGTTCCCTTATCATACATCGTAAGCCGACTTTTCGCCCAGAAGCTGGTGCACCGACAATTTCTGTTTATTTCGCAAGGCTGACGCACCGAGCGTTCGGTCGTCTAGCAAGGTTCCCACCTGCTCGCGCACGTCGGCTCTATGGATAGCTGTGCCAAAAGGATTCTAGTATGAAAGGAGCAGGACGAAGTGATGGCGGTGCCGTGAGTGTAAGCTATTGCTAATATTACTGTGGAGTAGGAGCAGTTACATATTAGAGTTGCGGATTCTAGATGAAGTACAACTGCAAGAACTAGTAGAATTAGCGTTTTTTTACACATTGAATTTGCAACTTGAACAACTACACAAACACAAAAGCAAATTGTGAAAACTTCAACAACCTAGAAGTACAACTTCATCTTGTAGAACTGCTCCACGTCATAAATCTGGACTTCTCAGAAGCGCTTCCGTTGCTTCTCGTTTTTGTTTTTGCAAGTACAAGGGATTCCCCCTCACATTTGCTTCGTGTTCTAGGACCTGCGCTGCTCGCTCCATCTGCGTCCTTGGCCGTGAGTCCTCGTCCTCTAGACTCCGACTCTGATACACGATCGGTGGGCTCCGACGAGGAGGTGAGACACTCCGGCTGGAAGTGCGTGTTTTGTGCTTGTGGGGTGTCTTAGAAAATGTGAGTGGTCTAGGAGTGGTGGACTAGCAGACACATCATGACGTATAGACGGGCGAGTGAGTGAATGCCAAACAAAAGATTTAAAAGTAGGGCTTAAGAAGTTGTCCTAGTTGTCCTTTGATCATGTCCTCTAGCCAGTTGTGGTTCAGAATTGCATCGGAAGATGCAAGGAGAAGAAAAGCGTCCATATTATAAATTGAAGTGTAAGTAGAGTTCATCTTTTCGCCTGTAGTTCAGTTCCTCCACTAGTACAACATCTGTTCATCTTCAACAATACAGCCATCTCTACACAACTCCAAAGGAGGACCAACAACGAGGACCAACGACGTCCTCCACAAAGACATAAGAACAGTGGATGACGAAGTGGCCCCACCCGTCGAGCCTCCTCGCGCTCCGGAGTTTCCAGGAGTCTGCTCCTGCCCACCATCCAGCGTGATGAGTGATGCGGAGCCGACTATGAGAGATGCGGACGGCAATTAGAGCAGCGTTCGACTTCGATTTTTGCCATTTTATCATTATTATCTCAAGAATCAATGGGAACGAAAATGCTTTGCGGAAGAAGAAGCTATGTGAATCTTGTTCGTCGTGGTCTTTCACGCTCTCACTTAATACCTCCTCGTCAGTAGTATTAAGTGGTCTAACTCAGAAGAAGTATACAGTATTTTATAAGATTGAGTGAGAGTGGTGTGTTCATAAGGTGAATTCTCCCCAGCATTTTGCTGAAGAGATCGCAGACGCGCGGTGGCGGCCGACTCATACTTATCGTGGCCGTCGAGAGCGAAACTTGGCGAAGAGAGGGACATTTTGTTCGCTCTATGGTAACTCTTTCTTCCAGTTCCAGCTTGAACTTGAAGGGTCTTTTCTATTTTATAAGTATTTTTTCAAAACTACTCATTCGCCTGCTGGTCTTTCTCTTTGCTGTTTTTCAATTTCAAAGTCTTCGGCCAAAGGGCCAGCGCACCAGCTCCTGGGGTGGATTCAGGATTCAGATGGGCTCCCGCGTCAGCTGGGGTGAGGGCCGAGAAGTCTTACATTTCATGGACGATGCGCCGACCCGGCATACTGTGGAGTTTCTCGCTCTCCAAAAATCTGGACTCACACCCAACGTATCTTTTTTTCCAGATGAAGCTGGAACTGAACAACACTCACCATCAGTATGTTTCTAGGAGGTTCTGGAAGATCCAGATCGTCTTCTTTCGTCCTTGTTATCATAGAAAATAACTTGTTGTGAACGATGAGAAGAGTGGCGGAAATTCTTGTGGAGATTTAGGCTACAGGGTAGACAGCGATATTTTTACAATCATACGATATTAATAATGCTAGTTTGGGTTTGCAAGGTAAAAAATTTCAAATGCATCTCGGAGGTCGTCATACGTGGTCATCGTCATATTGCTTTAACATTAATTGTTCTCGCGAAAAATGTCAATGAAGATGACAATATTGATGAATTATGAGGTGAATGCGCGTGGTGATCGGAACAATTCTTCTCTTGCTCAAGCAATAAGAGGATAAAAATATTACCACTTGGTTACATACAGAGACGAGATACACAAGAATCTACACTGTCCTCACACGACACAGTCAGACTACTACTACATTTCTTTTATCAATAAAGTAGCTAGAGACGCACTACATTTTTCAAGAAACCTACGTTTGTGTTGTTGTTCTGGTTGTTGTTGCATGACGAGGTGGGAGTACGAGGTGGGAGTCGATGTTGGTGATGAACTCTATCGTATACGAGATTGATCATTTCTCTCTATGAGATCAATCAAAGATGGTCTCGTCTTTCTGGTGCGGTGATCGGCTCCGTAGTCCTGCTTAAATTTAGTAGGGGCGACATAATCAGGTCTGGAATCAGAGTAGTTGTATGAAATAGATCTTCTAGAAGATATATAATCGGCATCTTCGGAGTAGATACTGGAAGAATTCAATATTTTCGGTACACACCAGGAATTATCCTGGTGTGGAAAGCGTTCATGATAAGTATCAATATTCATAAGGCATTTAAGACATTCAGAATGAACTTATTTGCTGGGTCGCTGAGATTCACTAGTTGTAGCGGTAGCCTCAACATTAGCACTACGTACAACCTGTACCTGCTAGAAGTAGAAGTAGAACATTCACATGGGACGACAAAGAAATTAATATTAGACATTCATTAATGCTGGTGAAGAAGTGTAAAGATGACTACATGTAGACGAAACGAGGACTTGTTGTTCATCTTCATCTTCTGTACCGAAATGAAGTCACTTCTATGAAGCTTATCAAATGGCATTTCTAGTGGTATGTTCATGTTGCAAAGAAAAATCTACTTCCACCATCAACAAAACTTATCTTCAAAGACAGGGGAATACAAATACATTTTTCTTAATTCCACACCAGTCGACCATCGTGTCAGTTTCCCCACCTTTAGTCGCACTAGCTGTAGCTCCATATCTCCAATATAAAAATGTAGTGACCCACCTCGTCCCAGGAGCATGAACAGGACAGTTATCGCTTGAAATTTCTATCTTCACATCTTTCACTTTTCTACTTGATCAGTATTTTTACGTCTATCTAAGTAAGCAGTCGATCGATGATTGAGATGCAGCATTCATTGAATCAACAAGAGAAAAATAGTAGATCGATCTTTAATTCAAATGATTGAATCACGAGTAGCATTGATGTGACAGCTAATATCTGAAGCGTGCTGGCTGAACAAGAGCAGCATGAAAACATTTTCAACATCAACCGTATATATTGTGGGAACGGATTGTCTTCATCTTCTAACAACAGATTACTTCTTTTTCTTCTTCTTCTTGGAGCTGTTCGTTGAATCAGGGTCTGACCTTCGAGCAGCAGGAGACGATGAGCCGGGCTCTGGTGCCGGTGATGCTGGTGTTGACTCCTCGGGTGTCTTATTTAGAGCAAGTTCTTACGGAAGCGGAACAATTGATTTCGATTTCCTCAGGCGGCCTTTGATGTTCCTGGGCCTGGCTTCTATACTTTTTCAAATAAAAGGGCCAAGAAGTAGGATGTTTTTAGTGAGGCGGGATGTACTAACTATCAGTAGAAATAAGATGAACCTGAACCCTTAACTTACTCCCATTTTTATTCGCATCCACCTCTTTCGTTGTAGTGCTGACAACTGACGCAGCTTTCTCCTCTGCAGGCTTGGATGCTCCTGTAGATTCTGTTGTCGTAGCTGTTGGTGATGTGATTGCAGCAGTTGTTGGGGTTCCACTTCCATTCTTGATCTTGTTATCCTTCGCTGTCGTTCCTGTCGTTCCTGGCGTGGGAGATGCTCCACTAGCTACGCCAGGCTTAGCATTAGAGCTCACTTTTCTTCATCTTGAGACGCATCTTTATTGACGTCTTTCCCCCTTTTTAGTCTTAGTGGATGTGGCCAAAGATGGATCATGTTTCTCAAGATGATGATGAAAGACTGTGAGGAGCCTTAATAGCACCACTATGCTTAGCCGCGCCGTCTTCCACAACACTCTTCTTCAGACTTTCTTGAGCCTGTTTTGCTTTCCTCTGCTCTAGTTTCTGTTGAAGTCGAGCCTTCTGTCCCTCGGCACTACTGTGGTCCACTGGGGTGACCGGCTTATGCACGTGCGACTTCGTGCTCGCTGCTGTAGGACTTCGCGTTGGAGTCGCTGGGATTTAGAAGATATAGCGAAGAATAAGTAGGACGAAAGACGTAGACGACATGATCTACTGTTTCTGTACTACTGCCCACCTCCTGCAGAGCAGCAACGTCTACTTCTACTTGATGTCCATCTGAACATGTAGCTAACTATTCTGTAGAGCATAAGTTCCTCCATTAGCTCCTGCCACCTTGTTCATTTCCTCTTCCGAATCCACGTCATCTGTGATTGTAGCGGTTGTTGTGGCGTTGCTGGCCGTCTCAGCCTTCTGCAATGCTGACTGCTTATGCTCCATCAACATCTCTTGCAGCAAACTCTGCGTCATTCCATTGTACTTGAGACCACTGCCAGCTCGTCCAATGAGAAAATCGTCATCATCGTCGGGTACTTAGAGGAAGAGGTGGAAGCACAAGATCTCGCACTACAGAGACTGTGACTGACAGAGACAGTGAGAACAGTGAAAATCAATCTATTTCAGTCATTCATTGCGTTCGTCCTAGTAAAAGCAGGCTGAAAAGTCGTTGTACTACTAGTACTTGTCAGAGTCAGACTACCTATGCCAGTAATTAATCAGAACCAGGTCCAGGGTCCAAGGAAAATATGAAAGTACATAGAGCAAGTTAGTAGATCGCTGAACATCTAACCCCAGTACCAGTAGGTCATCTACGGTACACACTTCTCACGAACACTCCTCACAGAGAAAATAACAGTCGCTTAACTTGAACAATCGACATCCAATTCCTCGCTACCTCGTCCTTTGCGACCGCGACTGGTAGCATCGTCAGGCTTGAATCCTCCAAACCGAAGCTGCTTCGCGATTGATTCCGGTATGACTGCGCCACCGTCTATGCAAAAGGATAGAAAGGTGTGATAGCTATCCAGCATGCGTCCATCCTGGAGGGTCTTTCTCAGCTTCATTTCCCCCTCCTTCGGTTCAAAGATGACCTCCTGTTCGAAGGTTGGTAAATGCTCGTTTTTTTGTTGACTCTTCTCACCTGGAGACGGAGCGCTTGCAGGAGTTCCGAGGATTAGAAAGACAAGATGGAGGAGGCGGACGATGTTGACGGTTAGTAACACGTCGTCCTACCGAGTAAAAACGATAAAAATCAAAATGAAATTGTATACTTTCACGGGCCGCCACGATATAATTAAGTAGTTGTTGTTGTTTGCAGAACAAGTCATCTTTGTTGTACTCCTTGTACTACGTCGACTCACATAGATTTAGACCCTATAAGTATGCAAATATTATCTATAACTCTTCCTAAGTTAGCTATTCTGCTTGCATCCGGCTCCGTAGTAAGACTGTCCTCGTCTACGGAAGGGTCAGTCTTGTTCTCAACCGCCACTGTTTTCCTTGCCACGATGCTAGCCAGTGACTCTGTGGTATTGTGGGCATCCGTAGGTCCACCCATCTTTAGAGCTCCCCAAAGTGATTCAGTTCTTGGGTTCATTTTCTCAGCTTCCTAAGAAGGAAACTAAGCAAAATGACTCTTAGAAATGAAATATTTTGAGCCTTAACATCTGCGCAATGAGGATCGTCATATTGTCCTTACTATCTCTGGTAAGACAGTCTTGGAGAACCTGGTTGTTGATGTAGGATTGTGAGAATTTTAATGAAGTTTTACTTACATGAACATGAAGTAGACAGCAGATGGTGGATCAGGTATGGCTGGTGATGTGGTCATATTCCTACCTAGAATTATCACGTGGACTCGAGCAGCTCAACCTCAAGCTTGTTGACGCAACTATAACAAGATAAATTACAACTACTACTTCGATCTTCTACTTCATCTACATTAGATAGTAGCACTAGCAGTTTTCAGTACCATCCTGCAAATTTTCCCCAGTAGATCCTCACGACGCTGACTGGGGTCTGCTCTCGAGAGGGCCTCATACTTCTTCAATATGAACTCCACCAGATCATGGTTGCTCATTACGTCAAACACGCCATCACATGCTAGGATCATCTGTAGTGCGTGGGGTTGGAGCAGTAGTGGTAGTGTACCCATCCATTCGCGGGGTAGAAAAGATTAGTTCTTAAGTAGCAGGTAGTTCTCCTTCGGCTATTCGATAAACTGAAATAAGCGAGTCACTACTTGAAATAAGCGAGAGACTGATCAGAAGGAAGAGTAGCCTTGATGTTAAGCAGCTACCTCTCGTTTTATTCCTACATTACTGGTTGGCCTCGTAAGTAGACGCTAATAGCTACACAAGAGGTACCATGACATGACATATTCCCGTCAGTAACTCAGTTTTCGAGTACTCCACTCTTCTTTGAAATTAATGTGAAGATAGACATAGCAGAAGTGACGAGTGATTCATTTCGTGGGAGCCACGTTTATCTTCGGAGGTACCAAATCTCCCTTATGCAGATCGTTCAACGCAAAAAGTTCAGGGTGACAGGAAACTTTCTGTTCACATGCTGGAATCTTCAAACCCTGTTTGTATTGAAAATCACCGAAACCTCGCGATACTGCCAAGTTGCCGCAGATTAGAAGGAATAAAGAATCAGTAACCAGGTTTGCCAATGATCAGTCTTAGCTAGAGCAAAAGTAAAGGTTTGTCGGAGGAAACGTGGTTACTGTGATCAACTCCAGTTGGAGGAAGCGTTGTAGCGTTAGTGATCAACAACTCCAGCAAACCTCGCGATACTGCCAAGTTGCAACAGTACAATGAGTTGTACGTACGAGATGATCATATTCTAAATTGAAGAAGCATGAAGATATTAATACAACATGATAGGGGGCCTTCATCATCTTCATAAGTCTAATCGTGGGCATTCAGCCATCATCATTCCTGGGGTTTCGGCTATCCCCGAGACATACCCACCAGCCTTTCGGATTCGTTCCAGCTCCGACGGTTTCGATGGTTTGTGATCTGAAGATGCGTATTTTTGGGAGTAGTTATAAATATTCATTGACAAGATCGGAGATTTTTCATCAAAGAAATCATCGACGGTAGCTATGTTTTTTTGTGAGTGACTCTCCATCGCCATCCTCGTTTTTAGCTATCATGTTCATGGTGAGATGTTTCAATAAATGTAAGTAGTCCTAGTCATTGCAAGAAGTGCAAGTGTATGTTGTTGTGTATGTAGTACTAGTACTAGTCCTTCTCCTGCTTAGGAGAAACCATTCACCTTGTTGACTGCATTTGCTCATCTGTGACTGGAACAACTAGGTTTAATACAAAACTACATCAATACCTTGACTGCACTTGATCTGCGACTGGAAGCTTTGGGAGGATAGACTAAGGGAAACGCAAGAGTCTTCTGCTTCGTTGTTTTTTTCGTGTTTTAGAAGGGGTTCGTCACGATATCCTCTTGAAAACAAAATGAGCTGAATCTTATGGATCATCTGAATTACAAGCAGGTGGAGAGATGACAGACACGACAGTGTTAGCATCCTCAGTCCGATCACCACGTGGAGAGCGACAGCGTTCGCCATCTTCATTCTGACGCGGAGATGGAGATCCATCACTCTTATAACTAATTAGCAATATTAACGAGCTAAATAAAAAAAGCAACAACGACCCCGCCAACCCCCGAACCCAACATACCCGAAGCAAAAACACGCGACCCCCGTAGCAAATTTTTCTGCTCTCTTTTCTAATCAACCAACAGGCGCAACACGTGAACGCACGAACACCCGAGCACCCAGCACTTCCCAAAACATAGACCGGCGCGATTTAACTTAGGTCGCGGGCGTTAAAATTCAAAACTTTGCACAAATGGCATAAACTTTTGACTTTATCAGCCAAAAACTTACGCCGAGCCACAAGACTGAAAGCGGAAAGCCCAGGCCCCAAGGCCGAAGGCTAAATGCTCGAAGTTGAACGCTTCAGACTGAAAGCGCTGCCTCGATGTCTCACAGTTTCAAATTTGAGATGTCAAAGCCAAAATTTTTGATTTTATCTAAGAAAAATGAAATTTACAAAAACCCAATCCAAAGCTTTTGACTTCATCAAAAGGAAGCTGATTCATTTAAGAAAGCCGCATGCTCGAGCGCTGCAACTTGCACTCAAAGAAAAGAAGGCCAGGCCTATCAAATAAAAAAGGGTAAACCTGCAGGCCAACGATTTCGGTCAGTGCATTTTTAATCAATGGCCGCACGCCGTCCCCCGCCCAACTCTTGCTCCACCAACCAACGCCGCCGGACGGTTTTCGGGCGGGGACGGAAGGAGCCAGGGAAGCGGAAGCTCGCGGCCGGAATTGGGGAAGTGCGTGCCGGGGGTGGGGGATCCTAGTGGGAAGAGTTCTACGGGGCGCCCAAGTCTAGGATTGGCATTAGCATTACGTATTCTTCATTATATCCTGATAGCCATCGCCATGACCTTCCATCTTAACATTTCTTCCAGAAGTTGTTGTCTTCGTGTTTTTGCCTGTTCTTCTCCGTCTGCGCTGGGGGAATTGTCTTCCTTATCTCCATTCATTTCATCGGAGGTTGCTGCCACAACTGCTCAGATATTAGAAACAAAGAAAAAGTTAAAGTTGTTGTAAATTATAAAGGAATTTGAATTCAAGAAATAAACGAAGAGGGGTCGGCGCGTGTAACTACAGTAAGAACTGTAAAGTTAATACGAACAGCATGAATATTACAACGAGCAACTATCTTCGTGTAGCTCTATCGTGCTAGTAGTAGTAGCAGTAGTAGTATTAGTATGGCAATAGGAGTAGAGTAGTAGTAATATTAGTAGTAGGAGTAGCAGTAGCAGTAGTGCAGTAGAAGTAGTAGCGTGCCCAGTGGTCGTGGGATATAGAAGACTTTAATTAGCAGGTAGTTCTACTTCAGCTTCTTGTTACTTATGAAGGATTTTGTTGTTCTGGTCAATCCTCAAGGCAAGGGTAGGTGTGCGTGTAGCAGATGTTAGGTTGACGCTGAAGATGGATCCCCAAGAAAAGTATCAACATGTTAGCCGTAACATTAGCTGCTGCGGCTTTTGTTGTATCACGTTTGTCCTCGCCGATTCGAACGATGATGCCGCGTGAATCTCCCGCTTTTCTTAGAGGACAATCAAGATCATCGCAAGGACGAAGAGCAATTAGTACCTGGTTAAGCTTTGAAGCGGAGAGAACAGCGCTTGATGTTGAAATCTACATTGTTCAGAGGACTGTTTCAGAGGACTAGTTCTAGTTGTACCTACATTGGTTCTCATAAATTTGCGAGATAGCAGGAATATTTCTGAGTGGACTGATCCATCTTGATCAATCCTGAGATACAGGTGCTACCACTCCCTGTATCACGCTCTCCTGGCAATGCCTGTTGTGTAAGTGTATGTCCTCGTCTGTAACGAAAGGAAGATATCGATATGTCTTGTATGTCCTCCGCCCTAGCCTGGAGATGGATCATCTTCAGTGAATAGTATGAATAACAAGCACGACAATCAAACAGTGTAGTTTGCGCAATCAAAACTCACATAAGCAAGTTAACGTTAGTTTAGTGGGTCAGAGGAAGTAAAATTTCTATACCTCCTTGACCAGCTCATCAACCTCTTCGAAAGCGTCCTCCAATTTCTTTCTTGCTTTTATTAGAGGCGCCAGTAGCTCGCCCTTCTTGGTTCACGATAATGTTAATGAATGATTTGAATTTATTCAGCAAGGTGCACCCGAAGCTTGCTTTTTCCTTGATTCTGATTCAACACCAGCAAGATGATGGTGATACCTACTGACGTCTCAGCAAGATGCTGGCGATTTGAGCTTCAGCAAGGCGATGGCGATTGATCCCTACTTTCACGGTGACTGATCCCTACTACGGTGATTGATACCTAATACTACTTGGTTAAAGTACAACCTACTTCTACTACTTCCATGAGACATCATAACCTCAATCCTTCCGTTGCCTTTTTCCCTTTCATGGCTTTTTTCATATGCTGGGGTAGGATTTGTGCCGCTTTCCTCGCTGTCTGCCAGCCCCCATGTCCATCTAATACGCCAAAACATGCCCAACCGTTGCCACCATCCATCTCGCTCATAAAGTGCGCATCTTCGTGGGCATCTGATGAGACGGTAGTGGAAGAAGTTGAATCCATAGAAGTTGAAATTTCTATCTTCTACTGTAAATATCAATAACAATACCTCGACATTCTCGGCCTACTGCTTAGGCTTACACCTTCTACTTATAATTACTTTATTTGCTCCTGCCCGTTCTAGTAGGCAAATAAGTTGTTGTACTAGAACATCGAGAACATGATCAGCGAGGCCCTGTAAGAAAACGAGATGAAACAACAATATTAAGAAGCTCGCTTTCGCCTTCGAAAGGGGTTGTACCTCTCCACCCCTGCATCTCAGCCACGGCCACACTTGCGATAGCTCCTTTTTGCTTCTGAACCCGTATCAGCTCCACAGGAGCACTTTGCATTTGACCCATCTTGTTGTAGTTCTTTGGTTCTTGTTGCACTTTGACTTTCTTACAATATATAACACTTACTTGAATTATTTCTTAGAGTGTTAGAAAACAAGTGTTTATCTTCTCAAGAGTCTTGCTTTTTGTACATGTTGGTACTACGAGAACGAACTAAGAGCAGGTAGAGTCTTGTTTGAAGATGTACACCACCTATGAGAACAAACAAAGAGGTGCTAAGTCGTCCCAGTGAAGCCCTACGTAGAAAAAGAAGTAGCTAGAAGAGTTACAATCAAGTCTACCTATGCATAGCTAAGAAGTATTCAGAATAATTGTCGTGGAACGAGTCGGAACAACAGGAAGAGAATCAGACTCAGCAGGTTTTAGAGATACAACTGCAGGTGTTTGTAGCTACGAGGCAAAAAGAGTCATGAACGTGATCCTGGTCAGGTAGTACACCGTACACGTACTACTTAAGCAGGCATAACTCATAAGATGAAAGAATGAAAAATGAATGTCGCAATCTTATTTATCGAAAATTGAGCAGGAGGTTCTTGACGTTCCAGCTCATCTTCTCGGAAAGGGAAATTAGTATGTCCTCGTCGTCCTCTAGGGTCGCATTCCTATAAAAAGTGTTGTGACTACAAGTAAAATGCTGCTAGTGTGGCTCAAAAATGTCATTCATGTCATTAGAGCGAAGATGATTGGTTCTCCTGCTAATTCATGAACTTATGTGCAGCAGCTGCCGCCAGAGGAAGAGAGATGGATCGTGATGTAGATGTTGTAGTTGTACAACTACTTACTAGATAATGTAGAGTACATCAAGAATAGTTTCATTCATGTTCTACAACTACTAGATAATGTAGAGTACTACATCAAGAATAGTTTCATTCGTGTTCTGTTTACTTTCTAGTTAAATGACTTTTACCAGCACCTTCATTTCTCTTCCTGGTGGAACTGGATCGAAACTCCTCTTCTTGACACAACGTTGTTCATCCAAACGCCGGTTAAGAGATCATTTCGGACTTACGATCTTCGACGACATCATCAACATCACACACACACACTTCTCATGATTATATCATCTGCCTCATCTTCACGTTCAAGAACGAAGTTCAAGTTCTTCAAGGTGGTGAGTAATTCATTGACAGCAGCCCAAGAAGTTTTGCTCCTAGTCTGATGCTGGCGGAAATAAGTTCAAGGTGGCAATAAATTCCCGATCATGTCGTGAAGAAAAATTTCTTCTCATTCATCTGGTTTTGTTTCTGTCAGAGATCCGTGAGCTGACCAGAGGACCGACCCACCTAAGCCTAACCTCCATCATGTCAAAATGGCGCTTCTCCTTCATTCTTGATGTCACAAGCACTTTGTCCCAAGTTGTCACAATGAGAACCTTGTTTTCTTGATGAACACGAAGTAGAACTTCTACACTGGTTCATCCCAGAATACAAGTATCGTCATCATTTTCGATCACAGACTGGTGAGGGTACCACGAAGAAGATATTTTATACAATAATCGTGAAATGACCCTGCTCATACAAATGCATGACTCTGTCTTCATGGCATTGGTGACGTGATCATAACTCTTGTCTCTTTCATGACATTGGATTCCGATTCGCCACGTCGGATTTATCATAGGCAACTTCTTCTTGTTCTAGTATTCCGAGGACTATTATAAATATATAATACATACATCTTTCAAGGGTGTTAGTTGTTTCAACAGGGTAGTTTAGAAAGAGAGAAGTTCTTTGAGTATCTAAGCACTGCGCCGTGTTCCATCCAGAACTCTTATCCCTTTGGTTGTTTGTATTGATGCGATCCGGGCAGCGCGTACGATCTCGCCGGATTTCTTCGCGTTTCGTGTGTTTTGTGCTATGGTCGCCGTTGCGACTACGATGATGTTTCTAGCCTTGCTCCTATTCCTTACATACGCTTTTGATAAATGGAAAATAAATATAAATAAATATTATGCATTATGGATTATGGTCATGCGTAACCGTAACCGTATGCATAGGCAAGTCCATAAATTAGTTTCATACTGCATTGCTTTACACATTGTCCTCACAGTTGTGATGCTCTTCAACGAGCCTCTTTCTCAGAATAAAAAGTTCAGCACGATCTGTGATCCACTTCCACTGTTTCATCATATCTATCACGAAGACGGTCATCAGCATGTTTTGTACATCATTATTTCTCAAGTCTTGCAAAGCGTTGTGACTTGCTCTCTGAGTGGTGCTAAAAATATGCGTGGTTTCTACTTTTTTTTAAGTACTACCATACTCCCAGTCAAAGTCCGCAACGCGACGCTCTTCTGTCGAAACCTCGAGTTTACTTTCCTCGTTGGGTGTCGGTGTACAGTACATGGCCAATCCAGGCTGGTTGGCCTTTACCTCTATTTTCAACGGTCTACAGATTCCGATCTGATCGCGAAAAAAGAAATTGAACACAACAGTAAGATCGTGAACCATTTCCTGGGTGCCCTTGTCCGCGTTGACGCAGGCGTCTCCTTCATTCATCCACTCGAGACCTTCCGTTTTCTTAGTTAGACTAAAGTGAATATTGTCATTCCAAGGACCAAGGTCAAGGTGAACCAGGCCCACGACGAATAATATCTTCATCCGAGGTCGGTGTTGTAAGATGAAAGTGGATTGATCTCTGGATGCTTCACATGTCTGTAAAAATCATGGCAGCTCCTGTTTCCTGTCCTCCTCCATCATCCCCTCGTCGTAAGCCTTTTTCAGGCTCAAAGCTTTCTCTGCGAACGAGTCTGGCAGAGAAGACGCGCACTTCTTGGCCTTGTCCAACACTGCCCAAATACTTGCTTCGCGTCTATGCAGCTTCCAGTCCGTGGAGAAATGTTAGAACTGCACTTGTTGGAAAGTAGTCGTCACTACCCCGCAAATGTATGAAGAGCCGCAGCCACACACACAGACACAGCCCTAGCCAGACACGCGCACAGAGCTACGTACACCCACACACACAGAGCCACTCACAGACAAGCGCATACATTTGTTAGACCGATAAATTCCCAGGGGTGCACGCTCTCGCCGTTTTGTGGCTGAGGGCTTCGAGCTTGTTCCTCTGGCCTAACGACATGGCCGGCAACTTGAGTATGTAATGATATGATATCCGAGACCGGGGGCATTTTAACCCTACCCAGAGCAAAGGCTCTGAGGCAGCCTGTCCAGAACAAAGGCGCAGAAACAGCCTGCCCAAGACAAAGGTTCTGAAACAGCCTGCCCCGAATAAAGGCCCTGGAACAACCTGCCCAAGGAAAGCTTTCTAAAAGAGCCTGCCCAAGACAGCTACCCCGAAAAAAGCTCCCCCAAAACAAGACATCTGAAACAAGCCAGCCCGGACAGCTCAGCCGAAGCAGCCCTGTTTGAACCTTGTCCAGCACAAATGTTCTGAAAGAGCTTGCCAAGAACAACGGCCGAGCAGGTTTTATGAAAAAGCCTGCCACGGGCAGCTAATCTGAAACAAGGAAGCACGCCAGAGCCAGACCGCTGAAATAGCCCCGCCAGAGCAAGACCTCTGGGACAGCCTGTCGAGTCCAAGACTCCTGAAACATCCTGGCCAGAACAAGACAACCGAAACAGCCAGATCATCTGGAACACCCTGCCCAGAACAAGAACTCTGAAACACCCTGCCAAGAACAAGAATTCTGAAACACCCCCGCCAGAGCAAGACCTCTGAGGCATGCTTTTGAAATATCCTGCACCGAGCAAGAGTTCTCAGAAAGCCTCTCCAGAACAAGACTCCCTAGAAGTAGCCTGGACATAAACGTATACTTTCTGGCTATATTTTCTAAAGCCGATAATTTTGCCAAAGGCCTCACTTTTTTCCCAAAGCCGATCTCCTTCCCAAGCTAGCAAAATTTTATTCCCCGAGACGTTTCTTTTTTCCAAGCGGCGCCTTTCTTTCCAAACCTTGGGGACCGCCGCGCCCCCCCGAAGACTACCGACAGCAGAGAACCTTGGCGAAAAGTTGCCGGGGCTCACGCGCGCCGCTTTTGCACCTGTCCACTTCACGCGGCTTCTGCTAAGCCTCTGAAAGCAGAGCCGACAGAACCAACACACGACCAGCCCGGGCACTGCACTGAGAGCACCACAAGCCAACACACGAGCCAGCCTGCGACGCAACCGCCCGACAAATTCCCAAACAAATGCACAACCTCAAAGACGTCACAGCTTTGGAGAGAGAAACAGAAAGACCACAAAAAGCAAAACACAAGACGCAGAGCCCTGCTACGCGCTCCCGCACGCTGCAAATTGTCACGAGTTCTGTGTCCTTGGCGGGCGCGGGCCATTTTCATGCCTTCATTAGCAAAAAACACAGAAGGCAAAAGCCCCAGAACCTTCGCAGATTGCCGGCAGAAAGTTTCCAAGTCTTGACCATGTTAAGACTGGGCCTCATGCTTTTCGAAAAGATTCAACGACGAAGATTTTCAAAGATTTCGAGAACTTTTCGCCAAGGTCTTTCCTTTTCTAAAGAGACAGAAGAAGCAAAAAGCCTCCAGCATCCTGTGCGTGGAAAGATGGCCGCCGCCATCCTGTGGCGATACTGCTCCCCCGCCTGTGTTTCCCCTGTCCCTCGCCCCGAGTTCCTACGGTTCAGGGGGCTCACACAAGCGCGCCACGACCGCACCCAGGCCGGCGCCGATGCCAGCGGCGTGCGAGCGGTCCACAACGAACCAGCGCCGGGGCTGCCACCAACGACGAAACACAAAACAAACGAAAAGCAGCGCCGGGCGCTTCGGTGCCTGGTTTGGCCTTTCAAGCAAAAAGACAACGAAGGCCAGCCCTGGCAACTTTTCGCGAAGACTTCGCGCACGTCTTTCACACCGTCGCGGCGGTCTGTCTCCAACAAATCCAAGGCCGTTTCCAAATGCCAAGCACACACACAGACACACACACACACACACACACACACACAAACACAGCCCCCGCCACACACACACACACACACACACACACACACACACACACACACACACCTGCCCAGCCGAGCCACATGATGCAGAACAAAACACACAGGGGCGCAACCTGGACAAACTCGCAAGGCCTCAGGGCCAGGGGCCGGCTTGGTGGCCTGGAGGGGAGCCCTCCGCACTAGTGCCGCCAGTTTCGGGACAGGGGACCGCGCCGCCCTCCCCCGAGCGGGGCCTCTCTCTCTCTTTCGCCGTTTTGTGGCTGAGGGCTTCGCGCTTGTTCCTCCGGCCTAACGACATGGTCGGCGACTTGTAACGAAGATCGCCATAAGCATGAACGAAAATAAAGCATTCCTGAGCAAACTAGTGATAGTGACTCTTTGTCCTTCAAGTAGAAGGTGAAGGACCTCCACGACGGAGAGGGATTGGTTATTAATGGAAGCCTTAAAATTCATTTCTTCTCATGTAGCCAGTCCGCCCCGCATCTTTCGCCTCCTTCTCGTTCAAAGAACCAGGAATCTCGAGGCGACCCCGCCATGTTGCTTCATCTAGATGTTCCTTCATGAATTTCGTCCACGTGTCCGCGTGATTGAACTTCCAGCCCTTGACCAATTGCTCCCAATCCGTGCTAGCAGGAAGTTCCAAATTCTGCACTGTCTCTCCAATCGTCACCGAAATCATGAATGCGTCCATTAATCAATCTTCATGGAAAAATAAAAAAACTAGGTAGTGACTGACTCAGGCCAGAAAATGGAGAGAAAAACGCAACTTTTTTAGCACGACCACTACCAGAAGGAGAGCGAGAATCTATTTATTATGTTGTATCTAAATGACATCAATTCCACCTCTGCTGAGAAAATTGACAGCGACTATAAGTTGTATAGTACGTCTGCTACGGTCTTTATTCAAATAATCAGATATGATATACTATACTATAGATGTTGCGTCTCGACGAGATGATGTCGAGATTGATATAGAACTCAACAAGAATAAATAAGAAAACATTTGCCATTCATTTCTCTACTTTTCAGTTCTCAATGATCTTCAGTAACAGTGACACGGAAACCATGACCATAATAACTGGCACAGGTACGTTGTCCTCTGAAAGTAGTACTTTTCTCAGTAACTTCATCAGCGCATGATCATCGAGCTCATGGCCCTTAAGCGCCAACTTGTGCTCGCCGGGCATTTTTAGCGGTAGTTTTTGTTTTTATCAACCCTCCAAGTCCAATGTCTGTGAAGATCGTTTGACCACTGCTAGTGCTACCGTCCCACAAACCTACAAAGCTGAAATTATCAGTGTGTGGTCATCACCAGCAGTGAAGGGATCACAAACACAATGAACATGAAGTTAACGTTAAGTAGTCGATCATGACGAAAAACTCATCTTCATAATGCGTAGACGCAGGGAGAAGCAGCCACAACATCCGCTTTTGCTGCTGCTGCTGCTGCGCCGGCCGCACGATCAGCATTTTTACTAGCGTCGCCACCTCGTCCCGCCTTAGCAGCGGCCAGGCTATTATCGTCGGTCTTCACAACATTTTCAGTCGCCATGACCTGTGAAGAGGATGAGGAATGCGTGGCTGTTGCAACATTGGGAGAACAAACGATACCGAAGCACCCAACATTCGCATTTTTTGGCGTAGTGTGGTCCCCAATTTCAGGTGGCGACCCGCGTAACCGCCTGCGCGCAGATCCAAGCTCCACGACTGTATCATTAGTAGAGCCAATAAAGGTAGCTACGAAAAGAAAGAGCTCACTTGTTCCGATTCCGAAAGAATGTGTGATGTGGACTAAGATCTACAACTAGATAAAGCGCGGCCTTGTTGTATGAAGATTCGAGCTACCCCTGCGTCAGCTCCTGAAGTTAAAACCTAACTGAGCAGACGTGGAAGTGGGTGATTAACATTAAGTAGCTAAGTAAGTAGTATCTTTGTGACTGAACCATAATGCCAAATGCCAACGCAGCTGCCACTATTGCCATCGTTTTACTCGAAATTCTTGGAAATCGATAGCCTCCAGCAACAAGGGCACGCGGATACAAATGGGATACTCCGGTAATTTTTCTGCACGTAGTACTATTAGAGAAAACAAACATTTACTTATAATATACATATTACTTAGTAGGGAAGCGGACTTGACGACTATCAACATGCTGCTGCTCTTGCTGACTTACAGCGAAATGACGATGGGTGTGATTCTGAGTGAGTCACAGTGCATAGAGACATCGCGACCTTGCTGCTGTCCGGCAATCATTCAAGAACATATTTATTGATGCTCACTCATTGTTGACACTGCTTGTTTCAAGTATATCCCATAAAGGTAGACGATGAAGAACTTGAACTTCCCGATTGCCTGTTGTACGAGATCAAGATAATTTTGCTATCTCCCAAAAAAATCCCTCACAGGACGTGGTGCCATTCCTCTGGTTGTGGGCCTTGCAATGTGTCATGATACAGATACATTCCCTTCTATCAAAAACAAGGAGCAAAATCCAAAAAATTACACCAATGCCAGAGTAAATGGATCAGGCGTGGAAGAGAAGGCAAGCAACTACTACATCATGCAAAATGATCAGTTCTGTTTTTATTTCTTTCAAGTCCGGCAATACTAATATCCACCCATGAATAGTAAGAATAGCATATGGAAAGAACAGAAACGGAAAAGAACAAGAACTACTACTACGAAGGAAGAACAGAGACAGACTATCAGGATAAATATCGATCAATCAGCTTACTTTCTTCCACCACCACATGGCGAGCAATCGCCACCAGCCCCTACCCGACCCGTATCATCATAGCATGACCGAAGCGAAGCTGTGGCTGTAACGTAGCAGTGTGTTTTAGAGCAGCAGGAGGGTGTCGCATATCCTAGAACATCTTCTTCTTAACGAACAGTGGAAAAAGTTTTTCTAAGAGTTGAAGACAAACAGAAATATGTGAGAGATGCAAGGATACGACTACGAGTTCTTACATACGTACAGGTAATACAAGTAAAGCACATGGAAAACCAAGTGGAGAAATCGACATTGAAATATTGAGATACTCTATGTCTATTGGGCTCGTATTCAAATATTAGAAATAAATAGATATTGATTCTTTCTCTATTATAGACGAGCCCTAAAGGTCAACTGCTCCACAATGATACTGCAGCAAAACGAAAGCCGATTGTACTCCCGCAAAACCGCATTGAGTCTCGAACTGTTCTCCAAGAACTTGCTTGGTGCATTAGGCGCACGACCCGTCTTATCAACATTCTCATGATTGAGCTCCTTAGCCTGAAAGTAGTGATTAGATTTCGATTATATCAACTTTTCTTACTTCTCATTTTTGTATATTTATTAGTAGTAGCGTATGAAAGATAAAGCAATTATAGCTTGAAGTTCAAACAACTACTGGTATCTCAATCTCTACATTTGCTAAAAATACAACTCAGAAGTTGAACTACTCGTGAAAAATCATGATGATGATAAAATTAATTTGTACTTCTACTTCTCCTTGTTCTTGTCTTGCGATTTTCGTTTGCACGATGTCGATATGCGCAGCTAGCGGCGCTAGCCTCCTTTGAAATCCATGATATTCCTTTGTTAGATCCTTCAAGCGCGCCTCATCCTCGGTCAGTAGCACCTTGCCCTACATTATCATGGGGGTGAAGAAGAAGATGGTGAAGATGATGAAGTTGCTGTCGATCATGTTGAAGATACTGAACACAACATGGTGAAGACGATGAAGTAGATAGGAAGGCACAAGAAGGTACAAGCGACAACAGTAGTCTAAAGTTGGAAAAGTTCTTGTACCTTGTTACGGCGCCCATTACCTCCTGAGCGTTTTTTTCCCATCTTGTTCTTGGTATTTTGTAACAATACTCTAGGAGTAGGACGAGAAGTACAGAAATTAGCTTTTTTAGTGCCACCTAATCGATGAAGAGTCTAGAGTACAGGTTGCCAGCAACTACAAGATCCCGTCAACAACGATATCAAGTGAGTCTCTATATTGTTCACCGAGAACAACAAAACAGGAACGAGGGAGAGAGTCAACTGATGCTTTGTTTCTACAAAACGAAAGACATAAACTGAGGGAACAAGGATGGAAGTCGAAGTGTTTGGTCGGTCAAAATAATTATACTTTGTTCCACCTAGGACAAATCAATAATGAAGAAGAAAAACTCTTTTTCTACTTACAACAAATAATCAAAAACGATAGAATTCGTGGTAGTTTACAGGACGAAATCATTCAGAAGTAGAGGAAAACAAGGTAGAGGGAGAGGGAGGAGGTAAAACAGGACACAAGAGCTCCAGGAGCACTGCTGAGTAAAAAGAGTCAGTCATGATTGTCGATATCGATGTCGTTGCGACCAGCTGCTCATGATGTTCTTGAATATCGAGGAATGAGTTAGAATTTGACGAGTCTTGTTGACATTGACAGATGAATCTTCTGCCATTCTTTCTTCTCTCAGACCGCCCGGTTCCGTTCTTGTAACGCTGATCATGTTGTAATATACACAACCATGATGTTGCTCTTCTTGTTCACACCAGTCTCACCTCTCTGAGTCTCACACACACAACTTCGCACAAGCACCTGGACAATGCTAACATCACTACGAATTTCCACAGAATATCCAGTTCCCGCACAACTTCGACACGTCTTCTCTTCGCGATAGGAATCCCCACAATGATCGAAGTACAGAATTGAGTATCTACTTGAGCACGACACCAGCAATATCATCATCATCACACCAGTCACAGTCTTCAGGAGGTTCATAATTAAAAGAACACTTTCGACGACGCCTTCAGTTGTATTATCAGTGTTTTTGTCCTCTAAGAGGAGGACAGAGAAGTGCGTTGTAGTCCGTTTTTGTATTGTCGATTATCTCCGCGTGGTGGTCAACTGCATCGATAGAAGAGCGAGTTCTTCTGCCTTATTCAATGTCACAACTTTTCTGCTACAGAATGGATTTTGTCCTCGATGCTTTGTTTTTTGTCCACACGAGTTCCCAGACGAATGCTAGTGGTGATGCGCGTAACACCGTGGTCATTATGCAAGACAGCATGGCATGCCTTCAGCGCCGCACAGCAATCGTCCCAGTGCCCTTTCTAGTTAGAGATAAAGCTGAAAGTGGACGAACAGTCAAAAGTCTCCCTATGACCTTTTTAGTTATAGAATAACGTATAGGGATCGGGATGGGATGGAACGGATGGACTTCCCACCATTTCAAGTAGGATCGGAAGGCTTAGGGGGGTTCATCCGATCCATCCAAGTCCATCCTACATCCGTTCTATGCGTTATTTTATAATTAGACATTCTGAAGTGGGATAAAGTTCATGACGAATTTTCCACCAAGTTCGTTGTCGTAGAGAGAAACTAGGAAAGGGATAGACGTACAATAAAGCTTAAGCTAATCATCATGATGACTAGGACTACTACTAGGAAAGGGATAAACGTACAATAACGCTAATCATCATGATGACTACTACTAGGAAAAGTGTTGATAAAAGTACAACAATAAAGTCTTTGTAGTAAAAACTGTATGACCATGGTCCAAAAAGAACATCATGACGAGCATGAGCATTAGCATATCATCATGCCATAAGAATATTAGTTCCGTATCCATGCAGGAAAACGCCTTTCAACCTCCATTTCGGATCCCTCAAGACTTTTTCTACTGCAGTCACTTCCTCGCGTACAGAGACACCAACACCCACAGGCACTATACAAATATCCATCATACAATCGTTATACGGTGAGTCTGAGTCGCCAAATTTCTTCACTTTCTTGGAGATATCGCTTGAGGTATGCGCAGGAGAAGAGGCAGCTGCTAATACCATGCTTGACGTGGACATACATCGTCGTCCGCAAGATGCTGATATTGTTGTACTTGTAGAAGTGCTCCTGCAGGATGAGGTAGGAGTCGATGTCGAAGTTGGTATTCTAAAAACTCCGGCTGGCAGCACACAAAACGTACTACTGGACGTGGTTCTAAGCAGCTGTTGCTGCCCACTTCTCATTACGAACATGGTGATGTAGTTTTGACTGTGGGTGTTGACTATGACTACATCGCAAACGAACCTTCTTGTAATGTTGTCTTTTTTCGATTGAGCTTGATTTTTTGACTTTTTCTTGAGATTTCATCAAGGAACTCGACGAACGACTCCTGGAGATCAAAGAAATTGGATCTTTCCTTTCTTTGTCGACGAACCTTTGATTCTTACGCCCTACTTCAAGGCGCTACACGTTCTCAATGTTGTACAAGTTATAACAGAGTACATATCAGAAGCAACGCGAAAAGCGAGAGTTCATCAACAACATAAGAATTTATGTTTTTCTCCCATCAAGGATAAAATATGGACGTTTACTAGTACAGAACATAGGAGCAAGTATTCATTTCCATCACTTAGGCGTTTTGGTTCGACCTCCTGTCATCTTCACACACGACTACTAGTAATTCCACTCGTAGGAGGACAAGGACTACAAAGACAACTAGTACAACATAGACAACTCCATCTGGATCGGGGGGAATATACAAGTAAGTACACTACGAAAAAGATCATCAAACATTTCCAGCTGCAGCTTGCATGAAGCCTGTTCTCACCTCTTGCGTGATATCCGTCAAAGCTCCCGGATTGTTCGGGACGAAAATCGTCTTGGAGTGACTCCCGCATCCTATCTCCTTCATCGTGTCGAAATACCTGTAGTTGTAGAGGAATTTTTTTTGGACTTAAAATCTCCTTCATCGTTGATTGTGTCTACATCATTGATGTGTTTCATCTCGTGGTCAACATCAAGAGGAAGGTCTACTTCTACATCATTATGATTGTGTCTACATCATTGATGTGTAGCTAGAGGAATTTTTTTTTGTGGTTTAGGTTTAGGTACTGTGTCACAAGCAGCAACTCCAGGACGTCCTTTGCCGCCATTCCATCGACTGTATGCGTAAAACTATCCACCGAGTCTCGTAAACCATCCACGATAGCTTTCCTTTGCTTGGCTATTCCTGTTCCCTGCAAATATTTCGACTCTGCATCAGCTTCGGCTTGTTTCACCTGTGTTCTTGAGAAGTGGTGTTGGTGGTGGTGTTGGATTTTCGATGTTGACATAGTCCTAGACATTGATGTAAAAATGTTAATTTTAAAAAAATTATCATGAAAGTAAATTGTTGATGAGCAACTCCATAAGAAATTCTTGTGAATATAAGGTCCACAACGGCCAAGATTGGTGGATGTATTGAATAAGAAGCAGCAGCAGGACTTTACTAGGATCCTGCCTCGCCAGATAGAAGAAGAGAAGTAATCTACTAGTCGGGCATAACCTAGTACCAAGACAATCTTCTCAGCTTCCGCTTTTTCCTTTGCGGCTTGCTTTGAACGGTATGCAGCATTAATCTCATTCATGGCGTCCTTGACTTTGATATTCGGCGATATATCTGTTACTAGAGCTGTCACGATGTTAAATCCGAAATTGGACATCACCTGAGTGATCATGGGAGATTTGTTTGGTGAGATGGAGTTGGATGGAGTCGATCTTGTTGATGTTGAATAATAGAAGAGCAGGAAACTACAACTCGAACGAGCAATACTTCTAGTACTATCTTCTGCGTATGAATACACAGCTATGCTAGCATCATGATGATCACCGTCCTCTCAATTCAAACGCATCATGAGCAGAATCGAAAGTCAAATGCTAGATTACCCTACAAGAGGGTATGAGCACAAAACTCATGGTACAACGAACAACTACGTCGATGAAGCATCTAAAGAATATCACATGTAGATGATGTAGTACCAACGTCAGTCGTGATTTGATTTGTGTCGCAATTTCTTCCTTCTGCTCAAAAACGTCGTCTATGAGAAGCAGCGGCACGGCTGCTCGGACCACGTCGAAGACGTATGAGGAGACTTGCACGTGGGGCTTGAGATTAGACGAGATAGTGAGTAAATAAAGAGATTGAGACCGACGTGCTAAAATTTTTCTAACAGACGCTATAATAGTGTTAGTGGAGCAGGTCTAACTAGAAAAAACAAAAACCGAAAAAAGAAAGGCGGGGGCGAGGCAAGTAATTATCTGCAGCTACTAACTAAGCGCCGGCGCTGTCGTGGTCCTGTCGCTATAAAATAGTTGTGGCGGAGCCGACCTAACTAGAAAAAAGAAAGACCAGAGGAAGATAGAAAAGAGAAAAGGGCAACTATCATCCAGTATCCGCCTATCTGCTAAAACAAATTAAGCGCCGGCGCTGTCGGGGTCCTGTCGCTATAATGTATGTAAAGAGACTCTCTTTACCTACATCTAGGAACGCCACAGCTAGGAACCCCTGATCTTGATCGCAGATGAATTAATCAGAAGGGGCACTTAAGGTCAACTCTCACCCTCACACTCTTTTTAATCATCTTTAAATCGAAAGCCTTAACGGATAACCGGTAGAAAGCGTCGAATACCCGGTCCTTCAATATCTCGTACCTGGTGTAAGAATGTTGGATTCTTCTAAGCACAAAGATCACACTAAGTAGCTCAGAACAGTGCTGAGTTTAAAGGTCAGCAGTCAGTGGTCACTGATGCTGAGCGGAAGAGACCACCTTCAACAAAGCCCTCCCCTTTTCCCTTCCTTCTCCCCTTGTCTCTCCAGGGGTCTCCTCTTCGATCTCAGTGACCAACCTCAAAGATGATCATACTAGCTCAGAACAGTACTGAATCGAGACTTCGATGTGGACGAAAACGTTGTCTTTAGTCTTCGTCTCGCATCGGACTATCGTTTCCTGTAGCCTTGTTGAGACCTCTCCGATCCGCTGGCATATGCACGGGCACGGCTTCAGATGAAGAATGGAGGAGAGGGGGAGTGGATAGTTGGCAATGGCATTTCGAGAAGATGAAGCTATTACAAGGTTGCCAAGTGAATCAATATTAAGACAGAGAGGATTCGAATTTCAAGAAGAATCTTTAAGGGATCTAGCATGAGGGGATGAATAAGAATATCCCACTTTTTATAGAGGGGTAAGAGTGTGTGTGTGCTTTAGTTTTTGAAGAATAAAGCCACAATTATATGACCACTATTAAGGTAAAAACCAAAAGTCAAGCCATGGAGTGAGTGTCCAAATAAAAGACTCTCCTTCTATTATATTTAATGGTTTCCTATTTCTTCAACAATATTTAGAATTCGCGTCTGATTTACAAGAAGAAACATGTGGTTGATTATGAAACTTGATCTTCTTCAATCTTCATAAAAGACTAGAAGCCCAGGATACGCAAGTCTGTCGAATTTTCCGCATCTGGAGATGACAGCTATACGGTCGTTTGCCACCGTTTGTATACAACAAGGATTGTTTCCCATGGTTTATTTTGCTGTTTTTGTTTGCTGTGGTGCTACGAGTATTCCTTATAACTCACTCGCAGATGAAGTTACAAGATTGCTCTTTCTGAGGGTAAGTAGTTGATGGTTGCTGTGGTGCTAGGAGTATTAGTTCAGCCTATGTCCATATTCTTCTTTTGCATCTGCATACGGGTACAACCTGCTCATCTACACAGAAATATGTGAAATTTGGAAGAGCAAGTCACCAGTGGCTCTTTTGGGCCTCCATGATGCAGCTCTTGTTGGTAGTAAACTTTTCTTCAGATGACATAGCAGGACCAGGAGCCTGCTCGGCTGGTAGTTGCAATTGCCTTTTCCAAATGATCAAGTAAGTATCTCCTTCACTCGGCGTAAGCGTCTCTTCACTCAACATAATATCACCAAGGGTAGCAAAATGCATCACTCGCTCTCCTAGCCTACTCCTGCTTTGACAGGGCAGCTGTTCTCTTTCCGTCCACGCTCCGCATCAGGGTCAGCTCCATCCGAGCTGCTTCTACGAATTGTACTTACTTTCGTGGAAAAATTGAAAATTGTTGAGACAAGTCAAATCAGACAACGTCTTACCTTCAAACTTGTAGTGAGAAGATCCAATTCCAGGACACACGTGATAGGATCACGGGCTTTATGATGACCATGGTTGAATGAAGATCCAAGACCATCCTCCATGTTACTAGACTGGAAACGAGGAGGACCTGGTGGTGTACCTAGTGGTGTAGTTCTTGTACTCGAACTTGTTGGTGTAGTTCTACTTGTTGTAGTACTTCTACCCCTTCCACCACCTCCCACTATTTTCTTGGTGACCCAAAACCAAGGACGACTCTGCTGCCGCGCCTTGTCCGGTGTCCCCATCTGCTCCAAATGCATTATTTTTCCACTATTCTGGTTCTTTGGTCCCGGCTTCCTCCTGGTGAGGTGAGAAGCAAGAGAGCCATCAACAATCAGGGCTCCAGCCCAGTTGATTTCGATCTTGTTCACATCTCGAATGGTCTTGCTTTCCTCGTCCTCGTGTTGAGGTTGAGCAGCCAGCTGAAAAAAGCAGAGCTGTCGCAATGCTCTAATTTCCTGCTCCGAAACCCGTTTACGTAAAGTTTCACAACGAAGAAAAATCCAAGCAAAGTTCACTTTTCTCAACATCACGCTGTAGTCGTAGTCCATCAACGTTTGCGCTAGTGACCTCCCTGAGCCAGACGCCTCTTCTACTTCCCTAGGCAATAATTTCTCCATCTCCTCACGTCGTCCAACCAATGGCCTTGTGGGCGATAAGACCAAAGGCAAGTCCTGTATCGCGGTACAATTCACTCTCTTGGGTAGTGCAAGATCGCCTGTGCTGAGCATGGTTTTATGCGACAGATGATGTCCGGCACATATGCGTAACGGGCTTTCAGGTAGCCGATCAATCCGCATTCTTTCCACTGTAGAGTTAGCAAAGTTGGGTAACCAACGACCTGTCGCCTGTGTTTGCTCACTCCTACTTTGGCTTTCATCTTTCCCTTGTTTCGTCGATACTGAATTCATTGGACGTCTTGTTCCATGGGTCTCAAAACCGACAGCTTCTCTAGTGTCTTTTTTACTCCTGTCGTCTATTACAGTGTGAGCGTGTCTGTCTTCAGGTACTGACGTTCCGGCATCTTCCGTGTCGACATTCTTCGCTTCAAACTTTCCTCCATATTTCACGCCCAGAACCCTCTCCGGTCGATTCCATGCCCACACCGCTCCGACTCCTTCCAAAAACGCTAATCTTCTAGGATACACCCAAGTACTTGGAACCCGGTACCCGTAGGCGAAACTGGTGTATCCGACAAGGCCATTACCCTCATGAAAATAGGATGGACAGATATCTAGATACGGGTAACGATGGTAGAAGCCACGGACATCGGATGAAGCGCGGAGGTGGTGTGGAAGTTCCTCCACTTGCTGTTCCTGTGCTTGTGCTTGCCGTAAGGAGAGATCGAGGTTAGCACCTTCTTGCTGATGACTCTCGAGACCCCTTTGTCGTAGTCGTGATAGATCCTCGAGACCCCTTTGTCGTAGTCGTGATAGATCCTCGAGACCCCTTTGTCGTAGTCGCGATAGATCCTCGAGGCCCCCTTGTCGTAGTCGCGATAGATCCTCGAGGCCCCCTTGTCGTAGTCGTGATACACGCGGCCCTTCTTCTTCTTCTTCTTCTTTTCCGGCTTCCAGCTTCGAGCTCCTATCTTCATTGAAAAACTCTGCCTCTTCGTCCGCGTCAGCGTTTTCTGATCGACGACGAGGTTGAGACGTGGAAGTCAACACGACATCAGATCTTCGATTATATCCTTCCGCCTCCTCTTAGAGGTTGAGAGTTGGCATCTCTAGCTCGCATATCTATGGCTTTCCTACTTGAAGAAGCCATAGAGATGCTCTTAGATGATGATAGGTCAACTTCCAACCCTTAATCCTCAACATTTTTGAAAAAGAATTTTGGCGCCAAGGGTCGACTAGCGAAGATGGAGAGAACTTGATGCTGCGCATGAAAAATCTCAAAGGCCGTTTTCAGATCGCTCGATCCAAACCAGTCTTCTGCGATATGTGCATCCAATAACGTGGCTGACGGGAGTATCAAGCCACTTCGCTGAGTCGTGGTATATTGAGCTTAGAGGTAGGTTTTTGGTGTTCGTTTGCCCCGTTTGCTATGCCTGTCTCCCTTAGGAGAGCCATAACAAACGGTAACAAGAACACCTTTAACCTAGCCTTAATGAGCGTGGAGGAACTCGCACCGCAATGCATCAATGGAAGCTTCTTCAAGATCGTCGACTTTCTCATTTTCACCACGAGCAGCTCTTTTTTCGCGGGTGGTATCCAAAATGCACAAATAGTACTCCCGATTGACCACCTGACGTAAAGAGTGGTCTCCTGAGACCTGAACGGCAGTTGTACCTCCTTGTTCCCTTTTCAAGTACGTCATTCTCGAGAAGTGGCTTGTCTGCAGTAGGGAGAGAACGAAGAGATAGGGTATGTAGCTGTAATCGACTGCAACCTCAGCATCGCCGGTCCATGGCACTAGAGAATGGTGCCGCATCGCACCAAGTAACGTGCCTTGAGCAACCATGTAGGGAATCCCAAAGCACTCGCACAGATGGTGAATACCTCTAAGCAGAGCATGCAGCGCTCCTCGCTCTGCGTTAGAAACTTGCTCGTTTTGGGGAGCGTGGCTGGGGCTCTGGCTTGATGCAGAAGACACGACAGGGGCAGGTGTTGCGGTAGGCACATTAGTTTCTGGCAGTTGCGGATCCTGAGTCGTGGTTGCGTAGCCCCCTAGCTTTTCGTTTTGAGAAGCAGATGAAAACACAGGAGCAGACACTTCTGCAACGGGTGGCTCTCGATGTTGTAGTTTCTCACCAGTTCCACTTTCACCTCCCGAAGATACAGATTCTAAACGCTCCGCCTCTAGTACTTCATCTTTCCCTAATGCTCCTCCTGCTCCACCGCCCATCATCATATATTCCTCGATATCCAGACCCGCCAATTTCATTCGGAACTCTTTCTCCGCAAGCTGCGCTATCCAAAAATGCAATTCCGCCGAGTACATAAACGACAAAGGCATTCCATAAGGGCCTCCAACGTTGCGTCGTAGAGCAAAGAAAAACTCAGTCTCGAAATTCTCCGAATCTTGTTGGGCTTTTGTGGAATGTTGCGCTTCCTCATGCTGGCCATACTCATCGAAGCGCTTGCGTTTCACCTTATCCTTCATCCTCATGAGCCTGTCCTCTTCGACGCCTCCGATGCGATGCTGGACATACGCGGATTTCGTTTTTGGATGGAAAAGCATCACTTTGCGGTTTGCGACCCCTCGGGGGTCGGAGGTTGGGACTGTGGAGGTGGAGGTAAGATAAAGACTCTGATTGAGATTGTTATTCTTATTGTATTGGCCAAAAAAAAAGCATGAGCAGGTGGATAACGTTCAAGATATCTCTCCCGTCAGTTTTTCGTATAAGTACTTTTCATGTTCATTGTCCAGAACTACCATAGAACGCAAACCACGCAAACAAAATGAATGTAAAACCCAAATTCTAGCTACACCAGCTCCGCCAGCCTCTGCCAGTTCGTCCTCGTAGGGCCATGGCAACAGCAGCTCATCGTCTTGCGAAAGCGCGATGTTATCGGTTTGCGAAAAAAGGCTGTCCATCATGACCAAGTTCGGAAACCAGAGGTAAGCCTGCAGCCATTTCAACACGTATCCTGGTGTCACATTGCTCTTTTCCACGTGAAGGGCTAAGTGGATCAGGGCATAGAAGTAGAGAAACTCGTTGCAGAAATCGTTTACGAGGTTACGGTAGAACAAATGCTGGTTGAAGAAGGGGAAAGGATACGCTGTTGAGGGAGATGTGCTCCTGTGGCGGCTTTCTGGGTGTGCCTTTTCGACGTCTGAAGAGAACCAACTGTGCTGTCCCAGTAAAAAGTCTGCGACGAGACCAACGTAGAAAGAGACACCTTGTTTGTCACCACTTTCCTTATCACGAGTAGGTGGCATCAACGTCGTCCTAGTTTCCACATCGTAGCCACCCAAATCTGACTCGCGTCGCAGCCAGGGCACTTTGGCTTCAGCAAAGCATTGGTCCACTTTGCCAGCAATGAGTTTAGGCAAGGTCTTCGCAGAAGCGATTAGCTCTTCAGGTGAAGACGAGGTTCTTGAGGTGTCGTTTTGCATGTTGCGGCTCTCTTTGTTCGAGACGGAGGACGCGATTTGCTCATTAGCCTTTTTCGTAGGCCTAATTCGCTGTTGGTCCCTACCTGCCTGCTGGTTTTCTACTGCCTCTTGATGCTCCTCCCCCATATCGTCCTCATCATCTTCCCCACCTGGTGCATCCAAACCAAGTCCTCCAGCTTCTCGCAGAATCGCAGCTGTGCCTTTACTAGTCGCATGCTTCACGGCAATAGCTAGTCTCCGCACATCCGCTTCAGTGTGGAAGACCGACATCGTTACTTGTGCCTTGAATATCAGGTGCAAGATTGGCCACGGACTAAACGTAATCTCGTTCCACAAAATGTCGCTTTTGAGGTTGTGAGGGATTAGAGGGGGGACGAAGTTGGAGTCATTCTCCTTGGCGCAAGAGTATGCGAATAACATTTGCAACTACATCAATCATCTCCCCATACTCTTTCATATTTACCCTATCTAGATCAGCATCAGTTGCATAAGTACTAGTCATAGGCATGGACCACGAAATCAGTTGCTTCCTTAACAACAAAAGCTCCAATTCCGCTCGATCACGTTTCAAGATTGCTAGGATAGCACGAACGCACATCAAGGCTAAAGCGCATCCCTGTCCGCCACCAGTCAGCTCTGGTGGAGGCTTGAAAAACGTACGCGGTTCAAAACGCGACATCCAATAATCGAAACGACCTGGTGGTGGAATTTCGTCTCGTGGCTGTGGTTCTTCGTTTGTGTCATGTGCTTGAGCTCCTTCGCTGGTACTCCTATCAGTGCTCTGTTCACGATCTCGTTCCGCTTCGCGAAGCCACAAAGCTTCATCATCAATGTTGTTCTGCAAAATTTTTTTAAGGGATTCTTTCGCTTTAAGACTGTTCATCTTTGACTGACCCTGCTTCTTCGTTGTGGTTTTCGGAACAGGAGGAAGTCGGAGATTCAAAAGATGTCGTCCTCTGCTTTGCAAACTGCTTTCCCGTCTGTAATTCCTCCTCCGTCCACTGATGTCGCTAGCATTTCTCAGCAGTGAAGTAGAGCCAGCCGCAACAGGAAACCTCTCCTCTGTGAAGACCATCTCATTGATTTCGTGGATCAACAATTCTTCTACTTCTTCGGACGCACTATCTTTTCCTTCATCTTGAGCATTGACTTTCACTTCGTCAACATTGCCTCCACCAACTACCAGATAGCTCCTATTGAAGGCCACAACGTCCGCATAGAGCTCTGCCCATGTTTCTTGGATCGTAGGAGGCGGATAGGCGAAATCACGGCAACTGGCAGCTAGGATTCTTTGTTGCTCTACGAGTTCCGCAGCAAGGACAGATGCGGCCAGGACGATCGCGAAAACAAGAGTCCGTGTAGTTGGCATGTTGATCATTGTGGCAGAGGATGCTCATGCTGGTGTATTCGCTAGGTTTGCACCTCTTGAATGCTCCTCCTCTTCATGTTGCCGATCCACGTCTCCCTCAAGTTTACTTTAGCATCAAGGAACGCGTTCAATTTGCTTTTGCCGTCTTCAGGTTTCAAATTCATGATAAGTAGAGACCCTGCTCGACCGACACTGAATGGCCAGCGGTACAGAAGACGTCAAACTCAAAAGGACTCAACGAACCGATACTAGCATGGTTTTCTTTACTCCTTTTGCTTATGCGGTTCTGTATCTTTAAGCAAACCCAATCCTGCCAACATACATGTTTCTGAACTCTAGAAGGCCCCTGACTCGTGATCGAGGCGCGATCAAATTCAAAAATGTGAAGAACTTAGCCTGTAGGTACGCTGAGCGTGTGATTTCAAAGGTGTTTTCCCGCCTTGCTTTTGCCTCAACCCGTTGTGGTTCTTCTGACTATCGACATTTTCTTTGTAGTTATTGTACCACTACCATTGCCATCCTCATCCTCTGTAATACGCAGTACCAAACTGCTGATATGATCAGCGTTATGGTGTGCCTTGACATAATCAAGGTGTCCTTTTTTACCCTTGCTTCTCCTAGCCTCCCTTGATTTTTCAATTTCAAAGAAGCACAACTGATGGATCAGTTGAAACCTGTCTATGCCAACCCTCTTCCTCAAACTTTCACACCGGCGAAATTTCCATTGAAGCTGCTCGTTGGAATTATCACCTCCATCAGTACCTTCATGCCCTTCACGTTCATCGTCCTTATCCTTTTCAAGGATGAATCTCATCATCTCTTCCCGCTCCACCACAGGTCTCGCATTCGCCACCACGATCGGCAACCCCTCCACGTCACTGCAATTGACTTTCTTAGGGGCTACGTGACCCGCACTAACCATAGTTTTGTGTGAAAGATGGTGCCCGACACAAATCCTAAGCGGCTCTTCTGGAAGTTGGACTTCCATCAGTGCAGCAGTTGAGTAGGCAGGGTTCGGAAGCCAGCTGCCTGAAGCTGGAGATGATATCGATGATAATGCAGAAGATATGGTAGACGAAGAATCGCTTCCCATGTTTCTTGCCTGTTGCAGGCGCACCTGCTGTTGTGCTCTTCGGTATTCACGTGCTAACTCAGTGCGATTCTTCTTCGGTACTGAAAGTGAAGATGCTGCAGTAGCAGTTGCAGTTCCTCCAACAATTGCATCACTTTTGTTGTCCATTCCTTCCAACGCCCGTCCAACTTTACCATATTTGATCATCAAGACTTTCTCAGGCCGATTCCAAGCCCACACCGGTCCCACATTCTCCAAAAACACTTGTTTTCTCGGATACACCCACTCGCGTGGAAATCTGTAGCCATATGCAAAACTCGTGTAGCCAACTTCGCCGCTGCCCTCATGGAAGTAAGTTGGGCAGACGTCGAGATAGGGGTAGCGGTGATAGAAGCCATCTACGTCTTCGGAAAGGGACAAGAAGTGAGGTGTTGACGGAGATGTTGTAGAGAGTATTGAAGAAGTTGGCGCTTTCTCAGTCTCACTCTCCTTGTTCATGTTCAAGTTCAACTTTGATATAGACGCCAACTCTACAGTCTTGATGTCCTTGAAGAAGAACTTCGGCGCCAAGGGTCTGCTAACGAAAATGGACAGGACTTGATGTTGTACGTAGAAAATGTCGAAAGCTGCCGTTAGTCCTGAAGATGAAGTCGTAAACCACGAATGCAAAACATTGGGATGGACCATCGCGGTTGGGCCGACTATCGTAGCTAGCTGTTTTGTTCCTCTTGGTGCGCCGGGAGAAGAAGCCAGCGTCTTCTCATAGCGCATGGTATGTCTCAGGAATCGGCAGCGACGCTGTGTTAAATTGCTCGTACTCATACTTTGATGACCATGACTACTATCGGCACCCACCGCCCCTTTCTCACCTCCACCATCCTGCTCGTCGTGATGTAGTATGCAATCGTAGTAATCGCGATAAACGAGCGTTTCCAAATTGCGATCTCTGTTCCTTCTAGGCAAGCCAGAAGATGAAGAGGTCCCAAGATTAGCCAGAAACGTGATCCTCCCCAAATGACTCGTTTGCAACAGTGTCAGCAGAAACAAGTAAGGCACATAGGAGAAGTCTACGGCTACTTCGGCATCACCTGTCCACGGAACCAGAGCATGGTGTCGCATGGCGCCCAGCAAGGTACCCTGTGCGAGCACATAGGGGATTTTGAAAGCTTCACACAAGTCATGGATCCCACGAAGCAAGGCTTGGAGAGCAGAGCGCTCAGAAGCGGTAACCTGCTCTGTGAGAGCGGGAGCATGTTGATCTTCAGCAGCGTTTCCAGCTGTAAAAGAAGAAGCGCTGTTGACCACTGTTGACTCGTCGTGTGGAGGCATGAGCGAAGCTGCAGCAGCTGCTTCGCCGACTCCCACCTCTAAAGTCTTTATTGTGTTTGCGCTAGTAGAAGAGCTAGGCGCCGTCGACGTAGTAGAAGTAGTAGTACTAGAGGTTGTGGTACTAGTCTCCCTATACCAAGCGTCAATATCCACATCTCCCAACTTCATGCGGAACTCCTTTTCAGCTAACTGTGCCAACCAAAAGTGGATCTCCACAGAGTACATGTACGTCAACGGCGTCCCAAACTCACCACCTGAGTAACGCCGGAGAGAATAGAAGAACTCGCTTGAGAAATCTTCCTTAATATTGGCATCATCATGTGCAGCACGAGTGGAGGCTGAGATGGTACTACTATTGTAGTTGCTACTAGTCTGGGCGTCAGCATTGCCTACAACATGCAGGAGGCGCTGTTTATCTCTGGTTCTTCGGAGCTCGCCTGTTTCGGAAGCTAGACCGGTTACGCGACGTAAACGTGTGGAGCCTTCCGTGGCTACAGGCGCGCTAGGCTTGAACTGCAGGCGAGTGCCTGTAGTTGAATGAGCGAGTATGTGGTCGGTTAGAAATGCGCGTGAAGAAAGATCAGCTTTGCACCGACAGCCGATTATCGAAAAGGCAAAGGTAAAATCTGTACTATCTAACCGATCACATAAGAAATCATCAAGTTGAACAATGTTATACACCCGGTGGCCTGCTCTGCTCTCTCATCGCTTCTTCTTCATCTTCTCCTGGCCACGTGTTCAGCAAAGGGTCGTCGTTTGGAAGTACAATATTGTCCGTCTGTGTTAGAGCTTACAACAATTCATCGTGGAAGTCATCTTTGACGTATTTTCCCCTTGAAAACTACGTGTCAACGTGTCAGGGATGCCTCTGAAGATGAATTACGGCAAGTCTTAACTGTGAGAAGAGTCTGTCAGTAGCAGCAAGGTTCGGGTACCGGAAATACCGCTGTAGCCAGAGTAGAACGTACCCAGGCGTCACGTTGGTGACCTCGACATGCATCGCCAGTTGGATCAAAGCGTAAAGGTAGAGGAACTCGTTGCAAAAGTCCCCGACGAGGTTGCGGTAGAAGAGGTGCAAGTCGAAGTAGGGGAAAGCGAGAGTTAGAGTAGGGGAAAGCGGTGCGAAAAGGAAGTGACTCCTTGTTTTTGGTGCTCGCGGGTTCCCCCGCTTGTTATGCCTTTCTCTCTCCCTTAGGATGAGAGAGGCATAAAAAGCGGTAAGAAAAGCACCTTAAAGGTGTACCCTTAAGTAGGGGAAAGCGAGAGGACGAGGTTGGTGCTGCGTTGGCATCAAATTTGAGGAGGAGGATGCTGTGCTACTTGAAGGAGGGGCTTCTTGTTCCTTTGGACGCGTTGTACCCATTCTCTCCTTAGCTCCTGGATGAAACCAACTATGCTCCGCCAACAGAAAATCTGACACCAATCCCAAATAGAAGGACAACCCAAAAGGGTCATCTGCCTCTTGCTCCTGTTTTCCTGGCAATATAGAACTTCGAATTTTCGGATAATAACCCCCTAGATCCGATTCTCGACGCAGCCAGTGCGCATTAGCGTCTTGAAAACACTGGTCTACTTTGGAGGCGATGATTCCCGATAATGAGCGGCTAGAAGTCAAGATAGTTTCGAATGGTTCTTCTTCAACCATTGCTGGAGGGGAAGTAAAAAATGTTCCGTTTTCTTGATGTTGACCTTGATTTGACTTCTCGACACCTACATCTGCTTGTCCTGCTTGCGTGGGCACTTCTGCTACTGCTTCAGCGTTTTTTATTTCCAACACCACCCCTTTCGCCCGATCCCTAGCTAAATCCAATAATCGGTTGTCACGCGGAACTCGACGGACACTGGTTGCGACTTGAGCCTTGAAAACCAGGTGTAGTAAAGGCCAAGGACTGAAAGTTAACTCGTTCCAGAAGAAGTCCGTTTTCAGACTCTGCGTCAAAGATTCGAGTTCCCGCCGATCCCTCCGCACGATAGCCAGAATTGCGCGAGCACACAACCGCGCAATAGAGCAGGAAAGCGGAAAGGGATGTGTCACAACTGGGGAAAATCGTTGTTCCCAGTAGGTCGATGGATGTTGTTGCTTTGAAGAGGTGGATGGTGGTACAACTGGAGGAAGTCGTAAACTCAATAACTGGCGACGTCGTGGATTAAGATGTGATCCAGAAGTGTGGTGATCTCTTGCTGCTCCTCCACGACCAAGAGTCGTCAGATTGAACTGTCTTTCAGCTTCCACACTCGGAAAGCCCCATCCTTCTCTAGCCAACACCACACGGTTCAATTCACTAACTAAGAAAGAAGGACTGTGGTCCTTGTCGTTTTCGTTCTTCTCTGCAAAAAGAAAGCTCCGATTGAATGCGGCAACATCGTAATAGAGCTCGGCCCAAGAGGAATGCGGGTCAGGCGGTCGTCCAGGCCAGTCGCGACAAGAGGCATCTAGAACGCGCTGTTGATCGACGGGGCGAGCGGGGGTGGAGGCGTCCGCGTCAGCATTCGCAGTGAGCAGACAAGGTGTCAGCAAAAGGAGCAGGTGCCGAACAAAGGAGGAGGACGAACCTCGCCGAAGCGCCGCCATGGTGTAGTTTTTGTTCAACATATTGGATGTCTCAGCAACCTCGCATGCTCCTCTCAACTCTCAACGACGCCAATGAATCTGTCATGATGTTGAGGCCTACTCTCCGTTGAGGTTGTCAAGCAGCGGTCGTGGGCCATCTGCATCTGACTCTCTCTCATTCCTACATAAAAAATGCTCCCACGAAAATCACATTGCATCTCCAAACAAATCTCGACGTTGTTGACTGCAGCTCTTGTTAGAAGTGGTAGATTGTTGCTTCTTCCGCATGATTTTCTGTTTCTTGACGTCTTATTACCACATGTCTATAAACATTTTTAGGCCAAACTCTTTAGTACAGGTTCATAGTGTCAAGCGCGAAGGCAGTTAATTTTCCCCGATATTTCTAGTTCTACTTCTTCTTGCTAAATGGCGATTTGCTTAGTTCGAGTTCAACAATCAATACGTCATAGATCATATTAGTCACTTGTTCATGCAATACCTTGACTTGGTTGCTTATCAGTTCACTTGTTTGTGTCATAGATTTGCTAATGGTTTACTTTTGGTTCACGTGTTGTTCTTGAGAGTTTTTATAGATACTTTTGATTGCGAATGCGATTGGATTCAAGATAAATCAGCTCGGAGAAGTGCAGTCACGCTTTACTTGCGCCGTGTTTAATTTTGGTGCTACTTATTTGATCCTATTTCGAGATTAATCGGAAGTTTCTCCTGGAAACTACTAGAAGAATTCAAATACGTCGACATGATCATTCAACAACAATCCAGATGTAGCATGCACTTGCACATGCACATGATAGGGACGACAATGTAAATGTAGGTCGCTTTTAATTTTGGTTATACGTTTGCGTATGGTCTTCGGTTCCTGAAAACAGCAGTACTACCAAGTCTAGGTTCCTGAATACAGCAGTACTACCAACAGTACTACGTGATAGAACCAGAACCTCAATATTCAATATTCATCTCCCACGACTCGCAAAACTACTTACAGAATCCCCGTCGGTTGTGTTTGATGCAAGGCTGCCCTTTTATCCCTAATGGACTGGATGTAAGCTCGGACCTCTCGGTCTCGAATCTTCTGGCACCTATCGGCTTCGCGCATTTTCTTCTTCTGTCGGATTAGCACTGAAAAAAAAAAATTTGGTACTCCTTTACAACCATCTCCTTTGCTCGAGGTTCAATATATCGAAGAGGAAATGCATCCTTTAAGTTTAAAGTGTATGTCTATGTCTAAGTCTATGTTGGTTTGAGAATGACTACTCTACTAATCCACAGTCGCTGCCCCAGCCGGGAGGAGCCACTGTTCTCAAGTCAAAAATTTCGAGAGCCTTAGAATTCAAGGAACGATCTTCCTAACAAAAAACGAAAGACATTGCATCTTGAGAGAACTCACTCAGAGCTAAGTTAAAAAAAGTCTTCAAACAGGAAAAGAAAAACTACCTTCCGCATCTTTCACCCTTCTTCTATCCAATTCTCCTGCTAGGAATAGCTCTTTCTCGACCACATGCATCTTTCTTCTAAACCTGTCCACATCCACTAGTTCCCCATCTCTACTCAGAAAACCGGAACGCATGTGGTGCGATTGCAAAGCCGGATTCGCCCAGAAATGCCACAATGAGTCGTCACTGAGTGCTGAATATCTGGAGCAGGAGATGGATCAATCATAAAAGAAGTGTTGTACGATGTGTATGATGAGAGTAGAGCGCGAGGATGTTTCAGTTTGACATGGACATTCGTGAATGGTTCCGGTATTTGGTAACCAGAATTTGATCACAAGGGTTGTCTTCTTGTTTTCCCTTATGATCAAATTCGTGTTACCAAATAGTACCGGAAGCATACAATTCGAGGACGGGATTAAAGTCATTAATATAACTGAAGTCATGTCTTGAAGAAAGTACGTATCTATTGGTCTTCTAGATTATATCTACATTCTGTAGATGAAGTTCATTCTAGTCCAAAAAAAACTAAGTACGCTGGCAAAGGCGCATGTGTTGCACCCACTCGGAATCCTTTCTCTGATCGCAGCAAGCTGGGAGCACTCCCTGATGTCCGCAGGCTCCCCTCCCACATCTCCGTCATCTTTTTGTAAAATAATTCAGATATTACTTATTCGCAATCGTATTCCAAATTCAAAAAATAAGGATCAATAAAACGATCCATCATTGTGATGGACTAAGGGTTTTTGGAGGAAACGGGAGGCAGAACGGAATTGTTTGGGTTACAGAGTTGGTACAACAGGATGAGAATGACAGAGGACAGATCGATGTATAAGTACGCATAAGGACTGCTAAGCTTGAGAGAAGAGCCGGGAAATACGTGACTGAATCTGCGGTACAACAGCTGCTAAGATGGTCCCCTAAGGAGTTCAGCTATTGCATAGCACCAGCAGCTGTATTTCTTTTTCTACTGAGTAGATAAAAGAGTCGGTAAGCCGTGGACTCTTCAGGTTCAGTTGCTTTCTTGTAGTACTATATATAATCATAATGTGATCTTCTTCTACTATTCGTATTAACGGGCAAAAGTAGAGGAATATAGCGGGACGTGAAGAAACCGACATGGGCGGAAGAAGCAGCTCTTGTACTGCTCAGCCTCAGTTCTCGATCTAGAATCTTCATCGCGACTCGTGATGAACTACCGATGGCGATTTCAGACAAGAACTACACTGACCGAAACTTCCTATAGCACCACATTACACCACATGATCTTCGCTCTTCGGCAGACCAATGGAGAACCACAACCAGTAAACAGATATATTTACAGATACAACGGATATATTTACAGAGATTATTTGGGCCATACAACGAACACAAAATGGTCGGCACACCGAGTTAGACCCGCGGATGAGGAGTGCTGATTCTTTTGGACTCCTGTCGTGGGTGTTGAGGGAAAGATAGGATCAACATCAACAATTCGTTGAATTTCTGATGATCTGGGCGGGAGAGGAATATACAACATGACTGAGGAGGTCATAATGAATGTATTTGTGATGTGAGCACGGGGAGCCCACCTTGATTCTCAATCTCAGTTTCTGTGGCCGTTGTTTTCGACAGATGACTCTCTTCTATTTTATCGTGGTTAGACTTAGAGCCTAAGCAGCTAGAAAAACACAAGCGAAAAAGGAACCAAATTCAAAAGATGGCGCTGTGGTCTCTTCTTATTGACGAAATATTGAGATTCTCACAAAACGAAATGGAAATATTTGAGAGCTTTTTGACAAGGACGGAATCGAAATTTAAATGCTCAGGTATTGGTATTCAAAATCAACATTGAGACGAATCATGTTCTCATTCTTTCGAAATGCGAGTATGTGTATGAAAACAATCATAGGTGGTACAGGAGCGGTCATTCAGAAAAGCAAGGCAAGCATTAGCACAGTAAGGAGATCACCGCTGCTGAAGTAGAAGTACGTGACCAGCGAGCAATCAAATTACTGAAGCTGCAATTCTTCCTCAACGGGAGCTGACGGCGACAGGTCGAGGTCTTCAACCTCAGCAGGGTCTTCAACGACCGCACCACCCTCTTCGTCTACCTCCATTGGCTCAACATCGCCTTCTACAGCCTCTTCTTGCTGCTCTACTGCCTCTCCGCCTTCTACCTGGCCCTGCTGAGGTTGTTGCTGTTCTTCTACAACAGCAGGAGCCGCTTCTACTTCATCATCGTCATCTTCAGGAGAAGAAGGGATAGAGATGGCATCAATATCCTTCTGACCTGCGGCGTCGCCTTCCATCGCAGCATCTCCCGGAGCAGCAGCATCAGTATTGTCTTCCATTTGGTTCTCATTCGTTTCGGCCGGTGGTGCATCTACATCGGCAGAAGGGGCAGCCTCCGGCTCGACGTCGTTATCAAGAATAGCGCCAGTAGTTTCCTCTACTTGTGGTGGTGCATCTCCCTCTGCTGCTGCAGTAGCCTCTTCATTTTGAGGATCACTGTCTGCTGGAGCTTCTACACCTCCTGAGGCTGTTTGAAGCTCAGTAGGCTCACCAGCATGTGCATCAGCTTGTTCTTCGACATTCATTTCTTGATCACCAGCTTCTTGATTTGGCATAATTATAGGCGGATTTTGATCTCTGACAGCGTTTATGTCAGCACCAATTTCGTCATCCTCATCTTCAGCATCCTCGTCAGCAGGTGACGGTGACAACTCCACTTCAATCATCTCAGGTGCTGCGGCATCAGGCCCTTCAGCTTCGGGAGGAACAGCTTGTGCTTGATCGTCGTCTTCGGCGTCCGCATCTGGAGATGGAGGCGGGTCCATCATTGGTTCGCCTCCATCTACAGCTGCAGCTTGTTCAACATCCTCATTCATAGCTGCCTCGTCGGCGACTTCTGCTTCATCTTGCACTGCTTCTGCCGCTTCGTTTGCTGGAGGTATTTCACTTGATGGCGCAGCGTCTACGACCTCGTCTGCATTTTCCTGTTCCTCTTGCACGTCTTCCATTGCAGTAGCATCCCGTCGTTGTTCGTCCACCTGATGTTCCTCCTCCGGACTCTCCTCTACTACTTCGTCTTCTCCCGAAGCGTCCGGCGGACTCTCCTCTGGAGGACTCTCCTCTGCTGGGCTTTCCTCAGCTGTAGGACTCTCTTCCGCTGCCATCTCCTCTTCCGCGTCTGCCCCTTGTTCCGCTGCTTCACCAGCATCATTTTCTTCCTCTTGTTCCTCTGCAGCCGGTGGTTGCTCCTGGTCAGCAGGTGCGGCTCCGGTTGTATCGGCACATGTCTCATCAGCGGCCTCTGCTTGCTCCTCGGCAGGAGGTGCTTCATCTTCAGGAGGTGCTTGCTCCTCGGCAGGAGGTGCTTGTTTTTCGGCAGGAGGTGCTTGTTCTTCGGCTGCAGCTTCCTCTTCGGCTGCAGCTTCCTCTTCACCGGCAGCTTCCTCTTCACCGGCAGCTTCCTCTTCAGCACCACCAGCTTCTTCGTCTTCCGCAGCTTGAGCCATTGCTTCATCCTCTGCCCCAGATGCAGCAGGTGCTCCTCCCGATTCATGATCTGGAGACACGACAGCTTCAACATCTTTCTCCACCTTCGCTCTCTTGGCGTCCGGCAGTTCCTCCTGTGCATCGTGGAAGGAGAGATCACTCACCCTCTTGTTTCTCTGCGCAGCACTAGTAGGAGAAGCTTCTCCATCTTCGGCTGCAACTTGCTCATCCTCTTCTGCTTGTGGTGCTTGCTCTACTGCTGCAGAAGACGCCGGATCGACAAATAACTTGTGCTTCTCTAACTCAGCAACGGCGTTCAATTCCGGAGTTGTGCGCTCTGCTAACATAGACGCAGAAACACCAGTGGGTGGAACAAAAGCAGCAGTTCTACTTGTTTTAGTGGCTGTACAACTTGTAGATGAGGTACTAGAGGTAGACGTCGCTGTAATAGTGGTTGTGGACGATGCTCCGGTGTTTTTTGCGGTCGAAGAAGAAGAAGATGATGGGAGAGCTGTGAGAGGTGCTGCTAATCCTGTCTTCGCTGACGACGATCCGAAGAAGGAGACAGAGCCAGAAGCGCCAGCTCCAGTCGGCGTCGCTGAGGAAGATGGCATGCCAGCAAGAGAAGCAGAAGGAGTCGTTCCTGAAGAAGATTGACCTGCTTTTGCTCCTCCAGGACCAGTTGCTTTATCTCCTCCAGGACCTGCTTGCGGATTACTTTTCGGCGGTAGTGCTGGCAATGGCCCTGGGTTCAAACCTCGAGTCTCCATCTGACTATGCCATTGCTTGAGGCAATTGCGGTGTTCGCCAAAGCACTTCATCAAGACACTGTACTTCTCCTTATTCGAGCTAAGCTGTGCTTGTTTTGAGATCAATGTGACCTGCAGCTCCTCGATTTCTGCGATTTTCCCGTTTAATTGAGACTCTAGTTCTGCCACTAGGAGATTGGCAGCACGCTTTTGCTCCGCAGTAGCATCACTGCCCTCCTCTCCTTCTGCTCCACCACCAGACCCATCTCCCAACACACTAGCTTTAAACTCTGCCAGTTCCTTGTCCTTCATTTCCACTAGGAGTTTCCTCTCCTCTTCGACCCTAGCCAAAACTGCAGAATCGAAATTGGCTGTCAGCTCTCGCACACGCTCGTCTAAGCGGTCCTGGAGTTGTCTCCTCGAAACGTCCAGCTGAACACGGCTCTGTTCGGCCAGTTTCACGCGTTCAAGCTCGGATCTAGTCTCGTTCTCTTGAAGTAGCTCCTTTTTCTTCTGCTGCAACTCGGCAGCCAAGTCGGAACTCTTCAGTGTGTAGGCAGCCTCTAGGGTTGCTAAGCGAGACTGATGCTGCTTCTCTTGTCTAGAACGCTCCTCAGTTCCTTGAGCTTCGATTTCGGCTAGTTTGGCGGCTCTGGAGCGCTCCAAATCCGCTAATTTGTCGTCGACATTCTTCGTGAGCTCAGCCTCCTTTGACGCTGCACTAGTCTCCAACTGTGTCGTCTTCGTAGCAAATTCAGTTTCTTTGTCCTTCGTCAGCTTCTCATACTGGGCTTTCAAGTCCCTCTCAAAACTTTCTGCTTTTTCCTTCACTGCAGTCTCCCTGGCCACCAAATCCGCCTCTTTTGCTGTCTGCTCAGTACGCTGCGTCTCCAAAGTTTTCTGCAACGTTTCCACGCGCTCTTTCTCAGTCTCCAAGCTCGCGGTTGCTGCATCTGTGGCTGTCTGCTTCTCCGTCAAAGCGTCCCACTTCTCCTGATGCCTGGCGAGCATCTTTTCCTCACATGTGGATTCGAAGTCGGCTTTCTCGACAGACAAAGCTTCCCGCAGTGCTGTTTCTTGCTCAACAAACTGCTTCTCCAGTGCTGCTCGCTTTTCCGCCGTCTCCTTTTCTAAAGCAGACGTTTTCTCAGTAAACTGCTGCTCCAGAGCGGTTTGCTTCTCAGCAAATTCGGCTTGAAGCTTGTCGTTCTTGGCCGTGTACTCGGATCGAAGATTGGATTCCTTGTCCTCGAGAACAGCTGCTTCCCTGTCACGGAGTTCTGCCTCAAGACGCTTTTGTGCAGCTTCGAACTCAGCTTTTTTAGTGGCAAACTCAGCCGCATTAGCGTTCTTCAACTCTTCGAGAACTGTGGCATTTGCCGTAGCTAGACGTTCTTTCTCCAATTTGAGCCGGTTCTCGAAGTCCTTGGTCAGGCGTTCTTCTTCACAACGAATTACCGAATCGCTGATGCTCTTCGACATGTTGTCGCGGACCTGAGCAGTTTCGTGCTTCAGAGCTTCCTCTGCTTCGCGATTCTTCTCCCGCAGTTCGGTTAGTTCAGTCTCATGCACAGCCGCGCGCTCCGTCAGTGCGAGCGCATGTTCTTCGCGCTGTGTGCTCAGCTCCTTCTCGTGTTCCGCTAACAAGCGTGCAACTTCTTGCGTCTTATCCTCTAACCTAGCCTCGAGGCGAGCGATCTTGCGCTCTAACTCCTCCTTTTCGTGCTCTAGATCGGCGACTTTGCTAGCCTCGACGTTCTGGAGACTGCCACTCGACAACAATTGCTCTCGCAGAGCTTTTTCGCGAGATTTCGTCTGCTCTAACTCAGTCTTCCAGTTGTGGCATTCCGCCTCCGCTGCCGCTTGGGCTGTCGCCGCGGCTTGGACACGAATGGAGGTGGTAGACCGTTCCTCATCAAAGGCCTTCTGCTTCGTTTCTAACTCGCGTGTGGCGTCTGAGAGTTTGGAAGTTTCCTCTTTGAGCTTGTCTTCAACAGCTGCTTTTTCGGATTGGGCGTTTTTCAGCTCGTTCTGCACTTGACTCTTCTCCATCTCGAGGGTGGCGACGCGAGCTGCCTGCTGTTTACGCTGCGCAGTCACTTCGGTCAGCTTGGCGGTGAGTTCTTGGGCCTGCAGTGTAGGGGGGATTAAGTATAGATCAAGATGAAGATTTTGATTTACATCTTTTAGGGTTGTCTGTGACGAAAGATCATATGATCACCTGTAATTCTTACCGAGGAAAAACAGCAGGTAAAGATGATCATGACAGTCTTGTTTTCATGAACAGAAAAAATTACCACAGCCACAGCTTGCAATTCAGACTCGGAAACTTGCTGCGCAGCCATCATCTTGTTTCGGAAATCTTCAGCTCTCGCCTTGATAACATTGTATTGTTTTTTCCACCTCTCTTGCTGACTACTGCGCGCTGTATCATCTTGCGCTATCTGAGCGGTCTTCGCTTCCAATTCGGTAGTCAAGTCCTTGACAGCTTGATCGCGTTCTGCTTTTTGTTGCGCAGTTTCCGCTTTGTGCTTCGTGTCTTGAGCAGCTAGTTGTTCAGTTTTCTGCGCGATTTCAGCCTGCGCAGTTGCCAACTTGGTTTTCGTCTCCTTCATCATCTGCGTGACCATCTTGGCTTGTTGCTTCACGCGTTCAATCTCCTCGTCTTTTTGCGTGGCTAAGGAAGCCTTGTCAGAGTCGTGACCTTGGATTTTGATCTGCATCTCGCGAATCTCAATGGCGGCTTTGCGAGTCTTAGCTCGTTCCCGCTCAAGATCACCTGTCGCTTCGCCCAAAGTGCGCTCGAGAGTGCTTAGACGCTCTCGCAACTCTGCTTCACTGAACTTCAACTTGTTCCACTGAGGACCCTGCTCGGCTTGCGCCTGGAGACGAGAGTAGAGAAAATGAAAGTGCGAGTGGGTCCTGTGGGTCGTGAAGAAGAAATTTATGTTCTTGTCTTCATTAGCAAGTACTAGTGGTAGAAGTGGATCATGCAAATAAATTGTGACAAGTTCTTTCTTGAAAGGACAGGTAGACTTGGACGAACACGAAAGTCGAAAAAACAGAATAAGAATTACAATTAGGTACTACCTCGCTCAATTCCCTCGCCGCTTCGTGTCGCTTCTTCTTCAAGTCATCCACGACCCGTTCTAGTTCCATTACCTTCTTCCGCTCTAGCGTCAACTCGGTTGCAGCATGCGCATTAGCCTCCGCTTCCTCCATCTGGCTTTTCAACATCGCAGCCTTCTGCGTCTCTTGTTCTACTCGCTGTTTCATCAGCAACTCGTTCTTCTGCAGAATCGCAATCTCTTTCTGCCGTTGTTCCTTCTCCAGTTCCAGCTCTCGCACACGCAGATTCGCGAGTTCTTCTATCCTGCGCGCTTGGTCTAGGTACTCGGTCATGTCGTCTGGCCCGACGACCAAGCCGCTGATCATGGTCTCCAGTGCCGTCTTTTGTTCTCTCTGCACCTTCAAACCATTCTGGAAGAACTGCTCGTCTGCTGCCTTCTCCTGCTGCAGTCTTTGCACTTCGCGCTTCAAGCCATCGGCTTCTCCGACAGACTTCTTCAACAGCTGCTGTGTTTCCTGGTGTTGGAGACGGAGTTGGTCGCGACTAGTTTGTAACTCATGGCGTTTGAGCAACTCTGCTTCTTGCAAGGCTCTAGCCCGAGCGACATCCTCGTCTTTCTTCACGAGTTGCTGCTGCAAACCCTCCTTCTCCATGAAGTGGACGTGAGCAGCAACCTTGGCTTCTGATTCGGTCTTCGCCTGCTTCGCCTTCGTAGTTTCCAAGTCCGCTTTCAGAGTTTCGTGTTGTCTTCGCCATTCGTCGAACTCGGCGACCTCGACCCTGGACGTCAGCTCCAACTGCAGCTTCTCAGTCAACAGCTTCTGTTGTGCTAGTTCGGTGACCAACACTTCCTGCTCTTTTTGCAGCCTAGAGCATTTTTCGACCTGCTCATCTATCTTTTGCTGCAGAGCGGCCTTAGCGTCTTCCAAGATGCGTTTAGAAGCCGCTTGCTCGTTTCTAAGAGCCTCCATCTTCTCGATTTGCTTCAGGTCTAAGGCGCGTTTGCCAACCTCAAAACTCTCGAGGGATGCAGCTAGACCACCAGGAACGGTTTGGCTGGAAAGGGGTGGCGAGGAGGTAGGAGGAGTCGCGCAGGAAGAAGAGGAAGTTATGACTACTGTGGTGCTAGTCGTGGTTGTCGTTGTCGCCGCTACCTGGGTACTACTAGAGGTGGATGTGGCTGCTCCTGGTTGTGCTTGTATTGAAGATACAACAACTTCATTGAGTTGCTTCTCAACACCAGTTGCAGAAGAAGCTGCTGCTTGGTCAAGGACAGCAGCACCTGACGAGGATGAACTTGAAGAGGTTACAACTGGCACTACTGCACCTGCGGTACTACTGTCTCCAGCCCCACCTGCTGCTCCGACTGCACTGCCAGCAACAAGATCTCTAATGCGCTTTCTGCATGAATCCAGCTCTGTCTGCAACATGTGGATCTCCTTTGTGCTTTCCGCCTTTGCTAGCTCCCACAAGGTCGCGACTTCTTTGTCCAACTTAGCCTTGAAACTAGCCTGCAACTGCTTGTGTTCACGTTCCTCTGCGAAGAAAAGACTGGTCTTTTCATCCAACTCGCTCTGCATCTTGTTCAACTCCTCAGTCCTCTGTTGTTTCGAGGTGACTAGTTCAGATTCCAAGCGTTCAATGGCTTCGGCGCGCTTTTCCATTTCGCCACTAAGCAGTAGCTTTTCCCTCTGCCAAGCAGCACGTTCGCGGTCAATGCGATAGATCTCGTCGTTGCGATCCACCATGTGCTTCTTAAACGCATTTAGCTGAGACTTTTGCTCTTCCACTTGGCGCCACGACTCGTCTAATTCTCTTGCGTATCGAGTGCATTTTTCCACAGATTCCTCCTTCTGCGCCTCCAACTGTTGTATCCTCACAGCGCTGACCTGATTCCTTTGCGTCAAGGCTCTCAGCTCCAAATCCTTTTCGCGGAGTTCTTCCTCATTCTTGCTGATTTGCTGCGACAGGAGATCTCTCTGATGTCTGGCAGTGTCGCCCTCACCACTGACGCGCTGCAGCTCCTTGCGCAGTTCGAGAAGGCCTTGGTTGCCGAGGACGGACTCGAGCGTGCCAGCACCACCGGAAGAGGAAGAAGACTGTGGTTTTTGTTGAAAGATATGAGTCAGAGAGAACTTCTCAGATGAGGCATTTGTTGATCTTGGTGAAGAAACAAAGGAAACTACCAACGGATGTTGAAAGGGGAATAAATTCGGAAAGAAAAACATCGAACTCGAAGCGAAGAACAAATTCCAGTTATACCGCTTCCCTCATCCTCTGCTTTTCGAACTGATGCTCCTTTTGCTCGCGTTCTCGCGTGACCTTTAGCAGTCTGTAGTCCTCCTGAAGGAGATTCTTCTCTTGTTCCAGGTTCTCAATCAGCGTTTTCAGATGTCGGCTATCTTCATCTGCTTGCTCGGCTACTTCCTTTAGGCGGTTCTGGAAATCGACAGTCTGAAATGTTGAAGTTAGAGTTAGTGTTAAATGGACGATATGGAACTGTTCTAATTTTCGATGGACAATCTGACATGTTGAAGTTACTGTCAGTGTTAAATGGACGCACGATATGGAACTGCTATAATTTTCGATCACTTGCACTTGCCCTTCCACCAAAACCAGCTACTTACAAAAGATACAACATCACGATCACAGGGTACGTATCATCAAAGCAAGCTTTAATCGAATAACAATACTTACAAAAGATACAACATCACAGGGTACGTAGCACCAAAGCAAACATTAATCGAATACCAATTCCTTCTCCCGATCAGCAGCTTCACGCTCTACTTCGACGAGGCGACTCTTCGCTTCCATCAAGTCTTGAATGAAGTCCTGACCCTGCATATTCCCCTGCGTCGCTTGCGTTATGTACGGCTTCATCGCGAAGTTCATATCTGAGGTGTGGTTTGGTTTGGAGAGAGTCAGACTCAGCGTTATAATTAGGCTTTTTAGGGTTACTGGAAGTGTCAGGTGGTTAAATCAAATCAGCACGGTACAACTATCTTCAAGCTACTGATCACTAGCAGTGACGCTATCCATCAGAAGAATTGAATTTGCCACATAATAGCGACAGTACCAGTCAGCCTCTCGATCTGCTTCTCCTGTTCATCGCATTGCGTTTGTAAGACACTCTTGTCCTGCGTCAGTCTAAGACTGTCCTTTTCGAGCTTCTTGCACATGGAGGTTAATCTCTCGACTTCAGCTTCGAAGATGGTCTGATTGGTTTTCTTCTCAGCTTGGGCGTTCTTGACCTCAGCCTCTTGTCGCCAGAACTGCCCTTTCAGACTCTGAAGCTCGTCGATCAGCTGTCCCACGTGGGACTCGCTTTTCACGGCAGTAAGCTGGAAGAAGGGATTGAGAAAGTGAGAGTGGTGGTGAATTCAAGACCGTGAAATAGATCAGGAGGATTTCGTTTCAACCTCAAGAATTAGAGAAAGATGTAGTAAATCTGTGTCGCTTGTTGCAATCTGACAGATTTAATCACAACATGAAATAAACTATAACTAGAGTCGATGTCGATTATTGATACCTCATCCTGCAATGCAGCAACTTGTTGTTGTAGACTTCTTTCTCGATCGGCACTTAGTCTTGCGTCATTTTGCAAGGTCTCGACTTTCCTTTTCGCCTCCTCCACTGCCTGTTCCTTACTCTGTCTCGCGTGCTGCAACTCCGCATGTGCTTGTTGGGCTCGTTTCTCTATCATCGCAGACTTTTCCCGATCTGTCGTTCTCTTGCATTCTTCAATGGAAAGTTTGTTCTGGGCCATCTTCAAGTCCGTTTCTAACTGGGTGATGCGTGAAGCGCGTTCTTCTAACTGCTTTTCAGCTCGTTTTAGATGTGACTCTATGTTGCCTCCTGCTGAGAAAGAACTGCTACTACCTCCACTTGTGTTATTAGTACCACCAACACCGCCAGATGAACTTCCAAACAATCCACCAAGCATGCTTTTGGCAAATGAAGAACCTCCGCTGCCAGCGCCATTCCCACCCGAACCTCCAAGTATGCTGTCAGTCGCTGTCACCTGTTGCTCTAAGAGTCGTTTGTTTTCTGACCGCAAATTCGTCAGAGACTCGCTCATCAAGGCTAACTGCGCTTCTTGGCCCTTCACGGTAGCTTCTAAAGCAGCACGTGAAAGCGTAGACGATGAACTAGACGATGAGCCGACCGCTCCTCCGGGAGCAGCTCCTCCGGGAGCTCCAGAAGAAGCTCCCTGATGCCCAGAAGATCCGCCGTTTGTCGACGACAACATTGTTCTGGGTGAAGATTTTTCGTAGGAGTTGGAGTGGTCGCTAGTTGTTTTGTCGTTTTTCGTTGTCGCGTTATGGACTAAGCGTAGACAAATACGGGTCCTCTTCAACTTGCAGTCACGGGTCTTCAACTTGATGTTGGTGCATTCGTCTGCGAAATGAGGTGCTTTCTTCAGGAGACGCGGATGCCCCTCTTAGGCACCAGCGACGATCGCTGGAAGGCTCGCCTGCTACTGCTGAAGAACCATGGAGACGAACGCCACGAGTTCTTCAAAAGAACTGCAGCCCATTATGAGTTACAAAGAGCTATCAACATGATCCAAAGGCTACGGCATGATCATAGGTACGGAAACTCGCCACTGGCTCTGGCTCCTGCTGAGATGAAGATAAAGCTTGATCATTGATAAGAAGTAGTGGGTTGGTCCATCCATCAAGATCATCTGTTGAGACTGTAACAGCGACAAGAACAACACCAATCGTAACAAAATTTAAAAGCGAACAAATTCAACAAAAAGTCAAGCTATAAATGCTTCTACTGACATGTTGTACTCCTTACTGACATGTACTCCTGGATCTACACAAAAAATTTCACATCTAGTATCCTCTAGGGTAAAAACAGGACGCGTGGGGTGATTTGGGTTTACCTTGTTGGAGATACAGATATTTTCGTTTACAAACGATGAGCCTGGTGTATTACGGGACCAGAAGGTATTCAATTTTCCATGATTCTGATAGTTGGCTCTTTTCCATCGTCGCGCACCACTGGAATCCAGGAACATTCATACCATCATCTTCGCCCATTACACTTTCAACATAGAGCCGCTTTGTATGAAGATGAAGATATGGTTACTAGGCATGTGCTTTGTAGAAGTTGCTTCTTGATAATGACAGATCGCAGACGTGCTAACACCATCAAGTTGTTGAAGTTGTTATTCTTAGTCGTAGAGGCTTCAGGTTATCAGCACAACTCGTTGGACAAATGTTGAACAAAAGCAGACCCAGCTAGAGCAACTGAAGCTGAGACATAGCATTTCAGGTTCTGCTCGTAGCTAGAAAGCTAGTGGTGAAGAACAATCAACGTCGTTTGAAGGCGACTGGTGCACCTTGAGTTCTCAGTTCAAATTCTCCAAACGACATTTGATTTCTTCTAAAAAACAGACAAAGAATTGCATTCATCGTGCTGGTCCTGAAAAGTAACAAGTGCAAGAAGATTGACATTGAAGATCATTTTTCTACGACAAGCCATTACTGTTCATCAACTCCCACTCGAGGTGGAGTGCTTGTCATCCTCCTCTCTATCACGCACATCATCCTGCCAACACGTCCAACTACGTGCTAACGTTCTTGCTATTCTCTTTTCATCATCTTCTTTGCGACTCTATTGTTGGCCTATTCAATCTCCTTCATTTCGTAACCGTAAAGATCTTGTTCTCTGTACATTTACTTTCGATGTGGTCGAAATCCGAGGGCTTTTGATTTTTTATCATGTCTTCGTATTATAGATACTAATCAATGGTAATCGGTGATGGCTAATCCGGCATTTGCTAGCTAGTAAATTACGTCTCTTCCTCGTTCGAAATTCGTTTCTTATTGCACATGATTGGTAATCGAATGTATGCTCTTCCAAGATCATACGTACTCAAAACTAGACAAGATAAGAAAAAAACTGTTTCGTTAAAAACATGGAGTTCGTTTTGCCTTTCACTAGTAGCATTTGTCAGAGGTCACTAAAAAGAAATCATCTATTTATCGATCATATCGAAATTATTAGGAAATAGAAATTGAAGTTTTCAGAAAAAACTAGTTCTAGTTGGAGAAGCCGAAGCTTATAATCTTCGATGTCTTTAATGTCCTCGGGGTTGCTCACTTTACTGGTCATCCGTAATCGAACTGCTCAGCACCAGTCCCACGTTACTGGCACTCCTCGTACGAATTTGTGCCCACAGTGGCTCAGTATCTTCACGACAGGTACATAGATTACTACCGGATTGAAGAGGACTGAAACTGGGACAGAGACGTCGGCGTCTTCGGCATCTAGTTGTTGAGCTTCTGGCAACACTGAATTGAAAAATTCAGCCACAAACGTTTGCACAGACCTAGTTAGTTCTTTGTCGAGAAGTTTTTCGGCTGTGAGGAGAGCATGCAACTTTCGGACAGCGACGACTCCCTTTGGAGGCTCAGGTGGTTCTGGTTCTGCGTTCTCGGCATTTTCACCTCCTTCTGCATTTTCACCCTCTCCTGTTTCTCCACCCTCACCAGTATTGTCTTCGCCATCTGCCGAAGTATGTGAACCTTCGGCAATTTTAGCCTGCTTCTCCTTCTCTTTTTCAGCTAGGTAGGATTCGAAGTTTGGTGCGCCAGCGCACTCATCGAGGTAAATCCCGAGCATGAGCTTCACATACGCAAAGAAGTTGCTCACTACAGAGTCACCTGGCAATAAGGAGACCAGTTGGAGGAAAAGCGCTGAGGATTGCCTCGCTTTGCTGAAAATTCGGGCGCTGGAGGTTTGCGATACTATGCCGGTTGAGATTAGAGGAAAAATGTAGTCGGGAGTGGTTACACGCTTCTCTCTGGTCCTGGTGGCATCAACAGTTAAATTCAAATAGAACGATAAAGTGGTCCTGCGCATAACGCTTTCGGATTTGACTCCAGTGTCTCTAAAACCTCCCTGCACTTTTGTTCCACGCCATTCGCAAAGCCTAGATCTTCCATTTGTGGTCTTGACAGTTGCCGCAAATGAAACTCGCCATCAACGCGGGCACTTGGATAGTAGGCGAACATGCTGTTGTAGTTGAAAGGGTATGTTGAAAGGGTATCGGTATATGGAATGGCAGAAAGAGAAATTGAGGTCGCGGAAAGAAACACAGAGAGAAAAAACTTCCAATTCGATCAACGGGCACAAAAGTACGCAGAAGTTCAAGTACCCAAGGACTCCACTGAGTGCTCCAAAGAGGATTTTGTTGAGTTGCTGTTTGTCTCCAAAGTCATCGAAAATATCGAGCTTGGTAAACACGTCTTCTGTGATCTCCGCTGTGTACTCCAGCAGCTGTCCAGAGGAAACTTTGGGAGCTTAGACGAGCAGATGATGTTGAGGATGAAAAGGCTTTTTTTACTGCAGTACAGAAAGAGGACGTCGTGTGCGTGATCAAAGGTCATAGTGGGAAGACCAACATCAGAACGAATATCAAAACGAGTTTACGGGTCAAAGGTCATAGTGGGAAGACCAACATCAGAACGAATATCAAAGCGCGTTTACGGGTCATCATATCTCAATGTCAATCATCGAGCTCGTCATAACTCAATCCCTGTTCATTCAACGCAACCGCAATCTTCGCAAACGCGTCAGACCGCAGTTTTCGCTTGTACAAAAGCGGTGCCATCACAGGTGAAGGCGTCCATCTGGCTGAAGACCTTATGAACTCGACTAACTTCTGGATCGGAAATCGTAGTAGCGTTGCCGGAAAGACGTCTGGGCGTTCGTACCTCAGAGCTTGCTTGTAGAGACTGGTGAGTCTGTCGTAGAAAGATGAACCTCCTGCATTGCCAGAAGATGGTAGCAAGCACTCTACTAACACTGATACTGGGAAACAACTAGCTCCTCCAGCAGCTGCAGAACTTATCGATGCCAGTCCTACAACAGACGAAGCAGAAGCACCACCTCCTTGTGTGGCTGAAGAAGCGCTACTCTGGACCGAGCTCCGGTTCCTTTGCTGGGACGTTGGCGCACTTCCACTACGTCTGCTGGAAACGCTTTGGACCGGAAATGGCGGCACCGGTGCGCATTCTTCTAGGATCGCAGCCTCTACAGGACATTCTGAGAGTAGAGTTTTCGTTTTGGAGGCTTCTGCGCGAATCCTGATGGCCTTCATGTACTTGTTAATCGTCTCGTTCTCCATGCCGACGCGAATGCCGATCCAGCTTCAGGTTAGAAGTTGGATGATCGAGTTTTTTTCTTTTTGGTCGCTACGAACAACTGGCAAAGGCTAAGGCAATTATCATTCTTCCATAACTCCATCCCTCGAAACGTCGTTAATGCCGCCTCCCGCATCTCCACGTACATCTTCGAAAACCGACCCAATGATGCGTGACACCTCTCCGAATACGCCGTTTGAAGTGACAAACCTGCAATCTTGCCGAACTCCGAGGCCCGTGATGCGTGCTGTTCATACATCGCTCTTAACACAGGGAGAACGACGTCATTGCTGAAAGACGGCTCACTCTGTTGCTGTTCGGTAGCTTCTTCTAACTCAGCCATGAGGTCACCAAGAGCGAGTTTTTTGTCACTTGGTGCTTTGAATTTCGCTGGCAAAGAGACTGGTAATTCGCCGGCGGTCCTGTTAGAATCGGTCTACGCTTTTTCTATAGTAAATACTAAATGCAGATGATGTATCCTCATTCTACTGTGCTGGTATTTTTGTCTTATTTGCTGATTCAGAATTTTCACTTGTTGCTCCGTATCCATAACGTTCACCCCTCCAACAAATCTCCCAATTTCCGCACGCTTCTTGGTAAACCCAACAACGCAAGTGGCCATTGTCCCGTCTTCCGCCAGGACGGGGGCTGCTGCAGGCTCGTACACCTGTTGGACAAAACTGCAGGCCTCAGATGCAAACCGGAAGTGGTTGAAAAACACCTGCTCGGCTGTGGTCAGCAGTTCCATTACTTTCCCGTGCCACCAGCAGGTGTCTTCTATGATCTTAGCGATCTCTTTTTCGCAGTGTTTCCTCCTCTTATTCGTCTCGGTCCATAGCGCGTCGCTTAAGCGGTCGTAGTCCACTCTCAATGCGGCTAGGGTCACTTCACGCGTTGGGATGGACAAAGTCTCCGACTTTTTGTTCACGAAGGATTCAAACCCGCGTCTTATATCATCCAGCTCTTGGTCAAACGCGGTTAGCTGCCCATCCGACTGCGCTAGCAAATCAATCGCTTGTTTCTGATACACCAAGCAGATCTGTTCCCATTGATCGTAGTTCATTTTCTCCAGTTCTACAAGATCTAAGGATGACGAGCCAGGAGGTCCTCCATCTACTCCTGTCAGACCAAGGCCACCAGCTCCGCCTCCAATCGTGCCTCCTAATGGACTAGTTGCGGCTGATAGGGGGCCTCCTCCACCTGATGTAGAGAAACTTTTTGGCGTACTAGAAGTCTGCAGAACAACATCTACTCCGGAACTACTTGACGCAACGGACGCTACTTCTGGTTGCAGAACAGTCGCTTTGACTTCGTTTACGATGTCCTCCATGGAACGGCCTCCACTGGTACGAATAGCTAAGAAGTTCTTGCGAGGAGCTGAAGCAGCTGCGCTGGAGGAAGAGGAGGAGGCAACAGTCGCACCAGCACTTGGTGAAACACTAGGACGTTTGGGTTTTGTTTCTGCCAGCGGCTCAAGTGGTAAAAAGGGATTACGGCCACTGCTCTGCAATGCAAATCTAGACTTGAAATAATCGTCTAGAATGTGCAGGCCGACACCAGATGAATTCCCTTGCTCTACTGCCCCCCCAGAGGAACTGCCTCCCTCTTCTGCAATCGCTGGCAAGCCTAGAGAAGCAGATTGTTGCATCCTCTTGACGGCTGCTTTGGTACAGAAAGGGAAGATGTTGAGCAGCTCACGCTCTGGAGCTCCTGCACCACCTCCAGCTGATGTCCCTGGTCGACTTCCAGCACCACTGCGACTACCAGGCCTCCCCTCTGAGCCCGAGCTAGGGGCACCAGCAGCGTCTAAAACTTTGTAAAAGACCTCCGAGATCTCTGCCAGGGCTGCTGCATCGCCTGCTTGTTCTGGTGGCGTGGCGCTGGACGAGGATAGGACTTTGTCGAGCTGGGATTAGAGGGAAAGGCAAAAGAGGTAGAACTCGAACTAGAACCAACAATGTTAGAATAGACAACAAAGGAATAGGAAGAGAGATTTTGAAAGAAGTGGAAAGAAGTAAGGAAGAAGTAGAACGAACTTAGGATAAACACGCAAGATTTAGATTGCTCTAACTACATGTTGAAAGACAACAAAATGAAAAACAAAGTCAGCCTTAACACGCCGCCGCATCCCCTCCGGGACCAGACGCAGCTGCCGCGCCACCACCTCCCAAGTACACCTTCCGCACACAAGGTAGCACGTGGATGGCAGATGCCGGAAGGGTTCCGGCGCCTGCGTGAGTCTTAGTGTCGCTGCGCGCACCGTCGTCGCTTCGCATCGTGCTGTCTTCCTGTACTAGACGTAGACCACCTGTTTCGAAATGTACTTGGGGGTTCGTTGCGGTTGTTCCTACAAGGTTTGTGCGACTGAGTGTGCCAGCTCCTCCACCTCCGCCGCCAACGATTGTACCCAACACTCCAGCTGCAAATTGCTTTGATATTGCCGCTGTCGTGTCCACACTACCTAATTCCGACACTGCGACGGAGCACATACGGCGACGCTGGTTTGACTCTAGTTCTGAGTCTTGGCCGAGCGGCATTGCCACACGTCGGATTTCGTCACTAGGTCCGTCTGCGCCGCCAAGATGCAGAGCAGGTAATACGACGTTCTGCATGAAAGAGGAAGTCGTTGCAACGTCGTTCGGATAAAAGTCGGAGAGGACGGACATTAGAGGCTGAGGCATAGAGATCAAACCAAAAACATTAACATTAAATTTTCACTTTTATACTTTTAGTAAGTCACTCTAAATCTAATCCTCACACCGTAAGACAATATAGCATTTTCGCCGGATTCCTTTACTCGCTTGCTTCTGCTGTCGCAAATGAAAGTCTTCTACAGCCTGACTCGCTGCATCTGCGTTCGTCTGGGCTTCAGCGACTGCGGCAGAAGCTTCCTCGATTTTTGCTGCTTTGATTAGAACTAAAAATGAACATCTAGTATTCAAATTAAATATGTTACTGCAGAAATGGAAGACGCTTCATTTCTCACATGTATCTGGACTAAGAGGAAACGACTTCGTAACCTTTCCTCAGGGCTCATCGCCTCCCCCGGGTCCTCAGCTCCTTCCTCCTTCTCACTTGCAGCTGCTTCAGAGACTAGTTTTTCTTTTGCTTCGATCGCAGCGGTTAAAGCTGCATTTGCTGCGTCCAAGGCGTCCACTACAGTGGTCAGTTTTCCCTGGAGTCGCTCGCACTTGCTATTGTACGACTTCACCAAGAACTCCTTGCACTCGTTGTCCACTAGACTCTGGACCTTTTTGCGAAGGATTTTCTCGAACATGCTTTGCGATATCTCAAGATGATTGAGATATTTCTGTGCGACGCCTTCGCCAGGAACAGACTCGCCCTTTTTTATGAAGCCAAAATCTGTTATCATTAACGTACTTTTCTACTTAAGAAACTTGACAATGATTTAACAGATTTTCGTTTCATATTTTTGGGTGGTGGCTGTGCCGCTGCTTCAGTGAGTTCCATGACCATGGAGTCGAAAACAGCGCGATTTGCATCGTGACCGTCGAAAAGAACTTTCAGCTCTTCTGGAGTAATGTTGTCGCGGTTGAGGTCAGCAGAGCCCAGAGAATGAAAAGCGAGAGGCAGGTGGACGAGGTGGAACAAGGGACAGAGAAGAAAGTCCCAGTAGAGGTTCAGATGAGAAGGAAGTACAAGTAGAGGTTCAGATTCTAGTACTGCTACTATTTTACTGTCATCTCAGAACTTTACTCCTATTTCTTCTAATCCTCATCATAATCAGCCGCACTAGAATTTTCAGCCCCACTTCCAGGTCCTGGGGGTACATAGTCTAGCCATGCCTGCAAAACGGCTTGCACTTCCTTGTCCGGTTCTAGAAAGAAGAGGTAGTCTTCTGCCAAGTCTTGTAGGGCTTTCGTTACCGCTTTATGCCCAGACAATGGCGCTCCATCCACTAGCACGAATTCTATGTCCTCTTTCGTTGGCGCAGCGACGTAGCTCTTGGGAAGTTTGCGATCTTCGGAGCTTGCGGGTGGAGAGTCGGTGGGAGGGTGGTTGTTAGATATGGCAAGAGGTTGATTGAGCAATTCTTAGCAGGCCTCCTTAACAAGACGTCGTCGACGTAGAAACGGATACGATAAGTACCATGAACGACTGTTGATAGTCTTAACTTCCCCATCTTTTTCAGCTGCCTCCCCCGCTCCTGCAGCCCCCGCTTCAGCAGCCGCACTTTCCGATTCTGGTGGTACCAGATCGATATCGCAAAACATCGCTGCTCTCGTCTCAGCTCTTGTCGCATGATACTTTCCCTGAAACACTGCAGCGACTGCTGGCGTAAGCTTGTCCTCTACTACAGGAGAGGATGTATTTGTATCAACAACATTAGTCGCAGACGTTTTCCTCTTGTCCTCTACTTAAAGCGCAGCACTCATTGGTCACCGACTCTGAACGCAAGGGACCCCCTTCAAAGCTCTCCCCTTTGTGTCACCCTTCGTATATAAAATGACCATTGAAAGTTGAGCCTTAATCTACAAACCAATCTGTCGACGAAAAGCCTGGTGGAGTGGCACCACGACCGCTAGCGAAATTGTGCTCACTACTCCAATTGCCAGCATGAAAAAAGAAGTCCCGTGCTGAAGGGTCTTCACTAGTTGCTTTCACTAGTTCGCCGATGTCTGGTGGCGGCATCATATTGCCCGTCCCAGACTGAGCGACCGAAGGGGGTGGACGGCTGAAATGGTTGGAAGCGAACAAGGAGATGGATTTTGTTCGTAAGAATTGAGATGTATCATGAGGCTATCTGTATCTTTCTTTAGGTACTAGGACTTGCGCAACAAGAACAAATATCGAATTCGAAAATACGGTTTTCTCGGTTCCGCTCCAGCTTTCACGAAATTATTCAGGAATGCTCTGTATTCCTCTGCTTTCATATTCCTTGGTGGTAGCTCGCCGTCCGCTTGATATTGCGCATATCTCTTCCTAAAGATGTCGTCGGCAACGTCGAGAAGATCTTCGAGGACTCGGTTGCAGTAGACACTATGCTTCTCTTGCCGCTGTTGCTGCCGCTCGGCCTCGGCGGAGAAGATTAGGGGATCCTCAGCACGCAAGAAGGGTGAGAAAATCTACCGAGATTCACTACTATGCACTACTAGATGGTCTAACTCTAAATAACATGCAATACTAGATGGATCATCTACGGTAAAGGCGTCGTCCATCAGTCACGGAAGTCCAGCAGTACCGAGATTCAGTACTATGCACTACTAGGTGGTCTAACTCTAACGAAGCTTACTTCCTTTGACTAAAAACACAAGTTTCAATTATACCAATGCGAATGGCCTTGCGGGTCATAACTTAAACACTTCCTTCCTCTGCGTCCTTGCTGGTTTTTCCACGCTATCAAAATGTTCTCTACATGTCGCTGTCTGTTTCCTCCATCTTGCTTCGGACTCACTATTACGTCTCTGGGCAAAGGCGGTCTGTGCAGCCGCCCTTTCGTCAAACAACTTCTGCTCATAGATATCCTGCAGATAGTGAGCTCTAGCGGCTACTTGTTGAGCATGCATCTCTGCTGTGAGCGTTGCTGTGGCCTCTTTGAGTGCGGTTGTCTTGGCTGTTGTAGAAGAGTGGGGAGACGAAGGGCGTGGGGGAAGTAGAGACAGAAGTTGAGGCAGTGCCAGGCAAAACTTATCTTGTATTTGATTGTAGTTGTAGAACTTGAATTACAACCATTCAGTGAAAAGAACTAGCTGTACCCAAGTCAGCCGCCTCAACGGATGCTTGGACGCGTTGCTTCCGTCTTCTCTTCTCCCTCTCCAGCGCCGCCTTTCTTCGAGTTCTTCCACCAGCCTTGATCTTTCTCATATGCACAAGGCATTCTAGGAAGAGGTTCTTGCGGGAAGGTAACCTGAGAAGTAGTGGATCGAACTTGTAGTTGTCGTGTCGGTGGAGGATCCTCGACGTGTATGACAGGCTTATTAACGCGTGACTCTTATGTTAGCAACGCGTTATATATAGAGCAGAACTTTAAAAATAGAGCAGAATAAGCATCCTACTTTGTAATTACCGTCGTCTGTCGTGTGTTGTACATCTGCAATCGTGAAACAACAGGAATAGTTAGGACTGAGTTCTTCTAGCATCAGTAGCAGTAGGTGTAAGAGTAGTTGTACCTCTTCTTCATACTCTCCAACAGCTCCATGGGATTGTTGATCCCCCGTGTCGGAACGTCGGTTCCCGCGTTCTCGCTTGTATCAATACCAATCCTTTGAAGATTTCTTTCGTAGCTATCGATGCCGTCGAGGCTGTTTGGTAAGGAGAATGAGGGCTAAGGAGAAGAGAACGGGTGTAAGCCAATTCTTACACATTCCTCCTTACCAAGTTGGTAAGGAGAAATGTGTAAGAAAGTCTTCTACCTTCTTGTTGCAACTACGTCGATCGAGTTCTAGTCAAGAACAAGATACAAGATACAGTTGTGAGAGAAGAAGTCTGTTCTTCTACAGCAATACCAGAATGTCTGTCATCAGTCAAAGCATCGAACAAGGAACTACTAGTGGTAGTAGAGTACGCTTGTTTCCGGTAGTATTTCCTCGTCGAGTCAATCTTCGCTTGTTCTCTTGCCAAGACCTCGCGCTCCACCCTGACCTCCTCTGTAGTCTTCGCCACATCTGCCCTATAGGTGCCTCTCCAGAACTGGAGAACATGTTCCTCTTGTTCTGCGGCAAAATTCCTGCGGTCGAGGGCTTGCTCCAACAGTTCGTCCCTGTTCCTCGCGATGTTGTCAATCATTGTGTGCTCATCGACGTCGTCCAGGTATTCGCCATAGAGAACTTGCCGTCGTTCTTCATCGAGAAACGGCTTCAATAAAGGTTCCTTGTGGCCACCCATTTTGTACCAATAAACGTCGCTCGGGTCCAGCTCGGGACGAGGGAGACGGGGGATCTGTGTTGAGCAGAGTTTGGTTTTGGTAGAAGCATGGTGCTAAGATTCGACCAGCACAAGCTTCTAAACGTATCATCTGGTGACGTTTTTACCAGAACCATCAGTAGCAGCATCATTAAGAAACTTATGCGGTTCGAAGTTCATCAGCATGTTGCTACAGACGTTTCTGGAATGATCGGTAGTTGCATGCTGTTGAAGTTCGAACCGCATGACCTTCCAAACGTATCCCGCATCGTTTGGAAGATCAATCATACGGTTCGAAGTTCATTAGTATGTTGCTGTTCTTCGAGTTCTATTCAAATTAACACTTTTTCCGTTTTCGCATCATCTTTCACTGGTTCGATCGACTTCTTAATCTGGTACAGGAGCCTCAATGACGTCCCTCGGTCCTCCTGTTTGATTTGGTGAAGGACCTCTCCGCCGAAACCTGGAAGTCCCAACCGCTTAAACACCTCCCGCAGCAATGGCATGTTGTGCGCCTTGACTTGCGCGAGGGTCTTGTCGCGGGCTGTGTTAGTTTTGAATGGAGGATTTGAAATTCAAATTGAGATTGTTAAAAATTATGTGAAGCGATTGCGCTGATCGATGTACCTACTACGTCCCTGTTGGAATTCAAAAATGCGTAAGATCACAAACACAAGCTGCTTGTGGGCATTGGTTCTTCAAGGAAAGATACAGAACAATCTCATTGGCCTTAGAATTCAAGAAACTATTTCACTTCAAAGATGAAAGAAACTGACTGCATCTGTGCAAGGAAAGATACATAACAATATCAAATTCATTCTGAACAATATCAAATCCTATATATAATTCAAGCACTTTTCTTCTCATTCTCGAACTCCAAGAGGTCATCTGGGGTGACGATACTCGGATGCGTTTTGCTCAACACCTCCGCAAACAGGTAGCCACTGGCGAACTCGCGTTCAATCGCGGAACCACAACCCAACTTCAGGTCGTCGTTCAGCCACGAGAGAACGAAGTCGGACATTTTCTTTTGGAGTTCCCGCTTCGCTTTAAGCTAGTTGCACAACTACAACTACACCATCATGGATTAAGTTAGTAGTTATCCATGGATTAAGTAGTTATAGTGTTACATTTCCACGAGAAAAATTATGACCTTCTTCTACAATTTGAATTCTTTTCCCGAAGAACTAGCGGTTGCGGTATAATGTCTAGTATCTTTTTTTGGAGCTCTTTTCCTGATACTATACACGACCAGGTTGCATGAAGAAAGGGATGATTTTCCGTTTTAGAGTAGACATCATTTTGTTCGTGACTAATTTCCGACTCGGGTAGATTTTAGTCATTGCTCGCCCTCTCTTTTTTCCTCATAACAGACGTTCTCTTCCTCTATACGGCCTCATCACGGACTAGCACTTTCACACTGGACCGACCATCACGAAACAGAGGTACACGCATTTTCACTTCTAAGTGTAAGTACAACTTTACAGAATTAGTACAAGCTGCGTGAAAAGTGGCGTTCCGATTTGTACTGCCACATACTGCACTGCGCAGGAATGTCTCTGGACGAGGTGGAACAAGGTGGCACAGCAACTTTGACAGCAAAGGTAGTTCCTCTGTTTCAACTACGCAAAGCAGTCGATACCATTTTGTTCTCCTTGAGTGAAAAAGTCATTATAGCGGATCATTAAGGTTAACAAGTTCGTCAGGTCGGGATTTCATTTGGGTGTTCGGTTTTTCAGGGGTTTGGCTGGGCCAGGAGGCTTCATGTCATGTCAACATGGTGCCTCTTTTATAGCAATACAAGTGCTTTCCATCTTTTTTCTTTATATACTCTCTGCCCCAATGCCGACGACGCGGTCGATCGGGGGACCGGCGTAGACGAACTTAGCTCTACCAAAGTACATATCGGTAAAACTTTTTCTACATATGTTTCATCTCGCATGAAGGTCGGAGGAAAAGCTAGGGGCACAAAGAAAGAGCGATGGTGAAGAAGATTGGTATCATTGATATAGTCGCGGTACCTGCTTCTACCTAGGAAAATTCATTGACTCATTGTCTGTTGACTTTCATAAATCGAAGCAGATAAATCGAAGCTGTGTTCAATCTTGACGAGCCGGCGTCATGTCGTATCATTACAACATCATTGCTAGGAGAGGGCTTGATTTCCGTAAAATGCCGTTGCAGACAACGACAGCCGAGAAAGACCCTCCTCCTTCAAAAATAACACGTTGTTCATCTTACGCCCACAAAGGGCGATTTCTCTCGGCCATGTCCCTAAATTTGCGGATCAGTTTTGTCGCCAAACTGTTCAGCGTCGCGACCTCTTCTATTTCTCCCACTTCTAGATCACCTGGCTTTTCCACAAGTTGCTTCTTCTCGATATCGCCAACTGCGCCAGCCCAAGCGGCTTTTTGAACTAAGCCTATGGCTTGGTTAGAGGTTGCACCATTAGCATTACATTCTTCAGACCTAGAACATCGTCCTTGACCTGTATTATTTTCATCTACTTACTTGAGAAAAGCAAAAGGTCAAGAATGTTAGTGGAGGATGTATATGTAATGTTGTAAGCCATAATTTTGCCGATCTTGATTTTCATCAATGCATCCCATGCTATTTCGTTGTTGTCGCACATCTCGCCTAGGGTGAGCATGGTCTTGCGGATAAGCACAAAGTCCCTCGTTGCATCGTCTTGGCAATCGACAACGTGTTTGTCGAGCTCGGCCTTCATGTTTTCTACGATGACGCCTTTGTCTTCGAACTCGTTTTTCTTGACTTTGAGGTTAATCCTAGCACGTTCGGAACGGAGCAATTCCGACTTTGGGTCGGATTTGAATCCAACCTCAATTGCGGCAAGAGCTTCGTCCAGACGACCGAGGGCATCTGGGTGAGGGAAAGGGAGTTTTGATGATGACAGGACGATCACGATAAGTACTCAAAAGGAAGCTCATATCTAGACTTATAATTTCTGTTTTTTGTTATAACGGTAAGGTAATTGTCACTAGCACGACTGCAATAGAAATATCAACATCATTCAACATACTCATACAGCCTAAAAATATGTGTATGTTTGAAGATAAAGTACTCAAAGCCTCCGCTTTCGCCACATGCAACTCCACGGGTGCCTTGCTCTGCTCCCCCTTCTCTTCGCCATTCGCAGTCATCGCTGCTTGTATCGCTGAGTCTGCTAATTCCAAAGCTTCCTCTAAATCTCTCTCTGAGACTCCTGCTTCTGCTGCTGACTTGTGTCCCTTCTTCTCTAGGAAGTGAACCAAGTCTCTGCCGAAGTCGCCTTGATCTGCTTTTTCTACGCCGAAAACGTGCTGTGCGACGACTAGAGACCGGGATAGACCCAATTTGGCACTGTCGGAGAGCTTTCGGAACTCCGTGGAATTGGCTAATTCCTCGTCTCCTTTTTTCAGACGGTCTAAGAAGTCCAGGGCTCGTCGGAACCTGGACATTTATCGTTCTTCTACTTAGTAAGTTAAAAACAGTACGCACTGCTTGAGGAGGTAACGTTGAAAACTGCAACTCAAAACAAAGAACACAGTGACAAAGAATATTACCGTGTCAACAAGTAGAATACTTTTTTTCTTTGAGCTATAGTAGTTAATAAAAATGATGATCGGACGAGTCAGAGTGATTGTTCATGAGAATGTGAATGGTGAAGATCATCATGATGAGAAGGGTGAAGATCATCTTTATCATCAACATTCTTTATCTTAATGAAAAAATTGCCTCCTCGTCCAACTCCCATCAAAATTTTTAGTCACTACCTTCTCACAGCCAAAAATCCTCCTTTCTTGGCTCCCCACGCTACCTCTAGTGCTTGGTCCTTGCTCTGATCCGCGTTTGCTTTTGATCGATCGAAAGTGTCCAGTTTTTCTTTACCATCTAATGCACCTTTCAAGAACCTGTCTCCACGCCGCACATCAAAAGCGACATCCTTGAGGCCACCAGTTGGCTCCTTTGGCGACTTCTCGTGCTTGTATAGGGTGACTTGAAACTCCAGTTGCGGTCGGGATGCGGCGGCTGGTGGACGATAAGATGTGAGATGGTGTGATTGGAAGGTGAAGGTTCAAGGTTGAACTACTTGAAGAAATAGAGAAGATCAAGATGATGTCCTCCAGACTAGTTATGAACAAGTAGGTTGATGTGCTTGTACTAGCACTACCACATGCGAAAAAGAAATTTCTGCTACCTCCCCCAGCACCACTGCTGCTACTCCCGCCAGCCGTCTCGTTCGGCCCCAACGTCTTGTCGTTCGCACTTCCATCCCCACCAGCTGTCGAGGAGGAACTCGCGTCGCCGGCTACGTCTGGGTAGAAGCTGCATGGCCCAGTTATTTTCACGAAGGCTTCGCCGCCGTCTTCTAATCTCCGCAGAATCATATCCACTACATCCTCGCAGTTGTATTCCGCTAGTGTGATGCTCTCTGGCTGTGCTTCGGCGCTTTCTCCGGGAGAAGCCAGACCGGGAACTGGGAAGGACCATCGGGTGGAGTGGAGAACTTCCCGAGACTTGCGGTCGAGGACTCGGTAGTGGGTCTGAGTTGTTGACATTTGGAGTGCTGTGGGTGTGGGATTTCTTTGGATGTCGTGTATTCTAGTCGTTCGTTGTTGTGAATGATGTACTCACTTACTACTTGTTCCAGTTGTATTCACATTGATGTACCCAAACAATATCCAAGTCTTCGAGCAAGCTGTCGTCAGGTCGTTTCCCAGTGATATACTTCACCCACACATTCGGTTGCGCCTCGATCCATGGTAATCTTGCAACTACGACTTGCTCCCTTAGTGCGGTAGTCTGTTTTGGTGTTGAGGATGTCAGGAACTATAAATCATGGATTTGCAGGGAAAATGACAAAGTCTAAGAGGACAATGCAACCATGATATTCCCGATCAAGGATGCATGCTGTTGTCCCTGTTATCACCGTTCATGGTGACCGTAGAGACGTGGTCTGACAGTATTTCTGAATAATCACAAGTAAACTACCTCCTCCGTATCCTTCGGAAACACTGTCGTATCGTTTAGCACAGCCTCTGCGTCATCCGCTTTTTCCAGACCAATTAGGGCCACTACCTTCCTCAAATACGCTTTCTCCCAGTCAGGTCGGTGCTTTATCGCAACTTCAGCCTGGTGTCGACGTCGAGAAGTAGAACAAGTGTACTTAGTTGGATCAAGTGAGAGCTGCTCTGTTGAGAACAATGGTCAAAGGAGGGTACCTCCGGGAAACTTGAGTTTTTGTTTGATGAAAGGTGCAGATAAACAGTGACTGAAGAAGATAGGGCCTCTTAGTTGTTTCGATAAAACTAAGAGGTCCTCGTGATGAATAGAAATAAGCCTTGAAGCAAAGAGAACAGTGCTGGAAGATGTCAAGATCTTCTAACAGTAAAGTGCCTGATCTGGAGGCGGCCATCATGTACTATCAGAAAAACGAGGTGTAGGGGTAGAGATGAAGTGCAGCACGACAACGTCCCAGGTAAAAAAGTACCTGCTTCAAAGCCTCCTCAAACTGTCCTATCTGCAACATCGCCATCGCTGTATTGCTCGCAATCGTCCCCCTATCAACGTCGTTTGCCGCTGCCTTTGCTGCTCTCGTGTAAGCTTTTATGGCCAACTCATAGTTGCGTTCTTTGAAACATTCGTTCCCCACTCCCTTCAGCTTACCGAAATCGTCACCGGCGCGCCTCAGGTCATCCATGCCCATAGGCTTACGCTGCGCAGCAGCAAGCAAGTTACCAAGATCCATCATCTTCTTGAGTTTTTAGAGTAGTGTCAAAAAAATCTAGAAGGGTTTAGGAGTAGGCCCAGGTGCGTTCTAATTACTTCTTTTTTACACGGGTTGGGCTAGAGTTTAGGTGCAGAAAGGGTAGGTACTCAAAGAAGAAGAACTTAATTGGGGGAAAGGGAATGGCATTGAGCAACTATCGATGTGCACATGCACGAACTAGAACTACTTCAAGAGCTGCTCGTTGTAGAATGGGGTAACAAGATTATGGTCACCATGCTGTGTCTGCAGTTCCTCTAGCTCCACATTATACAGTCGACTGCACATGATCATCTGACGTTGCGGTGATAGGTTCCTGATGAAGTAAGTAGATCCATTGCCACCGGTCTTGCACTTGTTTATGGTTGCGTTTGAAGGTCTCACGAGGACTACATTATTTCATCTTACACATTCTTAGCTGCAACCGCATGATCACGTTGACGTCTCCACCGCTTCAACATTCTACAGAATGAGAGGGAATTCATCTTCATGGATCTGAAGATTCTGTTTCTGACCAAGACAAAGTAAAAAAGCCAAGAACAGTCCGCAGAGCGCAGAGATGAACACGACCAACCTGCATACTTACAACATCAAGTGCATTTGAAGCTGGATTGAAGTTGCAGCTAGCGACCTTCAAGAGTCAGAAGTCTGATCGTAAACGGAGAGCGCTGTTCCGTTTTCTGGTGAAAATTCTAAGTCCTTCTAGTGTACATGTTGACTCAAGTCCATCTTCTATTTCATCTGTCGAATTCATCATGTTCGTTCCTCCGTGTTTTTTTTTCTTTGTATTTACCGGTAGGTTGTTTAATATTTAATCTTCAGTCACTCCTTCACTGACATCTCAACTGCATTCTATTCCAGATCGCTTCTCTGCGTGACACTGCCCTTTGCCAGTTCTCCTCATTCACCGCTTGCACATTGCGCTTGGAGTCCGAGTCGTCTCCAGAAGAGGAAGAGGACGAGTCACCTGAAGCCGCATCTTTCTCCTTGTTGTCACCAGAAGCTCCTACTCCGTCTCTCTCCGCAGCTAACAGAGCAAACAAAGCCTCTGATTCATCCCAAGCCTCTTGAAAAGTGGCTTCACCGGCTGCCACAGTGGCTGCCATATTGTCTTCAGAGCCTGCTGAGGAAGAACCTCCGTCGGCTGGATGATAGTTGTATGGTGTCGTCGTGTTGGAGGGTTTTGCGAATAGCAGGAGGAACGTGATTCGAATGGAGCGATACGTGGTTGGCATGATCGGTTGCCTGCTCTATCTCTAACTTAGAAGAATTTTTAGAAAGTCTCAGAATCATGTATGAATAGAAAGTCTCACACACAATCAAAAAAAACTCTCACAATCAGGAAGGGCAATTATAAGTAGTTAAGTACCTTTCCCTCCCTTCAATCCTCGAAAGAAGTCCACATCTCCCGCTGTCGCTGAATCTAAGCGCTCTACCCAGCGCATGGTTGCCTCTACGCGGTCCAAGCAAAACTGAAGGCTTCGCATCTGCTCTCCTGCAGCTAGTTGGCCTAGTTGCTCCACGCTCGACGCAGTCAATAAGAGATGGGACGGTCCTTCGAGCTGCTCTGCTGTCGTCGTCATTGGGGGAGGGAAGACGGGCGAGGAAGAACTAGACGTCGAAGCTGATGCAAATGTTTTCTGAGTCAGAAAAGCATTCGTTACCAGCTCAATCTTGTCCCTCAACTCGCTCTCAGTGAATGCCAATGCTGGTGCGATGTTCGCTTCGAAACTGCCTCGCGGATGGCGTAAAAGACCAACGTCCCGACGCATGTTCATAGGGTTGGCGGTTTGATCGTCGATGTTTGTGCCATAGTTGTTCTTGTTGGTAGAAGCTAAAGGTTGATCTACTCCTCCAGAACCAGAAGAAGTCGGTGAAGAACTACTAGTTTTCAACGGCCCAGCAGTGATGCTCGATGCATAGCCTGATGAGCAGACTCTAACTCCGAATTTCTGCACTAGATTGCTCTCACGCCTCTGTTTCTCCAAAACTCGTTCTACTGTCTGCTCATACCGCAACCGTGCGCGAGCAGGCATATTGCTGGCTACATCTTCCCTCTTGCGTCGTTTATCTCCTAGAGTAGAGGAAACTTGTTCTAGATCGCGTTTGAGAGTGGCTAGCTTGGCTTCTAGAGTTTCGATTTCGTTCTCTACGAAGAGCAATCCACCCTTGGCACTCTCCGCTTCAGCCTCGGCTAGTTCTGCTGCATGCTCTTGATTCTTCAATTCTAGACTTCGCTTCTGCGCTGAAGCAGAGTCGGTGAGGGCGGAGAGAATTAGAGGTTGAGCAGAGGTCTGGAAAGGTGCCTATCCCTCCGGGGTGAAACCACAAAAGCAACACATACTTACACTGATGAATCGAAGAAATCTAAATAGCATCCATCTTGCTGACCCTGACGTCTAACTGATGTGTAACCATAAGTACAATGACCCCAGCTTTTTCTGCAACCGCACACACTGCGCTGACACAAACCTCGTTGGCTGGTAGGAATGCACTGTCGCCACTAGATTTTTCTGTTGTTGTTGAGTTGCCGCAAATGCCTGCTGTTGATGTTGTGGAACAATCGACGCAGTAGTTGACGTTGTATTCATACCAGGAGTGCTAGGCACAGGTGACGCCGGAAACAGCTCTTCTACAGGACTTCCACCAGTACTGGTTCCTGCGTGCGGTCCCCCACTCGATGTTGAGCTAGGGGACAGTCCTAAAGACTTCTCCGGTGGTGTTGTAGTTTCCGCTGTCGTCTTTTCAACGTTCTTGTCAACATCTTCAAGAGTTGGTGGAGGTGTTGTACTGGTAGAAGTAGAGGATTTATTTTTCGTTTTCGATTCAGGTTTACCACATTTTCCACCACCTCCTGCAGCTTTTTCTCGTGCTCTAGCACGTGCATTAGAGCGAGGATTCACACTGGCTGGAGAGCCCCCTTCTGGTGAGAAAGCAGGCAGCGACACAGCTGGCGAACTTGGAGATGTAGCTTCTTCGTCTTCGAATATTTGGCCACTTGCTACCTCTGCTAGAAGAGTTTGAGCGGTTTTCGTGGTTTGCACGTTGACGTTGTTGTCAAGATTACCAGTGGTAAAGGAGGAAGGCATAGTCGATGAAGCTAGAGTTCCTAGTCCAGGTCCACTGTTTGCAACTAGTTCATACCTGACACTTCCAACCAACCCAGTCCACTCTTGCAACAGCGCCTTGCCAATCTTCCCATACACGTCGCAAAGCTCTCGATGTCTTGCGTGTGCTTCAGGGAACTCACCAGAATCCAGCAAATCCGGGATTATTTGTTCCTGCAAGTCGCTCTGCTGTCGTTCTAGGCTTCTACGGTACGCACGCAAACCATCGACCAAACCATCTCGTTTGAAGAGAGACCTGACAGCTAAATCGCGGACTTGAGCAAGACTTTCTAAACAGCCTCTGAACAAATCAGGTGCGTCGTCTGGTGGAGTACTCAGATCATCCTGCTCGTGTTCGGTGTGATCACCTTGGTCATGAACGTCTAGGGTGTCACGATGTTTGTTCTGACCAGCGTGATTGAGATCGACGTTTTTGAGTTTCAACACTTCGGGAGTAGAACCGCTGACGTCGTTGTTTTGGTCTGCATCTGCTCGTGGTGAGTCGGAAGATGCAGACGACGATGCACTAGACGATGAAACGGCTACAACAGTACCAGAAGTTGTAGACGTCTTGGAATCTGCTTTGTCCAGCAAACAGCTGCCTTCCTGGACTCCTGTGGTTAGGACAGGCAACAACCTCTCGAGAACAGCCCGTCGGACACTCGCGAACAATGCCGGTGACCCAACAACCTCAGCTAGACCACAAGCAGATGCCAGCAAGAAGGCTTGGTCGTCACTGGCATGCGAATTCAAGTACGCCGTCTCCAGTGCTCGGGAGAGGAGAAAAACGGACGTGAAAGTTGTGAAAGGCACAACTGCTGCGAGATTCACGTCATTGAACTGGTACCCTAGAGAGCCGTCTTCCTTCTGAATGTTTGTTACCCAGTCCTTCAAGGTGCGATCTAAGGGACCTGGCGGTGGCAGTGCAAGAGCACCACCTGTATGATTATGAGCTCCAAGAACAAGCTCATTGAAAGCAGGTGAAGAGATACTAGAAGACGACAATGTTCCACCTCCTGGTGAACCAACTGGTGATCGTCCAGAAGGGTTCTTACTGCTTCCATCCAGATTGTCCTTCTTGTGAAACAGTCTGCTTCGCTTGTCCTGCTTTGGTGACTTACCTGGAGCCTTGGTTGCAGCAGATTTTTCGAGCTTTTTCATCTCATCTTCGGCACCCGACGATGACGAAAAAAGCTCAGGTGGACCAGGGGCTGCGGCGAGCCCCTGCGTAATAGCGTTGAGGAGCCAAGCCATGATTCTTTACAAGTTTTTTGTAGTGGAATTTTTTTAATGAGACTTTTCTTTTTATTTTGGAATTATACTTGCAAAAGTGAAAGTGTCGTGGCTGCGACAACTCAGATGACTCAGGCAGGTTTTATTGTGAATGTTCTACATCAACATCGGTGGGTTGTTACAGTTTTCGCTTTTCAGTAAAACCTTTTTTTCGTCTCATCTCTGTTTCACTCGTCAGTCAATACCTCTCTTAGTTCTCTATCTTTCTCCTTCTTTCAGGTAGTGCCTGATGGTCCAATGCTACTATAGAGACTGTCTAATGCGTTCGCGTCGTATGCGTAGAAGTCAAGAGTGGAAGATCCCAAAGCCATATTATAAATGAGGAAACTATCGGACAAATTCCAAGTCTTTCTCCTGCAGCATTTCTCTTAGACACACGCTTGCATACTCTCCAGGCTTCAATGTGAAACTAAACACTAAGCTGCGACCTGGCCTGGTCTTGATATTCGTCGAAGAGTCTTCTCCGTCGTTGTTTTGAAGCTCCAATGCCTCACCCGGTCCATGAAACTCTGGTACCGTGAAAAGCAACCGATCAGAACGCCGCGGCTGTACTGGTTGGGCATCTTGGTCTGCGTCTCCTTCTTTAAATTCTTGTGGAACTCTAATGACCTCTTCTGATCCGCGCGTGACCCTGACGTCGGTCGGATAGGCGAAAAGACGTCTATAGCCACCTTCGACTTCGAACTCGCGATGGAGGGCATTGGCAGTGAGCTCACCGGGGTCTTTTCCGCCAAGTAACGTTTTGTAGACTTCATGCCAATAATCGGAGGTGTTTTTGAGGACATGATTGCCAGGCTGTTCTGGGATCATATGACCTTCATTCGAGTCGCCGCGTGGCTGAGGCGGCCGTCCAAGAAGTGGCACTACGATGTCGGCCAACGTGTCGCCCATATCGCTTCCTCCTTCGAATGTCATGAACTGTCTGACTCGTGGCAACGTGATTTCTATCTCATCACAACCTCGAACGTCATCTTCTTGATGTCCACCTCCAACAAAACCACGCCCTCCATGTTGCTCTTCTACGGATTCTCCCTCTGCTCCTCTTCGTGTTCGGATTTTGTTGATGCGATTCTTTATCCCCAAATCCTTGTCCACCAAGACCAGGTCCGCGAGGTTGTCTCCAAATGGTGTTGCCCCACTTACGTGGTCGCGGCAACGAGCACTGGCAGCATGGTTCCAAAGCTCTGAGACATAGGCGCGTGCGTAGAAAAGTCTCATACTCTTGGGCACACCTTCCCGTAATGCACGTTCGAAACGGGTATCAGGTGTAGAAGTTCCGGAAGCAGACGAGTCCCGTTCTTGTTCGAGCAACACTCGAAGCAGGTTACGTTCTGCTAATCTGCTCGGCTGTGTGTTAGCCAAAGCTGTGTCATAATCGCCTCGATCGAATGCGTGGGCTGCTTCTTGCGCTCGTGCGTTATCGGGTTTTACCATTGCATGCATGATGGAGATTAGAAGGTGCCCACAATGCTTCAAGCAAGTACAACTATTCTATAATTTCTATTCAAATTCGTACCTGTTGTTCCTGTTGTTCTTGTTTGAGAACTCCTTCTTGCTGTTGAAATTCATTTCGTTTCATCATAACAAGGAGCATGCTTTCGCGTAATCCCCCAATATGCACGCCTTTCCGATATCACTACTCAAAATCGATCCCGTGCCAAAACGTTGAGGACCAAAGTAGTTGATAAACCCATGCTTAGCCACCTGAAAAGCACGTGCACGAGCAACTTGAAAGACTGGAAGATGTTGAGGGTTGCGACGACTTTTAGAGGTAGGTTTTTGGTGCTCGTGGACCCCGCTTTTTCTGCCTTTCTCTCTTAGGACAGGCATAAAAAGCGGGAACAAAAGCACCTTTACCCTACCCTTAAGACTTGGACTTCCTTCTTGTCCTAGTCCTTGGTCTTCTTGCGAAGTAGAACCAAAGGAGGAGCTACTGGTGCTTGATGTTGGTGTACTTGTTCTTGTATGGTCTTCTATTTCATTCTGGTGCTCATTGGAAATGGAATCGGTTTCCTCCAAGTTAACCAATCTAGCGTTTCGGAGCCCAATGGTAAAGTGGTTGCCATGCTGTGCGCCCAAAGCACAATGCTTCATCCGACCTTCGACGTTTGAGATCGCAATGAAAGAGTCTAAGGACGACTGGGAATCTTTCTTACGTCTGGGTGGTGAGCGAACAGTGGTATAGTCTGCGGGTTCTTCTTCCGGTTTCAAATTTTCGATGTGCGTAGTATCAGCCTTATCGTCTTGTCTTTTTCTTCCCTTTCCAAACCACAGCAATTTCTTCTCCAAGTATCTGGCACTATAATCCCTACACACCCTTAGTGACATGTGCTGAACAGTAAGCGCCCTACGGTCCTTGAGACCGCCATAGCAGATTCGCTCTGCTGGAACTCTAAGGTATCTTGCGATCATGTTTTTGGCTTCTTCCGTTGTCCTGTTGCGCTTGGCCACAACGAACCACAAATGACGTGGAGCCCAATTCACTTTCAGGTCTTCATTTGGAGTTTGAGTACTAGTTGGTTCGGCAGAAGTGGCATACTTTTGCTGGAAAATATGATCATCTCTTCGTTGGATTTTGGCTCGGTCAGCGGCCTCCCTCACCACTTCCTTCTTCTTCAGATATTCCGTCGGTGTGTCCTCATATTGCATCTCCTTCAACCAGCCAAACCAGTTTTTCATATCTCTAGGATCGTCAGGGACTACCATATTAGGTGGTCCACCTGAAGCAGTCTCCCCATAGACCTTTCGACCGCGCATTTGTCCTCCTTCAGCCTCTCGTGATGAAGAAACTTCTCTAACGCAGAAGTCGTCTGGATACTTCTTGAATCTTCCATGGATCGCATAGCTGGCAAAGTCTTGAAGAAGAGCGGCTTGCCGAGCTTCTCTTTCCTCACGCCAATCGTGGTCCGCATGATCTTTACTCATCTGTGTGGTCTCCTGAAGATCCTGGTCTTGGACTTGCGTCCCCTTTTCTTGCAGCTTCAACAATGGATTGAAACATGTAATGCCCATTTTTTGGTAAAAATCACCATCTTCCCCACATAGATTTCTCAGCCGCTCGCTCACAAAGCGGCCGTTGAGGCTCTTTTTTAGATCCGTCCCTGCAGTGTAGTTCCTCGCACTAGAAGAAGTCGTGGCAGCACTATTATTTCTGTCCTCGACCGCCAAACCGGAGGACTGCTGGAGGTCAACATGTTCAGATCCTGTTACTGATGCAACAGCTGCAACATTGCTTATTTTGCTATCATCTGCAGATACGGACGCAACGGTCCTCGCCTGTCCTCGTGTCAAAGGGGCTGAAGAGCTGGGACGTGGAGTAGCTCTACAGCTCCTTTGGATGAGAGCCGGAGCACGAAGGGGCAGCATAATGTTCTTGTTGTAGTTATCCGATTACAATATTAGCTGAAGATCACTCTGATAGCGTGCATGACCGATCAGTCTGTGTCTGATAGCGTGCATGACTGATTTTTAGTCTTGAGCTCGACAGGATCAGTTTTCTTGGAACACGTGCATCCAGATATTTAGAAGACTTTCTCGTTGTTGTGAAGATGGTGATCGAAATATTGCTGGATATAACAACTTTCGATCGTATCAAGGTTGTCTAGGATCCTGCGGCGATCGAACAAACCCTGTATTGCCAAGACTGGCCATGGAATATCGTTAGCAAAGAACAAGCACTTGTTCTCCCCCACTTGGCAAAAGCGAAGAACATCAAGATGCTCGTCCCGCTCACTACTTCGTGAAGGCCAAACTGTTAGCTTTGGTAAAACCTCCCTTCGTAGAAAATCAAACAGTTGTTCACATCTGCTGATGATTTCAGTGAGGATGGTGCTTTAGCTACTTACATAGACCTGATTCCTAACATCCGGAGTTTGTCATTCTCTACACATTTTGGCTTTGCAATTTTGTTTATCGCGTTGACTTAAATACATAGCTAGGTCGACCACATATAGATAACGTTCAAAAGAATCCATATTTACTTGGTCTTAGGAGAAGAAATTAGAAGAAAGCTTGCTCTCGGTTGAGGTTTTCATCTTTATCTTTTTTGGCAGACTTATGATGAGGGAGAATGACGCTTATATATGTGGTCAATAGATACTGTAGCTAGATCATGTGGGCAAGGTAATATGATATGTGGTGCTTTGGGCGTAGTGCCATTCTTGGTTGTCTATCTCTTTCATCTATTGGAATTCCTACATTGCTTCTGAAAAAAGTGAAAGCCACGCACTCACAGCTACGATATATTGATCTGCTTAATTGGGAGGTTCTTGTTTACCTCTGCTTTCCAACTTCTATTCAGCCATCCGGGAAGTGTTTCGTCTCGTTGGGTATATTCCCCTGCGCATCTTCACTGAGAGGCGAATTCGATGATGAAGGACCGGGAGGAGAAGAAGTCAAAAGCGGATTAGCTGCAGTAGTACTCGAACTCGGATGAGAAGGTAATCTACTTGATGACGAAGTCGACGAGCGCTGCGACGTCGCATTCGTTAAATCTTCATAAACATGCCTCCTAAGTCTCCGCAAAAACCGTTCTTTCACTCGATCTACTCTGCAAGCGTTCCGCACAAGCAATTGGAAATGACTCAAACGTTCAAAATTTTTTTCCACCACAGCCACAGGTGATGTCAGAATTTGCTGAGCTTTTTGCAACAGGAGCAAATGGTCTTCTTGCGACAAGAGTTCATCTCTGCCAGATACTAAAACGCGTTCGACTGCCTTCTGCACTACCTCTTGCACGATTGTGGATGCAGGCTCCGACAAATTTAGCAGTGACCCGGTGAGTTCACTACAGACTTCTGGAATAGCTAGAGCAACTTCGCTTTCGTCTTCCTCGGAATTGACAATTTGTTCGCTGTCTTCCTCTGCTCGTGATGAAGGAGAATTCAGCTGGTGCGCACTGGATAGCGATAAAGGCAAAGTGTCAGTTTGCGATGTCGATGATGAAGATGCAGTTGAGAGGAAAGATCCGCTACCGATGTGCCACCTCCAACGTGAGGATGACTGACTAGAAGCCGAAGCCGCAGAAGAGGTGGCCACACTTGCACTGCTGCTGGCAGATGAACAAGAACAGGATGTACTACTACTACAATAGAACGATTGTGGGTCGTTCGTGTCTCCTTTCGGATCCGAGTGTCGATGTGCCTTCTCATCTACCTGTTCATCAACGGGAAGATTCGCTGTAGCATTAGAGGCACCTGCATCACAACCACGAATGAAAGACACAGGTAGTTGTCGCTGATCCAACAAATCCAAATCTAAAACCCTTGGTGTTGGTGGTGCGCTATGTCGACGCCTAGAACCACCGAGAAATAAGCTCGTACTACTAGGAGTTGGAGTTGCTTCTAGCACTCGATGTGGACTGCTAGGAGTTGGAGCAGCCTGGTGACCTTCTGGTCCTGTTGTTGCTGTAGGTCTGCTCGGACATATGATCCGTTTAGAGGTAGGGTTTTGGTGCTCGTGGACCCCGCTTTTTCTGCCTTTCTCCCTTAGGAAAGGCATAAAAAGCGGGAACAAAAGCACCTTTACCCTACCCTTAATCCTTGCTTTCAGCTCTCTCAAGATACGTCGCAGAAATGTTCGCACAACTTGACCCAAACACGTCGCGAGAAAGTGGCCTCCTATGGTTTCAGGCGTTCCAACCATGTGGTCGAGCCAGGCATAGGTACAGCCTTCAGTCAACACCAGGTCCACCCCCTCGCGCGCCCATTGTTTTGCTTCTTCAGATTTGATTTGGGAAAAGATATTTCGTACTCGAGAAGGAAGCCGTTTCAGAGCCGAAGAAGCAGTTGCGCCTGAACGTGAATCCTGTTGTTCTCGGACATTCGGACGACATCCATCTGCCGCACTCGGATCTTCATCTACGGAGAGGGTACGAGTACTTGTAGAAGACCCAGGAACTACACTGTTGACACCAGTGGACGAGTCTTCGGCGGAGGAAGGTTCTGTAAGCTGCGTTCTGTAAGCGGGGGAGGAAGGTTCTGTAAGCTGCGTTCTGTAAGCGGGGGAGGAAGGTTCTGTAAGCTGCGTTCTGTAAGCGGGGGAGGAAGGTTCTGTAAGCGGGGTTGTACTAGAGAGGGACTCTGTACTTGCTAGGGAAGTAGCAGAAGCTTCTGTGCCAGGTCCTTCGTTGCCATGCTCTAGAATTTCTTCTCGATCTGGATCTTCGCTCTTGAATCTTCTCCCATGATCTGATATGTCGGGTCCTCTTGTTGTATCGTCCTCCCCATCTTCTTCCCTTATGATCTCCCGTATTTCTTCTTCCTCAACATGAAACCTTCTCCGGCGTCCCGGTCTCTGCTGGTATTGTCTCCGCAAAGTCTCCGCATCCACAGATTCACGAGGTTCTACATGTGGTACTGGTGGACGCTGGTCCTGATGCCAGGCCCAGGCATGCCGGTCGCGATCCCATCGCCAGGAACCATTTAAACGTGACGAAAGACTAGCTGTTGAACTTGACGAAACAGAGCTGGTGGATCGAGAGGAAGGTCCGACTCCTCTTTTTAAGCCGGGTAGTGACAAACTAGTACACGCGGAGCAGGGGCGAGATAGAGGGAATAAGAACAGCAATGCCAAAGCATGCGGAAGATAGCTCCAAAAACAAAAAGAACCTGATGTTTCCGTCATCTTAATTTCCCACACCGTCATCTGAAATTTCTGCAGTCTTACTACTTCTACTGCTTTAGCTTGTATAGGTCTACTTCTTCGACATACCAGTGGGATCAAAGGTTACTAGGTTAGCTGCGGGTCCACTAGGAAAACTAGCAGACATCAGTGGCTGCATAAGATTAAAACAAGGATCTTCGGTACACTGTTGCGTTGATGTTGTCAATATTGACCCTTTTTCTTCGGCTGTGACACATGCAGATCACTTCTGCCTCTTTCGCGGAACACCGTATCTTCTTCATCACTGTAATATGGCAGTAGAGGCAGCATCAGCGTGCGATACGGATACTGCTTACTTTGGAGTTATCCCGGAATACGAAAACAATCTTTTATGATCTCACTATGTTAAACTTAACTTGAACTATGCATTTTTCAACGTTTTTAGACTGTGTCTGTGCTTGTTGTAGTTGACCCATATTTGTTCATTCATTTTTCAATCAACAATGAGATCATTTTATCGGAAAAGATTCAAAATTCTATGCTGTGTTTTACCACTCATATGTTGACAAGAATACATGATGTTCATGTTGATGCTAGAACTATTAAAAGTTTTCAACTAGGCAGAACTAGTTTTTTTAGACGAACTGACCCGTCCAAGATGTTGATCATATGACAATTACAGGATAACTAAGAAATATTGAGATTTTTCTACGATTTTTAGAGTGACATGTTGGTCGACTTTGAGTATATTGTTGATGTAGAGCAATTATTATGCTGCATCTTCATCCTTTGATCAATTACAAAATTCAAAAATTGATTAACCCACACCCACTACTTTTCTAATGAATAGGTGCTAATTGATAATATTGATTGACCGAAAACAGTTGAAATACAGAAGATAGTAGTTTTTTTAGTGTGTTTGTGATACGGATGTAAATCTTCTATCACGAGATTTCGATTTCCATCGTAAGAATGATGTTCGTTCTGTTGTCGAACAAATAAATGCTAGTGAAATAGAAATAGTTTGACATTTTTCTTGTTCATATTCATTACCTTGTCCGTAATTCTTGCGCGTAGTAAATAGATTCTCGGTGGATCATGGAAGTGTCTCAATGTTGTAATGTTGATGTAGATCTGGATGAAGATGTTGCTATATCAAGTACAAGTGTTTTATGCAGGCATCAATGCTGAAAAGCCAGGTAGAGGACTTGTCGTTCCACACACATCTTCTACTCATTTTTTGTCATACGTATAGGACTGGAACGCAACCTTGCTCTTGATACGAAGGTGGTTCTACAAATGTTAACGAATCACAAAACGTTCATAATTGTTGTAGTTTCGAATGGAAAATTTGAATGTTTGCAGGTGTCGCGCCAGCGGACCTCCTCTAATTCTTGTTGTTTGCAGGAAGATCTTGACCCTCGTTCATGAGAAACTCATGATGACGACCTAGTGTCCGATTAGAACGAGCTACAATTAGGACCTTTGTAGTGGTTCATGCAAAACTTCAAGAACCTCCTCTTTCAAGGCTTCATTTTGACTACGAGCAACTAATTTTAATTAGTTCTTGTTGCATAAATCTTCGGACTTTTCTACTACGACAATCAGGTTGCGTGGAGGTACAGCAAGTTGTACAAGAACATCACATCATCATCCCTCTCCTTAAATTGTACTTAGAGTTACATCTTGACAGAATCCGCCGCCTTCTCGTACTGGGGCAGTTGGTCGAAGTTCAGGTATCGGTAGATCTCGCCGCTATCGGCCTTCAGGCTCTTTGCGTAGTCCTGGTACTCCTGCGGCGTTGGCAGCTTTCCGAGGATAGAGGCCACTGCCGCGACTTCTGCGGATGCCAGGTACACGTTGGTGCCCTTGCCCAATCGGTTGGGGAAGTTTCGGGTAGACGTGGAAACTGCAGTTGACTTCTCAGCGATTCTTGCCTGGTTACCCATGCACAGGGAGCAACCTGGCATCTCGAGGCGGGCTCCAGCGGTTCCGAAAGTGGAATAGTGGCCCTCCTGGATGAGTTGGGCTTCGTCCATCTTGGTCGGCGGGGCGATCCACAAACGGGTGGGGACGGCTGTAGATATTTTTTGGTATCAAGGGGAATTGACAGGTGGCGCGATCCACAAACGGGTGGGGACGGATGTCTTGGGCGGGGTTGATGGAAGTCTCATCGATAAAATTTTACAGTTTGGCATCAACATCAAGTGAAAGAAGAAGCTAATCAAGAGAAGCCAATAAAAGTTAGTACCTGGTGACGCCGGATCCATTCCCTTCAAGACTTGTGCTGCTGCACGGAAGTGACCGATGTTGGTCATGCAAGAACCGATAAAGACCTCATCAATCTTCTCGCCAGCGACGTCAGACAGCAACTTAGCATCATCAGGATCGTTAGGGCAGCAGAGGACGGGTTCCTGTAGGTTGATGTGATTGTGATTTTAAGATTACGATACATAGGGAATTCAGTACAAAATCTTGTTTATTTTGCTCACCGAGGAGTCAAACTCATGTACATGTAAATCTTGTTCTTGTTCAAGGTCCTTATCAAGAATGACGTTGACGGTAATCTCCAGACAACGCTTAGCTCATGTACCACGCAAGAAACAAGAAATACATAGCTAATGTTCTTTATATATACATATAGACGTACCTTGATATCGTTCATATCGATTTCCAACACGGTGTGGTATTTTGCGCCCTTGTCTGCCCTCAGGAGTTCCGGCTTCTCCCGCAAGAACTCTTCCATCTTTCCAATACGGCGCTTGAGCGTTCGCTCGTCATTGTAGCCCTCAGAGATCATCCACTTGAGCATGGTGATGTTAGAACTTAGGTACTCCTCAACGCTATCCCTGTCAATATCGATGGCGCAGCCAGCGGCGGATCGCTCGGCGCTGGCGTCAGAAAGCTCGAAAGCTTGCTCGACCTGTAGTTGTTGGAGAGAATTCTTATAGTATACCTTAATTTCAGAAAGCTCGAAAGCTTGCTCGACCTGTAGTTGAAGGTTCTTCGTGCTATCTTCATTTGTAATCATGTCATGGCATTATATTAGTACCTTCAATCCCTTCAATCCTTCGATCTCAAGGACCTTTCCGGAGAACACGTTCTTCTTTCCCTTCTTTTCGACGGTTAAGAGACCCTGTTGGATCGCATAGTACGGAATAGCGTGGACCAAATCACGGAGAGTGATTCCCGGCTGCATCTCTCCGGAGAATCGGACCAAAACAGACTCCGGCATATCCAACGGCATGACCCCGGTGGCTGCGGCGAAGGCGACCAGACCAGATCCAGCTGGGAAAGAGATACCAAGGGGAAAACGAGTATGAGAGTCACCACCAGTTCCCACTTGATCGGGAAGGAGCATTCTGTTCAACCAACTGTGGATGATACCATCACCAGGGCGGAGCGCAACACCACCGCGGTCTGAGAGAAAAGATTAAGAATTATAAATGAGGGGTGTTGTTGGTATTAAAGCAGTAGTTCATCTAGTTCTCCTTATATCTTGAGAAGCAAAAAAATTTGTTGTATGTTGTGCACAGCAGGGTAACGCCCCGGGTAAATCATTTCGATTTCCATCTTTCACATCAAAGTCAAAATGTTGTAGCATTAAATATATAGCAGCAAAATGTTACCATGCATAAACTTATAGCAGCGAAATATTGATGAATTGAATCTATTCGGCGAGCTGCCTAAGATTTCCCAGACGCGAAATAATCCAGCGACAAAATATTACCATGCATAAACTCCGGCAGAGTGTTGTGGGTGATGACATCAACTGGTTTTGGGTATGCCGCTGTGTGGCAGAAAGATTGCATGACCAGGTCTGCCGAAAAACCTAAGCAGGCCAGATCCTTTAGCTCGTCACGAGTCATGGGACCTGTGGTATCCTGCGACCCGACTGTGCCCATAGCTGGTTCGCAGTAGGTGCCGGGGACAACGCCCTCGACGCCGCAAGCGCGGCCGACCATCTTCTGTGCGAGAGAGTAGCCCTCAACATTAGTATCGGGTTGCTTGGGGGCGCGGAAGTCGGTGGAAGGAGCCAAACCGAGCGATTCGCGAGCACGGCGGGTCAGCCCACGACCGATGATGAGGGGAATACGACCTGGAGAGAGCACATGGGGATGGAAAATGACAACTCATCTGCAATTTTTGCTCAACTACAAAAACGTTAACTTGATGTTGATGTTTGATATATTCAAAGAAAAACAAAAATGTTCGTATTACCTCCAGCCTGCACTTCATCCAGCAAGACTTCCGTCTTCAGGCTGAAGTTGGTGAGCACTTCGTCAGTTCCGTGCTTGCACACCTTTCCCTCGTACGGAAAGATGTCGATCACGTCTCCCATATGCAGACCCGAGACGTCCATCTCGATCGGCAATGCTCCGGAGTCTTCCATAGTGTTGAAGAAGATTGGGGCAATGACGCCACCAATGCAGACCGATCCCGCCTTCTTATTGGGGATGTAAGGCATGTCCTCACCCATGTACCACATGACGCTGTTGGTAGCGGATTTGCGGGAAGAACCCGTGCCAACAACGTCACCGACGTAAGCAATATCGTGGCCCTTCTTCTGGAGTTCGGCGATCTGCTCCTTGGCATTGTGGATGCCGTCACGTTCGTTTTTGAGCATCGCATTGGCATGGAGAGGGATGTCGGGACGGGACCTGGATGTTGAGGTGGGTTGTAGAGAGGCAGATGATGAATGTGAATCATCTACTTTATCTGTTTTTGAGAAAATGCTATCTAGAAGATGAAATTTTTTTTTGAAAAATTACCATGCATCCGGTGCCGGACTCAAGTCATCTGTGTTCGTCTCTCCCGTCACCTTGAACACCGTGACGGTGATCTTTTCCGCCACCTTCGGCTTGGCGTGGAACCACTCAGCCTTCGCCCACGAATCCATGATAGCTTTGGCAGCGGCGTTGCCTGCTTTGCTCTTCTCCTCGACGTCATGGAAGGCGTCAAAGACGAGGAGGGTGTGAGAGAGGGCTTTCTGGGCAATCGGTGCCATTTCCGGGTCATCGAGGCAATCGATCAAAGATTGGACGTTGTAACCTGTCAGTGTCGGATAATGGATGAGGTAATTGCGAATCAACTCGTTCACATGATTCTACCAACAATTTACAACCATCTTTGATGTTGATCATCCCGGAGGACGAAATGGAGAATGTTGAAACTAAAAAAAACTTCTACACGCAGTTGTTGTGGTAATCAAAATCATAATCACCTACTACTAGTCTATCTCTGTTGTTCGACGGATTATAATTATTATACCTCCCAACATAGTTCCCAGATATTCCGTTGCCTCTGCCTTGGTCAGGACAGAGCAGGTGGCCTTGCCCTTGGTGATATCGTCCAAGAAGGAGGCTTTGACGCGAGCCGCATCATCGACGCCAGCTGGGACACGCTGTGTCAACAGCTCTTTGAGCCATTCGGCTGGATTTTTGTGGAGATGAGAAGAAGAATATAGGTATAGGTCTAAGGAGATGAGCATGAGTTGTCCTAGTGGTACAGAGATGAGAAGATGAGAAAAAATAAGAGCGTGCTTCTGCTTTTTATGCGATTTTCATTCTAGGAACAAGGAATCTTTCCCCAATACCATCCGCCCCCGTCTTTTCCGTCAACAATTCGCAGACTCGTTTTGTTTGTGCCGGATCCAAAGGCTTGGGTGGGATACCCTCTTTCGCTCGTTCTGCGACATGATTAGACCTTGCGTATATTCTTTCATCTTGATGAAAAGCAAAAGCATCTTTGATGACCTTGAAGTGCTTTGGTATTGGTTTTCCCGATGAAAATAGAAGCAGTCAAAGAAAGATGCTTGTTCTTATACTCTTAGGATGAATTTCTGTTGTAAGCCTTAACATGAGCCTCATATTCCTTACGAAACGTCGCGATGCGACGTGCCTGAATGGCGATCGGGACAGGACTGTGACGATTGAGGACCTTAGCAAACCGAAACTGTTGCCGGACTTGATTGATCACTCCGTGATGGCGCAACATTTTTTGATAATGACTTCTTTGAGTTGAAAACAGGATTGATAAAAATGGTGAAAAAATTTTCTGATACAACTTGTTCTACTTGGTGTACGACTTTCAGGACGATGGATTCTCGACCACTTGGGAGCGTCCGACGCGTTACTATGTGTCTTCTATCTTCAAGTGATTGATGATGTATGAATGATGAGTAAACAGAGTATCAAAAAGATGACGATGGATAAAAATATTGCAATTTCACTGGTGCGGTTCTCTGCTTCTATGACATCATCATCAATTTGGAAAACAGGTCAGAAGTGCGTAGTTTTAATGTAGCTTGATGACTTATACTTATTTAGATCAATGATGTCTGATGAAAAGTTTTCAACTTCAATGAAGGTGGATGAAACACACCTACTTACTCAGAATATAGGAGGACGACGATACAGAGTCTCCCTCTCATTCAATCAATCTTTCTACAACAACAACGAGCTCTAGAGAAACAAAAATGATGAAAGTAATCTCTTGAAAAAAAACCTTCGCTTTGGATTGTTTATTGATTGACCGTAGAAAAAAAAACAGCTCCAATGGAGCTGTCAACGTACGCCGGGGCCTGAAAAAACGAACGGACGTTTGGTGAAAAAATGATGAATCATTTTATCTTTTAGTCGGTAAAAAATAGCCTGGAATCAAGGTCAGTTGCTCGCTCGCTCTCAGCAATCAGAAAAGAATCGAGATCGCTCTGGACAGATACAACTGGAGTTGTCACTATTTCACACATGCAAGGTCGTTGAACTTGATACTCTCAGTATAGAAAATACAGATTCTAAAAAAGTTTTTGATTTTGAAAACAGAAGAACAACATATTTTGACACTCAAATCTGTCTTTTTTGCTTTCGTACACCCAGGTGATTTGCATTTGGAAATGGAACACACATCAGAATCACACTCACAGCTTCATGGACATTCGTCGAGGAACTACGAATGTTACATATAAGTCTCACTCAAGCGATCGTATGCGTTGCCCGGAGCGCATCAATACAAACAAACAAGTGTTGTTGATGTTGACTTTCAACATTTTGAAAAACTACACCTTGTTACTTTTGTTACATCTAATCTTGGTCTATTCAAACCTGTATCCCATGAGCCCGAAGAAGAAGCTGTAGAAGACGTTGAACCTGAAGTTTCCACGGCTTTCAATGCGAATCTACTACTTTTCATGTTGCTTTTACTTTCGTGTTCGTCATCTTCCACAGAAAGATCGCCAAGCCAGAAGCCTTCGCCTATCAAAAAGTCAGGCAATGTGCCACCCACAGCTTCCGGCAAGATAGACTGACGTGGACGTTGATGGAGATCGAAGTACGCGTCTCCGTGACCGTGAGGAGAATCTCCAACAAGCTCTCCATTCCCACTGGTTCTTGCTGTCCTGCTAACCACCTTCTTATCCAACCCAAAGAGCAAGCGGTGATTGAACATCCCTCCTCCTGAGTTCTCCCTTTCTGCACTCATTTGGTTCAAGAGCAACACCTTCATACTAGGAAAAGTTTGGCGCAGGAAAAGACATGCGTCGTTACTCAGATAGGCCCAGTCGGCGGTAATGAGATCGACCACAGCAGGTTTCGTATTTTCGGAGTGAGTTGTTTTCTTGTCTTCTTGATCTTCAGCATTGTTCTGATTCTCCGATACCGATGTCAAAAGATGAAATTTTGAAGTCTTCATCCGGGTCTGCTCATCTGTGTCTACTATTTCCCCTACATCCAGACAAACGCATTGGACTCCTTTTGCTAGGTCCTCAAAAACAAAATCCTCTACTCCTCGATTCGCCTCTTTCATATGCGCTATGACATCTCGAAGGTGTTTTCTCGTTATCAACGGTTCGGAAAAGAAGACTTCTTCTTCTTCGTCGTGTCCTTCCTCTTTATCCTTTGCAGAAGAAGAAGCATCTCCTTGCCAGCACAGGAAGTTGTAATGTTCATCCCCTTCCTATGAAAGACAAAAGTGCACTCACACTCAGAAAAAGTGGCTATTTTCCTCTGTAAATCCTAGCCAATTTCTTGAGTGTGAGTGCATTTTTTCGTTTCATACTTCCGCATCTTCATTTTGAGTAGTTCCCTCTTCTAGTTGTCCGCCAGCTTCAACCCCTTCGACAACAGTAAATGTACACAAAGCACGTTCAGCATCTGTTGTTTGTTTCACCTTTGTGCGCTCTAACCGTGGTATCCGAAGCAGCAGCGAGTCTACGCTGTGATTGTGCTCGGTGAGAATGCGATTCAGGATTAATTCTGCTACATTTGTAGAAGTACTTCTCGTTTTACCATCTGTCTGTGTGGTTCCTCCTACTCCTACATGATCGGAAGTACCTCCAACAGCACCAGATCCAGGTAAGACTACATCTTCTACGGGTAACACATGCAGAGCACATTCCAAATGGGTTCCCGTTAAATGAGGATTGACATCTTCCTTCGACGACACACAGTTGCAGCGGTAAAACCCATACAACGGATGTGATGTGGCCACTAGGTCTAGATCGCAAGGGTCGCAGACGAAGGGTAGACTTTCACCTGGAGCGAGGGTTACGGCGGTTTCTATTAACTGCATTTTGTAGTTGAGTTTTGGCCTTAACCTCACGAGAGAGGAGTAAAGGGGCCCCTGTCCACGTAGTGAAAATCGCCTCTAGAATCGTTTCCTCACCAGAATCTCGTTATTCGCACTCGACGCCGCTCCTTGAAGCAACTCCTTCAATTAGAGGTAGGCTTTTGGTGCTCGCTTACCCCGCTTTTTATGCCTTTCTCCCTTAGGAGAGGCATAAAAAGCGGTAAGAAAACAAGCACCTTTAACCTACTCTTAATTCAACGTAGTAGAATTGCCCCTCAACTCCTTCTCAGCTATAACGGCACTAGCGCACCCTGGCTTGGCCATTTGGCGACGGTCTTCAGCTGAGACGTTGAGATAGAGCTTCTGTTGATCGGGTTCCACGTTATTCCATTTTTCGTAAATGCGGTTTTTTAGGGTTCCTAGAGTATCGCTACCGCGTACGTCGATGGGCCAGACCTCGTCTCGGTACAGGATACGGATTTTCAATTGTGAGGACATCGCATTATGGGTTGGCAAACGTCGAGAGTGAGCATGTTATTGCTCCTTTTGCCACCAGCCACAATTGCGAAAAATATCTTCTTGTGTTTACTTGTTGAGGCACTTCGCATTACACCATGAAGTCATTTTTAGGTCTGGTAAGAGCTTCGTACTATTCATTTGTCCTTGATCTTCGTCTCGCCCTCAACCTCTCTGAGTGAAGAACAAGGATTTCAGACACAGACTTGTCTGACACCTTCCCATATGGAAGTGGCACTTTCACTTTATTACCAAGGTCAATGAGACGACCCGCCAAGGAGATAAAATTCCTCCACATGATGGTCGATCATTTTGATTTTCATGATACAAGGAAGAGAAGCTGATACTGAATCCATGGGTTGTTCGTGCTCCTTTTGGAGTTTTTCTAATTTATCTTTATGATTATGTCTGATGAACAAATCGAAGAATACTTAGTGTGCATTTGTGTCTGTAAATATGTACCAGGGAGGGAGGCCCCCCCCCTGTGGATGGATCGGGGGTGGACCACGCCAGAGGGGTCCAGCCTGGGTACCTTTGCCAGGTCTGTCGAGGAGCTGCCGGGCGGGAAGGCCTCAAAGCGCCCACTTCGCGAGCGAGTTCCGGGAAGAACCTGCCTACATATTTTCCGCGTAGCTACCGGCGTAGGGGGGAGCTCTTAATCTCCTTAACAACTACGCTAATGCCCCTACGGTTTACAATGATCAAAAATAGGAGCAAAGGCCTAGAAAATTACACAGCTAGCACCTGCCACCCGGGGCGTTGCCCGTCTCACCTCCACGCGCTTTTTGTGAATGCTACGTTTGGGCGGCGGAGCGCTGTCCGCTTAAACAACTTAAACACTTTTTGCCCTAGATGGAGCTGCGCGGCAACTGATTGCTGACGTGAACTAGAAGGATGCTTTGGACTAAGTAAGGACATGCATGCTAATGAAATTGGTGGAGGAACTTATGGAAGAAAAATCTGTACTCATTCTCGGAAACGAGACTCAAAAATTTTTCGCGTGTTGAGATTTCGCCGCTTGGCTGGCCACTCACAACCGGCGCCGGGCGCAATCCATACTGCGAGGGGACAGGCGTGGCACAAGAAACCCAGGAGAGAGGTCAAACAAAGCCACCCAAACCGACACAAGCCAGCCCAGGAACAAGGGCGCCAGGCGCTCTCTTCCTCCCTGGGGCTCTGGCGCCACGCCATCACCTTGCTGCCTTAGGGAGTCTCCCGCGCACACGCGCGGCGGGTGCCGGTGCTCATGTGCGTCGCTGGTGACGAGGCACACGCCGACAGCTCGTAGCGATGCTATGCCAAGAGAAACAAGGCCCACTCATGGAGTAGCCAAGAGCCACGCAGACGGCACCTCTCCGAGGGCGGCGCACAGCGGTGACGCTGCGCGACCATCTTGGGGACTTGGTGCGCGTGTGTTGTTGTACCTTCTCAAGCGGTTTGAATTAAGTCGCATACTTTTCTCAACGCCTGCGTCTGGGGTGTGAGTCAACCCCTCAGATCCAGACGTTGAGAAGATTGCCCATTTTAGTTCAAAGATAGCAGGAATCTAGTGCGAGGAAGCTCCCGAGAGCGGTCCAGATTTGGGAAGGCTCCAGCGCGTGCAAATCTGGACAAGCTTCGCGAGCCTTTTCCCACTGGATTCCGACTATGTACGAAGTAAAATGCGTCTTTTTCTCAACCTTTGAATTTTGAGGGTCGGACACACCTGAGACGCGGACGTTGAAAAAAAGACGCAATTTAATTCACCCCTCGAGCCTCTCCAGCACTAGAATCCGCCACCTGGTGTGTGCTCCAGTCAGGCCCGATACCCTTGGCGCAGCTCTTGGGCGAATCTGCTGAAAGGCTCCGAGAGCTGACAGGCGGCGGCGGCTGCTGGCTCTCTGGCTGAGTGCTTTCACGGTCCGCAGCGCGGCGCCCACTCTTGCCCCCGTTTCGCCGGGTGTGGGTGCCTATTTTGCGCTGCTTTGGTGGATTGCTCCCAGGAGCCGCGTGCCGCTTCCTTGGCGCCAGAGTGCAGACGGCGGGCCCCTGGCGTCCGGTTCTTGGGCTGGTTTGTGCCGCTTTTGGTGGTTTTGGCTGGTTTTTCTTTGGGATTCGCGCGCCACGTCTGTGCCCTTGCTATAATTACGGCGCTCGGCCCTCGTTGTGGCTTGCCAGCCAAGCGGTGAATTCTCAACATAAAAAAATTTTTTTAGTCTCGTTTTTGAGAATGAGTACAGTTTTTCTCTCCATAGGAACTCTAAATTCTACTAGTGGCTTAGCGTTAGTCTTCGTTTCCTCTTCTCAATGCATCTCCTCCTTTCCCGCCCCTCTTCCTCTTTCGCTTTTGGTATTTTTCCGGTTTCTTCTAGCAGCGGAGCCGCGGGAAGACTCGACTTTTCCACCGCGTTGCCCTTCTTGTGTCCTCTCTTTCTTATCGGCGTTGCTCCTAGTGAATTTCACTAATGACGAACATGAAAATAATGAGGGAAAGAAGAGACGCAAGAGGGATAAGGCGAAAATGTGAATTGAAGGCACTACGAATGTCTCTTGGCTATAATGCGTTACTCAGAAATTAAATAAATTGGCGAAAGAAGAAGGAAAGAGCATGAGTATTAAATAAATTGGAAGACTTCACGAATATTAAGTAAATTGGTGAAGGAAGACTATAACGCTACTAGTTGCTTAATATGAGACTTCGGCTTTTTCTGAACGAACAACCAGAACCAGAGGTAGAAAAAAATCTTGATAAATAATCATAAATTCATTCAATGTAGTGCGTGTAATAAATTGTAACTCATGAAATGCTTGATGTCATGAATATTAAGTGTTGTAGTAACTGTTCGCTGTTCACATCTATACGCAGATGATTTTGTATTTGTTGCTCTGATTTTTACTATGTAATACTTGAATGAGAATGTAGTCCTTGCTAGCAGATCCAGACGCATAGAATAGTTATAATGAAATAGTTAGATTAACATTAAGAGTATTGCAGTCAAGTAGTTGTAAAATGGAGGAAGAAGAGAAAACAAATTTACAATGGCGCTAAGTCAACTAAGAACTGCACAAAAACGGTCTTTATTGCCGCCTCCTCGTCCTGGAAGTGCTCCGCTTAGCGGCTTTTGCCACTTGCTTCCTCTTGGTTTTTCTGTCTCTTTGTTTCGTTTCATGTGATTCCCCGCGCCCCTCCAGAGTCCACCGCGCCAGCCTGCAAATGTGTGCTGGGGGATTCTGGAGG